>CM048745.1:288069746-288517246 GCA_026315105.1 Locusta migratoria | reverse complement strand
CTTTCAATAGCTTTTCAGTTCATTGAATACCTATTAAGTTAAGCTGTTTCTTATTGGCTGTGTGAATGCAACTCCTGACTGGCTGCTTTGCGCTCTTGCAAACATCTACACGACAACAAGACGGGGCTCATCCACTAAGATTTTACTCAAAACTGGTAAAACAAAAGGGAAACTATAGCCTTTAACAAATGAAAATGAACAGGGAGTGAGAAATGTATAGATAGGCAATTTCTGATTACTACCTACGGTAATTGGCTGCAAGGTTTTTTCTTTTCAGATTGCAAAAATTTTATAAGTACTGTATTGTAGCACTATAGTAGCATGAAATTGCACTGTAACTTACAACAACATATTTTTCATTATATGTACTACTGCATTAAAACTTCTAATAAACAATATTTCTTTCATGCCTTATTTTTTCTGTATCAAAAGAAGGCTATGATGATTACGGTGTGGTTATAGTAGGCGGCATTAAAAGTATAAATTGTGTAGGAAACCAGATTGTGCACTACACACAGAAAACGATGTAAGGTTTGTAGAGCTTTCGGAAAAGTTCAGTTTAATTAATATACGCTCACATTAACATGCACATACACTCAAGGAGGCTGAGCAAACTCCGCATATATTACGGTATTAGGTTCTGAAAAGAAGTCTGTTGGCTTTGCTGCTGTGTGAGAGGTCGGCGGGAGGGGGAATATTTATGTCTGCTCGTAGTCTCGTAACAGTCGTAACGATCAGTGACTATGGCATGTTCTATACTGGGAACGGATCATGAAAACTCTTAACCACAGCTCCTACAATCCCTGCTGATTCACAAATATCATACGAAAGAAGATTTTACACAGTTAAAAAAAGAATGCTAAAGAATTAAGGTGTGCAAAATACACAAGGATTTAAAAAGTACGAAAATTGGTTTTAAAAACTAAGGTATTCAAAATACGTGGGGGCGAAGATTATGCGAGTAAATATGGTATGTTGTTGGATATTTTATGTCTTATCTGGGCAAATTTGTGGAAGTTTCCCACCTTGGAGAATACAGTATGCAAACAGTACAGTAATACACACAACAAATTTTACACAGTCCAGTCAGATAGCTCACTACTTCCACCTCTTAGATTAATTTGATGACTGTGTTATCAGGAAAGGCATCCAGCCTCGAAGTTAAAGAATAAATGAAATTTACCAAATCCTGGAAATCAGACCCACACTGTGTATAGTTTGTTGTGTTGTGTTGTGTTGTGTTGTGTTGTGGTCTTCAGTTCGGAGACTGGTTTGATGCAGCTCTCCACAATACCCTATCCTAAGCAAGCATTTTCAACTCCACATAACAGCAGCAACTTACATCTGTCTGAATCTGCTTACTGTATCCATCTCGTAGTCTTTTTCTGTGGTTTTTACCCCACACACTTCCCTCCAACACTAAATTCAAGATTCCTTGATGTCTAAGAATGTGTTCCTGCCGATCGATCCCTTCTTTTAGTCAAGGTATGCCAGAAATACCTTTCCTTCCCAATTCTGTTCAGTACCTCCTCATTAGTTACGCGTTCTACCCACCTAATTTTCAGCATTCTTCTGTAGCACCACATTTCAAAAGCGTCTATCCTCTTCGTGTTAACACTGTTTATCGTCCACGTTTCACTCCCATACAAGGCAACACTCCACACAAATGCCTTCAGAAAGGAGTTCCTTAGGCTTAAATCAATATTCGATGTTAACAAATTTCTCTTTTTCCTTAAAGTGTCCCTGTGCATGGGTCAGGCGACTAATCCAACAAAGTGTATCGGATCCAACGCTCCCTCCAGTTGCTAGCAGATGACAGCTGTCACGTTATTTTTCTGTGGGTCCCTGGCCACGTGGGTGTGCCCGGGAATGAGACAGCCGACATAGCAGCCAAGGCAGCAGCTCTTTTGCCTCGCATGGCTATGTTTTGTGTCCCATCGGACGATGTTCAATGGGCTCTTCGGCGGAGTATCGTGTCGTCCTGGCACAGTGCGTGGTTCTCACTGTACGACAATAAATTGAGAACTGTAAAACCGACCCCGACCGCTTGGAGGACCTCCTCACGCCCCTCTCGGCGAGAGGTGGTCATCCTGGCCCGGTTGCGGATCGGTCACTGCTGTTTCAGCCACCGTCATTTGCTAACCGCCGATCCTGCATCGCTGTGCTCCTGCGGTGAATTGCTGATGGTGCGACATGTTTTACTGTCTTGTGTTAATTTTAATCATCTCCGTGTAGCCCTTCGCTTTTCGTCTACTCTGGAGGAAATTTTAGCTGATACACACGAGCAGCTGCTAGAGTTTTGCGTTTTATTAACTTGGCCAATTTATCCAAATATATTTAACCCTTTTAATTGTTTTTTATCTTTCATTTTTAGCCTTCTCTTGATATTCTAACTGGCAGTCACCAAATTTTTTGAGATCTAGTGAATCTCTGTTCTCGTCTGGGCGCTAATGACCTTAGCAGTTGTGCGCCCTAAAACCACCAAAAAAAAAAAAAAAAATTCCAACAAAGTAAGAGAGACTCCTTGGAGAAGTACGTTGCCTTCATTGGTACCTGCACTTCTCCTTCAAAGGTGTGATCGCAAGTGTGACTCCTCTTTGGGCACTGCCCATCAGCGGGAATTCTGTGCCTCAGCATTCAGGGTACAGTTTGTACTGACCCTGTCATCATAGTTGAGCACCTGGCAAACCATTATGCATGCATCTCAGTGATTGCTGCTTATGGTGCAGATTTCCGAGCCCTTATAGAGCGCACGGAGTGAAATCGGATATCCTTTCAAACGCGCGACGCCGGGAAACATACAACATTCCTGTTACTAAGTGGGAGTTTGAAAGCGCTCTTGCTGCATGCTCAGCCACATTTTCTGGACCCAACTGCATTCACAGTCAGTTCCTCCGACACCTATCATTGGGCTCTAAGCACCAAATTCTTGCCTTACCCAATCGTCTCTGGGTTGAGGTATTATTCCCGTTCCAATGGCGGGATAGCATCATCATCCCGGTGATGAAGCCTGGCGTGGATCCACAGGTGGCTGATAATTACTGCCCTATCAGTCTCACCAATGTTCCATGTAACCTCCTTGAACGTATGGTGAGTCACAGGGTTATGTGGATCCTTGAGGACTGGGTACTCTTGGCTCCACAACAAGGTGGGGCTATGTCAGGGCTAATTGGCCATCGATAATCTTGTCTCACTGGAGTCGGCCATTTGTACGGCTTTTACTCGCCGTGAACATCTGGTTGCCGTCTTCCTTGACCTCTGGAATGTGTATGTCACCACCTGGCGACATCACATACTGTCTACGCTGTAATTCTGGAGCTTACGGGGTCCACTTCCTGTATTTATTCAGAACTTCCTTGCATTGCATTCTTTTCGTGTTTGAGTTGGTACTTGTCTCAGCTCACCTCATTATCAAGAAAACGGTGTCCCACAGGGTTCCATTCTTTATGTCCCTCTGTTTTTAGTCGCGATTGTCTTGCAGCAGCTGTGGAGTCATTGGTTTCCACATCCTTGTATGCCAATGACTTCTGCATGTATTTTAGTTCCACCAGCATTGATGTCGCTGAATGGCGGTTGCAGCTACTGGGGCAGTAATGCTTGCAACTCAGGCTGTGTCATGATGGTTAATCATTCCTACATCAGGACCATTGGGTGAGTGTGTTGAACAAAGGATTAATCAGGTGGCATTTGTTATGGCTAGGACTCAATAGTGTTATTGTCTGCCTGGTAGTGACATGCACACAATGGACCACTCACCACGATGCCCCTAGGGTTTGGTTTAGAGATGGGCTAAACCGTGATTTTCCACTAACAGTGATTTCCGTGATTGCTACTTTTAAATCACCGTGATTCTAAACCGTGATTAATCACGGTTCTAAACCGTGATTAATCACGGTTTAGAATCACTGTTTGAGGTATTCACGACATGTATCCCTCCGCGATTTCTACTCCTCCCGCTATTCCGTGATTTCTGCTCTTTCCGCTAATCTGTGATTTCTGCTCTTTTTGCTATTCCGTAATTGAATCGCCACGATTCCGGCGACTTGTATGATTTACCATGGAACTGACAAAAATTGAATTAGATACTTTTGTGATAATGTTTCATCCGCCAGTAACTAATTTATCGTCTCTTTGTTGTTATGAAAGTTATGTTGTGAACCGAGAAAAGTAAATCTCAACAAATCAGTCAATAGAAAGTATAGTTTAAAATAACTGTACAATAAACTTTCTAACCACATCAAGACAATGAAAGAATATTAAATATTCTTAGTAAGTGTAAAAATTATTTGCAAGGTAGGTGTTATTTCATTGTCAATGAATATATGCCCTCAATTTTAATAACTTGTTTCTTTAATGTAATACAACTGTATGCCGCACAAATTACATTTCGCATAGTCGCTATTAAGAGCGGTGAAATGACACCACATCCCACTCGTCCTCGATCGCTTCATCTCGGCAGAAACTAGATATACACTTTTACACGATGAACGGCGAAATGGATGAGATATGTTTTTCAGTTTTGAACCTCTCCCTGCCGGGCCCTGACGATTTTCTAGGAAAAACGCACAAGTGTATGCGAACTGGGCACAGTCCATAATCGGCTTTTAGCTGGTACACCCGCTCTTCGCTTATCTGTGATTCGCTGCTATACTCGCTCTTCGCTAATCGGTGACTCGCTGCTATACCCGTTGTTCGCTTATTGGTGATTCGCTGCTATGCCCGCTATTTGCTACATTGATATTAGTACAGATTTCGACCCACAGATGGCTCTTTTAGCCTTTGCTGCTTCTCTTCCCTCACCTCCTCTTCGCTGCTACACCTGCTATTCACTGCTGCTTTTAGTACTCATTTCGGCCACCAGATGGCTCTTTGTAGTTTGTACTGCTGTTCGCTGCTATTCCTACTCGTCGCTACCCAACTGTGACCGTGAGTGAAATCACGGTCAGATTCCAGATCGCCGTGATCGTGAAAACAGTGAATTTTCAATCACCGTGATTTTTCACAAGTACGTGATTTCTTGCCCATCTCCAGTTTGTTTTGCCTCCTGGCCCTCCCCTTCGCAACCTTTGGAGTGAATAGATGCAGACTTTGCAGACCATTTTCTCAATTCTTACTAGGTTTTGGTTATTGATACATATGTCAAGTTTCCTTACAATATCAGGTGGCGCCGCCTTAACACAATCCACCACCAAGGTATCCGTCTGGCGATGGGAGCGTTTTACACTAGCCCCGTTGAGACGCTCTATGCCGAGGCCACCGAACTACCCCTTTCTTACTGTCGGGAACTCCTACTTAGCCGTTACACTAGCTGTTTGTCGTCCATGCGAGGACACCCAACGTATGCAGTTTTCTTTAATGACTCACTTGACAGTCTCTTCGCCATGCGTCTGTCTGCTCTGCTACCACCGGGAGTACACTTGCATTCATTACTCGGCCAGCTCGGTGTTACAATGCCTGCTATTTTCTCGACTGGAGAGAGCACCTCTCCACCGTGGTGAAGCCTCGAAGTCTGTGTTAACTTCGACCTTCATTCTCTTCCAAAGGACTCCACACCTAGTTTCGTTTACCAGAAAGAATTTCTCGCACTCCGGTTCAAATTTGATGACAATTTGTTCATCTACACTGATGGCTCAAAGACAGACCAGGGTGTTGGGTGTGCCTTTGTACTTGGCAACATCTCTTTTAAATATCGTCTTCCTGAGTGGAGTTCCATTTTTACAGCTGAGCTGTATACATTATATCAAGCCACCCAATATGTCTGGCGAAACTCGCTCAATAAGACTGTTATTTGCTCGGACTCTCTGAGTGCTCTGTTGAGCCTTTGCACGCTATATCCTGCCCATCCCCTGGTACAAAACATCTGCAGTTGCCTTACCTCTCTTTCAATGAGCGGAACTACTGTGATGTTTCTGTGGATCCCTACCCACGTGGGAGTGTTGGGGAATGAGTCTGCGGATACGGCTGCCAAGGAGGCAGTTCTCCTTCCTCAGCTATCTACCTTTTCTACTAGCTCTGATGACCTTCGCGCTGGTGTCTCCCAGCGTATTATCTCCTGTTGGTATTTACATTGGTCATCCCTGTCAGGGAACAAATTGCAAGCCATTAAACCTATGCCTGAGCTGTTGTCAACGTCATCACGACCCTCCCGCCGAGAGGAGATTGTTCTGGCCCCACTTCGTATTGGCCACTGCCATTATAGCCACCAGTATTTACTACGTGGTGATCCTGCTCTCTTATGTGAGCACTGTGATGAACCTTTTACTGTGTACCATCTTTTAGTGCTATCTTTAATCGTCTCCATCATGATCTTTGTTTACCATTTGAATGTCTGATATTTTAGCTGATGATCCACATTCTGCTAACAGTTTTACTTTTTATACATCATGCAAATATGGCAAAAGCCATTTAAGCTCTAACCCTGGTTCGATTTTACTATGGGCAGTGTTGGGCGCTAATGACCTCAGCAATTGTGCACCCTAATTCCCCCCCCCCCCTCCCCCCCAAAAAAGGTGTGTGTCTACATTTGTAGACGTAATTACTATAGCTTTGTCCAAAGTTTTTCTATTGTATAATTGCCTTGCACCTTATGTACAGAAAGTGGCCCTCAGCATTCGCTCCTTCCATCCTCCATCTAATGGAGGTTAATTAGGACTTTTAAGACAGTAGTGGACAATTCTCTGGAGGATATGCTCCTATTTTGTGTGTTCTATTGGACTACACTGAATAGAGATTGGAGCACTGCATAATTGCTACATGACTGCTAATGGGGGCACAGTGCTCCATCTGCTATTGGTGGCCCCCCTGTCGGCCAGAATGTGAGAACCTGATGCATTTCACACCAGCTGGCTTGTGTGGGCAATGGGTTTTGGCATCTGCATGCGGTGGGTACCAGAAAATGTCGAACGACATTGAATTAAACACCTTTTTTTGTTATCTGTACTGCAGTAGGATTTGTAGTACACCTCTGGGGCCAGCTATGTCCCCGCCTCCTAGTGGTAACAACCAGTCTGCAGGAGCAGTCTGTCAACCCGCAATCAGTTGCATCTTCGCTACATGAGCTCTGGTTGTGGGAACATTTTTGCTTGTATAGTGACTTCTTCCGGGTCAGTTTTTTTCAATGATGCATCTTGGCCAAGGTGGCTCAGGACAGCCAGTTGGCTCTGCCTCGACCCTGCTGCCTGCACCACTTTGATTTGTCCCGTCTGGAGCACCCGCAAACAGGAGTGCCCTGGGTCAGCTCCTCGGGCCAATGGCCTCATTGATGTCACCAATGTGTTGATACGGTGGCCATCATCTTCTGTAGTCTGAAGTCATGGGGTGGGAAGTTGTGCCAAGCAATGTCATCGTCCAGTCATTCCGCAAAAATCAGAAGCCTCTTTTGTATGATTGTGCTTCAATTGTCAGGTGGGCAATAGCTCCTAGACCTTACACATAAGCTGACCAGGAAGTAGTTCCAGCCTCAGTCGTGTGTTTGATATCAATCCTTGTACTTTTGTTTTCATGTTGTGTATTGCCTGTTAGGCTGCAATCAATATTGTGCTCGCAGTAGTACAGAGTTAGTGAGATTTTACAATCTTCTTCAAAACACACATTTTATATAACACTCCTCTAGTTTTTTATTTTGATGAAGGCAGGTTATTCTTTCTTAGTCTTTAAAAGTCTAGCATGCCATTTTGTAAAACTTTACAAAGGGCTATCCGCACTGTCACTTTGAAGAGTAACGGTAAACAATTGATCCATGTTTCAAATTATTGGTCTTTGGTAATTAAATCATAGTTTAATTCAATCCATTTGCCAACATCTGTAATATATGTCTGACAAGGCATCACTTAGATGGTCCATGATATAGTTTAGACAACCATTTTACAGTAACTGCCTTTTGAAAATATGAAATCTTTTTCGAGCTCCTAATTAAATTTCGTTTTTAGTTTCTATAATTTTTTTTTATTTTTTAGGTTATATGACACTGTTCAATGTTGTTCACTATTGAGTCAGTTTTTAGCTTAAGATTGTCCTCTGTTTTGATCCCCTGAAAAGTAATGAATATACATATTTTTTTGTTAAACACAGGAAAATGAAAATGTGGTTCAGCCAGAAATATTTGACTTGGATCACCATTATCCATCTTCTGAGAATAATTCCTTGACAGTAATTTTATATGGTGAGTTGGGCACAAGTGATTTCAAGAAGTTTCATGAAGTACTGAAGGGATATGCCCTCAGTGGAGAAATTGATTATGTGCTAAGGCACTTTGTGAAAGTGAGTAATAATATTTAGTTTTGAATTGAATTATATAGCATCCAACTGTATATTATTATTATTATTATTATTATTATTATTATTATTATTATTATTATAATATTAGCAATTGACCATAGTTTCTTTTAATTCCTTGAGTTTAGCATCTTGTTTGGAACGTCATTTTTGCCTTAGTTGTAACTTTATAATTAGTCAAGGGAGGTCATGATTGGCTTGGATACTTTACTCATATTTAGGAGAAAAACAGAGTAAATCCCCCAATGACTATCTTGATCTAAGAGGATTTTTTCTTGAAATGTGAGGTTATGTATTTGGTTGATGTAATTAATAAAAATTAATGCTGATTCATTTCCTTCATCATGTTTCAGTTGTGCAGGACGTAAAATTGTTATAGTTTGTGTCTTTATGAAACAGAATATGTAGTTTTTTCCCTACATGTCCAGATATTCAGTTGGCTCTACTGATTACTTATAAATGTTTAATAAAACATTCTAGAGTGTAAATTGAATTTATTTGCAACTAGTTTCAAGCTACTCCAAAGTTGATATGGAGTGGATCAGATGCCATGTTAGCCTCCAGGTGCTGTCACTGCTGCACCTGTGAGTGTCCATAGCATCTGTTTCTCTTCACACCAAATTTTTTTCCTCCCCTGTAGTTTTAAGTCTGTATTTCCAAATTAAATTCTGTACAGTCTGTAACATAGCAACACAACAGCATGTGAGCTACCTCTAACAGCTTCAAGTTGGGAACGGTTAGGACTTTATTTGTAACTTAGAAGTGAACTCCTGAAGTCAGATCAAGAATATCAGATATTGATAATAATGAAGTATCCACAATCAAATTTAAACAGTTAAAATAATGATGTTGTATGAGGTGTCATTAGCTCACTTCATCTCTCCCCATTGCTGAACTCCAGTAGGTATCCCCGATTACATAATCATCTAAAATAAATTAAGCAATAGCATCAGGAAAAATATCTAGAATTGACATTAATTTTAGTGCATCAAATCCAAGCCAAATTAAACTTTGGAGTAGCCTGAAGACAGTTGACCTATGGATTGAAACTAGTTACTAATAAATTCAAAAGTTTGCTATTTAGACTTTTTTTATTAAAAAAATTGACAAAAATTTCAACACTTCTGAATGACAGTACTGAAATGACATTTTGTATGTGTAGAAAAGTGATGTGGCTGTATTCACTGAACAAATTTAGTTGTGTTACTTGCATGCACACACAGACTTTTTGACTTTTGCAATCCAAATTTGTTAAAAATCACCGTTTGGAATGATCAAAAATTCAGTGTTTGCAAGGTCACATGCAGCAAATTATGTGTATTCAAATCTAATTACCCCCAAAATATCATTCTTTTAGTTCAATGCATAATTTTTTTTACTGTACTCTTACAATGTATATGTCAAAGAAAAAATTTAAACTGTCCCAAAATTTTATTAAAGAGATACATTATTGTGCATAATTGGTAGAAACAATATCTTTCACATATCCATTGTAATCTAAATACAGTCACATAGTAGTAATATGCCTTGAATATTGGTGTCTTCCTTACTTTTAGTTCTGAAAGTTGTTTAAGGCAACTGGAGTATATCATCTTAAATTGTCCTGTCTAGTGTGTAATGTCTATCATTAAGGTGTTTGGCGTAATATTTGATAGTACAATGTCCCCGATTTTAACCCAGCAGAAAGTAAGCTTTACATGGTTCAAGTGAATGCAGGTATTCTTCTGAAACATCCGCCATCTCTTCAGAACATCCACTACAAAGGCAAGGGGTACTGCTTAGTCATCAGATATAAATTGTTGGTAGAAAACTGCAGAATAAGAAATGGTGCTTAAAGAGTACTCAAATTGTCATATGGCAATGAAATATGCTGATATAGTTTTTTCCGATGTCTAAAATATTATGATATACTATTTAATTATATCTCATTTCAGGATCGACCAGAGAGAAAAGTACGCCTTTCTGGTTATGGTGTAGAGTTACAAATAAAGTCAACAGAATACAAGGCTCAGGATGATACGAAAGTGCGAGGAGACTCTAGTGATAGTGGAGAGCAAGAAGATGAAGAGGAAGAAATAGAAGGCTTCAACATAAGCAAACTAAAGTACATAATTTGTATGAGTGAATTTTTTACCACTTTTAATCTTTATTATTTTTGTTAGTTCATTTCTATTTTTATATCTAATTAGCTCTTTCAGAAACAGCAATTAACTTGGAATTTGAACTTTAATTATCATATTTTGATTCAGAGGTAATAGTTTTTGCTGTTTTTGTAAACATTCCAGTAGCTTTTCTATGCCTGTTAAGTTGCTGTGCACCAGAGACTTGACTCGATACAAAGACCCTGCTCCATGTTGCTTTGAGCAGGGAAATAGCTAGTTAATTAGGCACCTTAACTTGTCACCACCTGCTCTCAACACCATGGCTCCCCCCCCCCCCCCCCCCAGGGGTGCTCACGGTTCTTTTGTGAGTACGTGCAAGGCAATTATGGGCCCCGAGATAATGCAGTCTTCCTACCTTCTTTACTTCCTGAACTGGATTTCCTTTTCACCTCCCCTCTTTTTCTCTCCTCACTCCTTCCCTCCCCACCAGGGGATTGATTTAGCAGTTTAGTCCCCCTATCCCTACCAAACAACCCAACCCAACCATGGCTGGCCACTCTCCCAACCTCAGAAAAGCATGGTGAAACAGCACAGATAATCAAACATTTTCCCAGCAACATGTGACTGTAAATACAGTAATTATCCATTACAATTTTGTTTTGTACTTTTAAATGTCTTATTACACTGTACAGTACGGCACACCACACTGGAAACTAAACTGAAAAATAACTAGGTTTTTTTAAAAAGACCTCGTACTCATCATTGATTGTAAAAAATATATAGTTTGTTCACTATTGCAGTTTTCGCTGTGTGGTCATTATAAAGTGGAAGTGAATAATTAAAAAAATTAAAATAAATAAAGCACAGATTGTTTGTATGTAGAACAGCACAAAAATTCCATGTAAACATTAATACATTTTAAAAATTATAGTATAGTAGACCACATACATGTTGCTCCAACACATCAGAGTTAGATATTCTTATATATGTGTATGTGTCTTTGGCAGGGCTAAGCCTTTTCACTGTGAAGACGAAGAGCTGTACATGGGGTGAAACGATGTAATAAACATGAACTACTAGTTGTGATATGTGCGTGTGCTTGTTTCCAAATTGTGCGCACAGCATCTGTACCAATGGTGGCCACTGCCAGGCGTGCCCTCACAGGCAGGTATACTTAGCGCACCCACTGTGAACTCCTTTAGGTCAGGGCACAGACTGGTTCGGCCTTACTTGTTACCTACAGTTGTTATGCATGAAACCCCAGTTATGCAAACTGTTAACAATGGAAAATCCGATAGGAATATCAGTAATGGAGGATAGCTAACAACTCACCGTAAAGAGGCTCGATGAGCTGCTGACAGTCGCGAAAATAGATAATCACATCCACACAACTTAAATTTTCGGCCATGGCCTTCGTCAGAAAAAGAAACACATACATTCACACAATCATTCAGACAACTGAACACTCACAACTATCTTGTCCGGCCACTCCAGCAACACAAGCTAGACTATTAGTGAGACTGAGAGTGGAGGGGGAAGGCTGCTGGGTAAAGACGGTATGGAAAGTTCTGAATTGCAAGATGGATTTTAAAGGCGGGAATTTGAATTGCGGCAATGAATACAGTGAAGGGGAGGGGCGGAAAAGGATAAAAGGGAGGTGTAGAGGAGTGTGGGGAGGGACTGGGGGGATTTGAAATGATAAGATAATAAGGAAAAATAAAGTTCGGGGGGGGGGGGGGGAATAAAGATAGGAAAGAATAATATTAAAAAAAGGTAAAAATTAAAGTACTAAATTAGGGGGATATTTTAAGTGGTAAGACACCGTTGTAAGGAAGACACAGTTGTAAGGAAGACATGGATGCAGGATAACGGGTGGGGAAAGAATTGGGGTGGTGGGGGGAGATGTTAGGCGTAGGGTGCAGGGATGGGAAGTTATCTATGGTCCCACAACCATCCTGGCCTCAATGTAAGAAAAGTTTCCATCCCTTCACCCTATGCCTAACATCTCCCCCCCCCCCTTTCCTTCCCCACCTATTATCCTGTAACCATGTATTCCTTAAAACTATGTATTACCACTTAAAATATCCCCCTAATTTTTACTTATTTTTTATTATTCTTTCCTCTCTATTTTTTCCTTTTTCCCCAACTTTATTTTTTCCTTTTTTGCCAGTTTTATGTTTCATAATTTTTCTATTTTTCCTTATTATTCTTATCATTTCAAATCCCCCCACTCCCTTCCCACACTCCTCTACACCTCTCTTTTATCCTTTTCCGCCCCTTCCCTTCACTGTATTCATTGCCGCAATTCAAATTCCCGCCTTTAAAATCCATCTTGCAATTCAGAACTTTCCATACCGTCTTTACCCAGCAGCCTTCCCCCTCCACTCTCAGTCTCACTAATAGTCTAGCTTGTGTTGCTGGAGTGGCCGGATGTGATAGTTGTGTTTGTGTAGTTGTCTGAATGATTGTGTGAATGTATGTTTCTTTTTCTGACAAAGGCCATGGCCGAAAATTTGTGTGGATGTGATTATATATTTTCGTGTCTGTCTCAGCAGCTCAGCGAGCCTCTTTACGGTGAGTTGTTACCTATCCTCATTATTAAATGTGACTCAGTCCCTAGCTTTAGCCATGCCTGGGTTTCCGTACACTATGGTGTCGAGCGTGAATTCTACTGTTGCTTCACCCTTTGTCATTTTATACTTTTGATGAGACTGCTGAAGAGTGGGAGTCTTTTGGCAAGTGTTTGTGCCAATGTTTTCAAGCTTTTGGGGTCACAGCACATTTCTTTGTTGGGTCCTTTTTCTTTCTTGGGTTTTGCTGTGGATTTATCGATTGTCAATTTGCTCCCGTGCAGTACGCCATGAACCTTAAGTTCAGTTGGATGTGTCCAGTTGCTGTCCTTGTATTACTGCAAGTGTACACCCGTCACCTTCTAGAGTGGAACTCTGCCAGTCTCGTAAACAGCTGTACCATTCATATCGGGAATGGCTGGCCAAGTTACACTGTCTCAGCTGCTGCTACAGTTTTGTCACAAAGTTTCATAAGGACTCATACACACCAGATGGTCGGAGATGTAATAATCTTGTGCCCACCAGAGAAGTTAGAGAGCGTACAATGCAGTTTGAAAACCTTTTGTTGTCTGAGATTCTTAAAAATGCGCAACCCTTTTGAGGTTTCTTTGCCATTGAGAAATCAAATAGAATTTTGGTGCAAGTTATCGGCTCTTCAGTCCTCCCTTTACTACTACCCCCTTATTTACTGATGGAAGGTTAGCAATTTAGTTATGACGTTCCAGTGATTCCACGATGGTTCACAAAGTCATGTGGTAGGCGTAATATGCAGCAATAGCCATAAGCGCAAGGTCCGCAGAATCATATGATGCGGACTCCCCAAGTTTCCTTGTTTTGTATATCACGGCCATGCTGCTTATCCTGTACAGTCACATGCCAAAGGTGCAACAAGAAAGATCACATCTCATTAGTTTGCAAACTAAACCACTCATTGCATGATCAGGATAAGGATTTGGATTCAGATTTCAATTTTGTTGAACTTCTGGCTTTTGAACAATTACTGCATTTGCCGAAGGATACAGGTCCTTCAGTTGCACTGTTAAACTCACAAAGCTATGTTGACTTCGATTCTTAACTTTACCCCTCCCCCTCCCCCATTCCCTTCCTGATCTTTTGTAAATTGCTTAGCTTTAACAAACAGCAGATTTCAGTCCACTGGCCCCATGACATTTTGCATGTTGGTGGAAAGTTAACATTTCTTGTGGTAGATAACAAATCCACAGAGAATCTTTTTGGTATTGACTCATGTAGGTTGTTTGGATTCTCCATTTGGGACGAGATCATTTTAGTCTCGGACCACATACCCTACCCGCAGCGGGTCACAATCTGTGCTGACTTTTCTTTCTTATTTGCACCAGAATTGGGCTGCACACCATCATTTCAGACTCACAACCTTATGAAACCTATGTGAATGAGTTTTTTCCAAGTACTCTGGCTGCCTGTAGTTGAAGAAGAATTATGCTGCTTCACCGACTAGGGTCTCATTCGCTCTATTTATTAGAGTGAGTAATGCACACCACTGGTAGTGGTAGAAAGAACCGTTGGGCAATTTGCAACTCTGTAATGACTTGAAGGTCACAATTGGTGCACTGTCTGTTATCAACCCTAATCAGTTGCTGCACAGGAATTCGTGACCAAATTTCTGACAGGTCACTTCTTTTCTAAGATTGATATGGTGTTGGCCTATTACCAGCTTCCATTTTATGAGCCTTTCAGTGCATGTTGGTGGGTAATACAGCTTTTGGGGTATACCAATACTCACCTCTTCCATTGGGGTTGCTGCTGGTGCCTCCACTATTTTTCAGGGATTGCTGGAACAGCTCACTGCTCTGATCCCTGGCTGTCTCAAGAAAATCATAGTTTCAGGTACATCTGCTGATGACCACTTATGTAACCTTTGGTTTCTCTCTTTGGCCCTCCAGTCTGCTGGCCTGAAATATAACCTGGACCAGTGCAAATTTTTTGAACCCACTATTGTATGTCTTGGTTCAAAGCCTCACTCAATGTCCTTACACCCTTTGTGCCAAAACATCACTGCTGTCATGACCTTGTCACGTCTGGTGTCTCTGTAGAAGTTGCAAGCCTTCCTCGGGAAGATTAGGTTAATTCCCGATGTGGCAACCATCGCTCAATTATTGCATGCACTTTCACACAAGGCCATTAGTTTTCATTGGTCTTCGGCATGCAACATGGCATTTTCTGCTTTGAAACAGAAGCTGCAATCTGCCCCTTGCTTAGTTATGTTCGTGACATGGGTTCAATTTTGACCCACAGGATCAATGATGGTAGTGAGCGCTCAGTTGTGTATGTATTAAAACGCTGAACTCATGGCGGCTTAAATATTCACAAATTAAAATAGAAGCACTCATATTGTCTGTGGCTTTAAAATTTAAAAATTCTACAATATTTGTATTCTACCAAGTTTCACTTGATCACAGAATACAAATCTCTGATCTTGTTGTACAGCCCATCATCAGCCCTACCAGATAAGACCACACACAGCCCACTAACTCTCCTGGTGTGCTAGCTTCAGAGAGTGATACTTCACTCTGATCTGGGTTAGGCCCCTATGTCTTACAGACATTTATAGGGTGTGACTCCAATGACCTGATGAGTCTTTCTGCCACTGCCACTTCTCACACCTTCTCAGTCAACCGCACCGATCATTGGAGACCATTCCGCCATGTACTGCGAACTGTCATTGGCCATAATTTTGCAATGCCCACCGATGGGATCATATTCCCTGGTGCTGGCTTGATGCCTTTGCTGTGCCGCCGCCGCCACCACCACCACCACCACCACCACCACCACCACCACCAAAAAGGGAGATGTCTTGCACTGTGCACACACATTTTACAATTGTATGTGCTGTGACTGTACTTGTGGCGTCTGCTGCCAGGTCTGACCTTGCAGGCTAGTGAGCATAATGTGCCCTGTGTGAACTCCTATTTAGGCCAGAATTTAGAACAGCTCGGCCTCACTTATGTATGATTACTGCATTTAATCACAATGTGTTGTGCATGGCTGATGAAAGTGTTTGTTTGGTTACTTATTTGCGAGTGTTTCAGAATAAGCTCTGCTGTTAAGTGTTCATGTCATTATCAGAAATCCCAGCAAGCTTTGCAAGAGATAGTGTATTCCAGTGATAACATTTCCAGCATAGTATAATTACACAATTTTACATGTGTAGGAAATTTTAGTGGTGTGATCTTATGCTATGCGTGAAACAGGATAGGGAAGCAAATATGACTTGTGAATTTTTCTGAATCCATACAATTGACTAGAGAACTTGGGCTTGAAGGAAATCTAACATAATCATTTACATCACTTTCTTAACTTCTGTATGATGATAATTTTAGTTTACTTATTATTTTAGTGTAAAATGTGCATATACAAGCAAAAGGGTCAGGCTTAATTTAAAAGCTCTCTAGTTGGTTACCCTCTTCTGTAAGTGTAGGGACGAAATTACAAGAGAGAGAGAGAGAGAGAGAGAGAGAGAGAGAGAGAGAGAGAGAGAGAGAGAGAGAGAGAAACAATATATAATTTTTTGCAACTCCTGCAACAGTTAAGTTTCTTTGTCCCCATGAAACTGGTATCCAGTGCAGACCCCACCCCCTAGCTACACCTTTGGCTTCAAGCAGCAATAGGTAGTTTGGAGTTGTAATTCTTTAATGTAAGAGTTCTGTAGGTGCTTTTCTGTTTACTATTGCTATCAAAACAATTAGGAGCTTCCACATTCATACCTGAAGTAGTTGTTCCATGATACACGTATCAGGGATCCATTTAAATGGCATGGCAAGTTTGTCACAATTGGACACCTATTACACTGAAGTATTTGAGTAGGTGAGATAAAGAGCATCAATGGGAATAGTGAGAGTATTTTCTGCATCTATATTTAACTCAATGGTTAAATGTGCTATATGTACATACAGCACTAACTCTTGGCTGTGATGTTGGAAGTTTTATGCTAGCAGTTACGACAGGAAAAATATTAATTGTTAATAACTCATCATGTTGGCATAATAGGGTGATGAGAAGATATGACATGTTGTGGCATGAAACTGAATGGGAAACAGTCGGACTTGAAGTTTATCATAAAACCAGCTATTCTTTAAGTGTAGCTGCAGATAGTGATAATGTTTTGTAGGCATGGAAAAAAGAAAGACGGGGGTGAGGGGGGAAACCAAATTAATAAGTTAATGGTTTGTTTCCTGCTGTTGGAGATGTTGGTAAGTGGACTTTAACAGAAGTGATCTTTCCACTTTAGTAACATGTGATATTTATTGAAACAAATAAATACTGATCTTGGGATGTTGGAGAAAATAAAGTAATTCCAGACTGATAAAGTTCCAAACACTGAGTGATATTTCAAAGTTCTCTTGAGACAATTCTATGTGCTGGACCATATACGAGCACTGTCTACTCGGACATTGTAGTGATGAGTCTTGAGGCACCGCCTAATGCTGTAGCACAGTGCGGCCCCACTGGCTATATGTGCCAGCTATTTAACTGTAATTAATCCAATCATATTAGACACATCCAACTGTATTTGTAATGCACACATCTTCTGATGGGAATCTAGGAGGTGTTATTGCCAATGCTACAATGATCCCGTGGCCATGACTATGATGGCATTGATAGTGATGTTGTGATTGCTGTTGTCATTTCGACTCTGACACCATATTTTGTACAATTCTTGGATGACAGTGCCGTTTGTTTTGTGAAGTGTAATACATACATCCTACAAGGTTTCTCTCTACACCTCTCACACTCACTTTGTTACCCTCCTGATGCACGCAGTTAGTCATTAGCAGCTCATACTTTTTCACTTAATGCAACAGATTCAAATGTCTCTTATTAGATACTGAATGTGTGACTTTACACTCAAGGGCTTCCTTATTAATATTTTATATAAAATCGTTTCTCTTGCAATACCAATGATCGATCAATACAGTAAAATTTGAAAAAAAAAAAAAAAAAAAAAAAGTAGAGTTCACTGAAGCGGAAGAACCCAAAAAAAGAAGAAAGAGTTTTGATAACTTTTTGGTTTTAAGAAGTATTAATTAGTAAATGTGTCTCAGATATTTTTCGTATTTATGGGGTGAAAGTGTGAAATTCAGTTTTGCAGTGCTTACAAACTGAGTAACAGAAATTATTGTTAGGCAGACCAAATTTTTGCAGAATAGGTAACACTGATAGTTCCCAACATAGTTTACTGTTAAACCTCCTGTGCCACTAATGAGTTATCCTCAGTTATACAGTATACAGTTGTACCCGATATTCCATAGGAAGTACATATCTGAAATAGAAAAATCCAATGATGTTTAATTCCATTACTTGAGCAAAGTGAGACAAATCCAAATTTCAACACTTTATTATGAATCTCAAAGTTTCGGTTCAGCCTATTGTTTCATTAGCAAACCTAACAATAAGCCATTCGCTACTAATGCAGTGTGATCTTTGTGTCCGAGGGTTTCTTTTTATCAGTATTAACTAGAGGATATGCAATTTTGAGAGTATACTACAGTAGAATCGTGAATACTACAGTAGAACCGCAAAAATCTGACATTTGACAGTTTGATGCTGTGTCGGAGGTTGAGACACACACACACACACACACACACACACACACACACACACACACACAGAGAGAGAGAGAGAGAGAGAGAGAGAGAGAGAGAGAGAGAGAGAGAGAGAGAGAGAGAGAGAGGGGGGGGGGGAGGGAACGCAAATATTAACAAATTTCTGTAAGAAAATGGTGGCATTCTTCCCCAATCAAAGCTTACACTATCTTTAAAAAAATATCGTCTCTGGAGGGACTTTAAATCCCAACCTTCCTTCCTTATTTCCTTCCCAACCTACCTCACTTTTCTTCTTGGGAAAGAAATTAACAGTCACAAAACTTAGGATTATTTTTGTTTACTTTGTGTGTGTGTGTGTGTGTGTGTGTGTGTGTGTGTGTGTGTGTGTGTCAGTATTTAGGATCTGCCCTCCCTCTCCCACCCTTCCATCTAAGAGAAAGGTAATGCCCCTGTCAATCTGTCTGTGTAATTTTATAATTTTTTCTTTTGACTTTTACATTTGATACTACTAAATAAACATGAGACATTAATTAGCCAAAGGCGAAATAGCAAAGTTGGTTGGTTAAGCCATGATGTTGTGGTGTTTTCTTAATAAATGATTTTTAATTGGCAAAAGTTTCAAACGTAGTACAAATTGTGGGCTGAGATGTAGATTGTTGAGTAGTGCTCTTACAGTACTACTTGCATAGTCTTGCAGTGTGACATTTTGTCAAGCTTCAGTGAATTCATTAAGCATCCAAATAAGCCACAATTAATTATTGTCAATATTATTTTTGTTTAGACTATTATGATCGTGATGACATATCCACTGTTTTCTGACTTGTAGGAGTCTTTATCCAGACATGAAAGAAAATCTTGAAAAGTTTAGGCAACACCTTGTTGAATCGAGCAGTGAGTTAGCACCACTGAAAGTATGGCAAGTGCAGGAGCTTAGTCTGCAAGCTGCTGAAAGAATAATGGCTGCACCCCGTGAAGAAGCTCTCAAAGTTCTTACACATACAGCACAGAATTTCCCTTTACAGGTAAGGATTTATGGAATTATTTCTACAAAGATGAGTAGATTTGGTCATGTTGAATATTTCCAGCAAGTTTTTGACACAGTATTTTTATTTGTAGTATGATTTTTAACATTGAAATGTAATGGAGAATATTATTTTCTCTTTGAAAGAAATTGTGATGGTTAGTAGTTTGCATATTAATAAGTATTTTTATTTTCAGGCACGCTCTCTAGTAAGGACTGTTGTGAGAGATGAACTGAAACAGGAAATTAAAGAAAATCAGGATATTTTTGCCTCTTCCTTAAACCTACAGCCATCAGATACAGCCTTGTTCCTAAATGGAATGTTCTTTGATCTTGACATTGTTGATGTTATCTCTCTTTTGGAGGTAGTTCGGCAAGAACTGAGAGTTATGGAAGGTTTACATAAAATAGGTAAGAAGTTCTAACGTATCTTTATTTTGTTTTAAACCATACATTTTTTTAATGTAACAGTTCACCGATTGCCAGAATAATAAATTCTTTTTCATTCAGAGTAATAGTTAACATTTATTAATATTCTGTGTGGATACTCGACTAAACACAAAATAGTTTTTAATTTATCTTATATCTGCATCACAGTTGAATTTTTAAAACTATATGTCGTGACTTTTTTTTTGGACCTCAAAACTTTGAAAGATTATTTACATAATTTCAGCAGTACCATAGAATAACCACATAAATCTCATTCTCTTAAAAGGAGACCACATGGGTATTGGATTTTAGAATTCCTTTATATTTATGGCATGTAAAGGTCATAACTTAAATAACAAATCATCTAAATCCATTCCACACAACTCTCAAAACTTCTCGAGAAAATCGACTTTGAAGTTTTGCAAGTAAACATAGGTACCAATAATTAAAACAGTTGTGGCATCTGTTGGTGTAGCTCAGGTCGTACTATTTTGGTCTCACAACCATAGTGTTGGTGGTTCGAATCTCACTTTCACAGATATTTTTTTCATTTTCGAATTCAGTTATATAAAACATGTTGGGATCTCTAATTCCACATGTTATGAACCTTGTCACCTAAAATGATGGTTGAGTAGTTTAGTTGCTTGGAAAACCATTAGTAGCTACGGAGATGACTTTCCAAAAACAGCGTCATAGCTCTTCACAAATTGTGAACAATCAAAGACTACTGTTGTTGACTAATAGTGATGCCAACACTGTAAAAATTTTAACTTGTGGTTTTTTGATTGAAACTATTTATAAACTTTTTATAAAATATAGAACATAACAAATAAACAAAAAATGTCCATTTTTCATAAAAATTACCATTATATATTGTTAAGTATTCGAACACAATGAAAAAAATAAAATAAAAAAAAGGGCAGGATTCGAACCACCAACCATAGGTTTGTAAACCAGAATGCTACCACCTTAGCTACAGTGACAGATGCTGCTTTAATTATTGGTACTTAAAGTTACTTGCAAAACTTCAAAGTTGATTTTCTTGAGAATTTTTGAGAGTTGTGTCGAATGGCTTTGGCTGATTGTTATTTGATTTCTGAACTTTGCGTACCATAAATGTCAACTTCTAAAATCTGATACCCATGTGGTCTCCTTGTTAGATAAGGAGCATATCCAGCTCTTAAAAAGGAAAAGAAGGGAACCAGCTGCAAAATCTTCCTTTTGGAGCAAAAGGAAGGCGAATTTGTTCCTGCTGAAAAGATTGATGGAAAAGTGCAGTATCAGCTACATCAGTCCTCATCAAAAATTTTGTGTAGCAAACATATTTGTGTTTCATTCTGCTGAAAGACAGTAGCAGTGTGTGACAGCAGAAGAGAGGCGGAACAGTGCCAGTGGAAGAGGAAGAGAGAAGTCACAGACATGGGGGGGAGAGAGTCAGTGGCAGTAAAGAGAATAAATGGATGGAGGTTCTAGCAGTGGGAGCAAAAGAGAGAGAAAACAGTGCAATATGAGAGAGAGAGAGAGAGAGAGAGAGAGAGAGAGAGAGAGAGAGAGAGATAAGTTTGGGGGGGGGGGTCGGGTCGGTATCATCCAGACTGGCGAACTACAAATGAGAAAAATTTAGTCCACCTGCCTCCAACCCCTGTACCCATGTGTTTAAAAAAAATTCTTGGTGGTCTAGTGTTTTCAAGCCCAACCATCCATTCACAAGGTTATATGCAGAGAGGAGACAGATATCAGACTAAAAATAGTCTTTGGATATTTGACATTAAAAGAATGGGCCATGAACAGATGTAGAACAAAGGCAAAGGCAATGGTGTAGATGATGTAGTGAGAGTGGTGAAGACAGGGACAATGGTAGAGACAGAAAGGAGATACTGCTGATAGGTGAAAAAGGAAGTATTGGGAGAGAGACATATGTAGACAGTTCCAGTGTAAGTGAGACGCTGTGTATGAAAAACGTAACTGTTACCAGAATGTGTGTACACAATTTTTGGTTCCTATACCCTTAAAGTCAGTTCATTTCAAGCTGGCTTGAAGCACGGTACTCAATGAAGTGTTGAGCTATTTTATCTTATTTGTGGTTGTTTTAAATACTGTGCATTTTTAACCCAACCTCACCATTTGCAGAACTTTGTTGTAACATTCTCGTTTTTCATTTTATAGTTATGGCATCTAGCAGGTTGCCTATGAAAAACTAATCACCTTATGTGCCGTTCTCATCAAATCAGTAAGTTTATGCAATGCGCTATTGCCAGAAATTTATCTCACTGATAAGGATGTTAGTTACCTAACAGTCCTTAGATTCTCATTTTTAAACTTTTAGCTTACTTAGCATCTATAACGGGATCTATGAAATGTACTGACACTGGGTTTGGTGGTTGGGCAAGGTCTGTACTTCACCAGTCTGAAAGTGCATGTAGAGAGGATGAAAATGTTTTAGAACCAGGTTTCGAGAAGTGTGCAGTTGACACATAAGGTGATCGCCATTAGTCATACTATTCACGAGTGTAAGCCTAGTGAATGCTTATTTTATCTACTGTGTATTCCTAGAGAATCCATAGGTACCCAGGTTGGAATGCATAAAAAACAAACCAACCATGCCCAAATAAATTGTACAGCCTCAAATCAGTTGTCAAATTCAGAACAACCCATTGTCTCGTAAACTGTGGTTAAAAACCAGTAGAATGCTTCAGATACCAGTTCCGTATGAAATAAGATGAGACTTGGGCAAACAGGTACGTTACAAAAAGTACCCCTCAAGCTCCTACAGAAAAACAAATATGATCTGGAACAGCAGCAAGGTACCGATTTCTGGAACCTGCATGGCAAGATAGCAAAGAGTAATGGATTGCAGATTCTTGTCTGTGTAGTAATTTGTCAAAGCATAATGTGTTTTTAAAGGTCCATTGTACCTTTAAATGCAATGTTAAAATCTAGTTTACTTGTTTATATAAAATTAGTAGAGTATGGATTATGTAACGCACTGCAATATTTATATGGGCTTGCATATGTTTGAAAATTTGTCAATTCGGATAACTGTAATTCATTTTCTGCAGGCAAAAGTTGATCAATTATACCAATATAAGTACTTCTGAAATATTAGTACAAACTATTCACTTCTCCTTTATCCCTGACATATGATGCTCATCCCTTGATAGCCATTACAGGCTGTCAGCGATTGCCCTGTTCCCTCCTGGAGTCCGCTTTCATCGCTTGCTTCGGCAGCTCGATTTTACCCTCCCTTTCGCATTTCAAATAGGTGACAGCCCAGTGCCACCTTGGCTTCAGGCTCAAGTTCGCGTTCACCTCGAACTCACCTCACTCCTGAAGAAGATGCTGTTTACCGCTCAAGATTTTTTGAACTTCGTGCATGGCTCGAAGAATCCATCTTCATATATACGGACTGCTCAAAGACCAATGAAGGTGTCAGATGTCTGTCTGTTGTCGGGAATGACGATTTTCAGTACAGGCTTAATGACCACTGCTCGAATTTGACGGCTGAGCTTTTTGCCCTCTATCAGGCTGTACTCTACCTCTGCCGACACCATTCTCATTCCTATGTCATCTGCTCTGACTCCCTCAGTGCCATCCAATGTCTGAGCGATCCATTTTCGGCCGATCATGTTGTGCATCTAATCAACCACTCCCTTCAGTTATTAGCTGCTGACGGCCCTTGCGTTCACCTCATTTGGGTACCTGGCTACGCAGGCGTGCCTGGTAACGAGGCTGCTGATGCCGCTGCCAAGGCTGCAACTATTTTACCTCGGACAGCTATGTACTTTGTCCCATTGAATGACATTCGAGGGGTTCTTTCCCGTTGCCTTATGTCGTCATGGCGTAATGTATGGTCCTCGCTTGCAACTAATAAGCTTCGAACCATTAAACCACTTGGCTTGGATGACCACCTCACGCCGCTCGTGACGAGAAGAGGTCATCTTGGCCCGGTTGCGGATCGGACATTGCTGGTTCACCCACTGCCACTTACTAACTGGTGACCCCGCACCGTTATGTTCCTGTTGTCACCCGCTGATGGTGCACCATGTTTTATTGTCTTGTTCAAATTTTATTCCTGTTCGGATTGCACTGAATTTACCAAATACACTGGAAGAAATTTTAGCTGATGACGCACGAGCTGTTGCTTGAGTATTGAATTTTATCAACTTAACCAATTTGTGAAAGGACATTTAGCTCTTCCCTTTGATGATTTTTATCCTATGTTTTAGTTGCTTTTATATAGGATTATTCTTGGGTATATACCAGTTTTGATTCGGGTGCTAATGACCTCAGCAGTTGTGCGTCCTAAATCAAAACAAAACAAAACAAAACAAAACAAAAAAAGACCACAAAAGCAAACTATCTTTCTTACCATTTATAAAATGTTACAAAAATACTTGCATACATAAATATTTGACTTTCAAGAATTTATTTTTATTTTAAACGCCTCATGCAAAGCATGAAAAACTACCAGTTGTGCAAACCAAGCTGATACTCAGTGCGGTGCATCGTGAATTAACTTTGCGTTTGCTGCAAACAACGAAATGCAAAATGTATATTTGAATAAATGCAAAGTGTCAAGAAATTTGACTACGTAACATTTATTAACACTATAACTAAAGCCGAAAGTCGGGCCAGCATCAGTTTACATCAACTGTCTTTTTTTGTTGCAAACATGCTTTCATAAAGCATAAATAACAGGAAAAGTGTAAATATGGTAATGCAAAAATGGGGACAGATTAACATTGTGAACATAGAAAATATGATGGGACCAACAAAAAATGGTGTAAATGGTGGGGAAAAAATCGCACTAATGTCTTATAACCCACTTTATATTTGTAGTTTTATGTTTTAGTAAACATTTTGGACTAAAATAGTAATCTAAATAATAAAAAATTAATTAATAAAAGTGTCTGAAACCCTTTTAGGAAAAAAAAAAAAATTTTTGGTAGTGGTGGGTTCCGAACCACTAACCTTCAGCGTCACAATCTAATGCGTTGCTCATTACGCTATAGTTAACAACTGAAGTTGCATTCATTAATCTCGTACTATTGATGACCGTTGTTAGCTGATGATAATATGGCATTTGTAGACACTAGATTATCATTTATCGTACAAAGAATGACGTGTTTTTGTTAATTCTTCAGTGCGCCATTGCTTTGAAATGACAACGTGTAAGTTACAATAAGAAAATCATCAAATATGCAATGCAAAATGGCATATGCCAGAGAAAGTTCTTGGCAAGGAAAGTCACGTGAAATCTTAAAACGGCTCCTTTTCGTTAATTCAATGGAGGGTGTCAAAACTCCGTTGTTTTTGCAAATATCTCTCAAACGGTACGAGATATGAAAAAAACATAAGGAAACAAAGTTGTAGAGAATTTTCTCCTCTACAAATTCGGTTATTCAATTTTCGTGTCAGATGAATGGTTAAGCCATTATTTTCATTTAAATTTCAAGCTGTCAAAAGACAATCACAAAGGCCTACTTTTAGTGTTACTACCGTAACCTAAAGTGGGCCAAAATAAATTCTGAAATCATAAAAGTAGGGTTATACTTTATTATACTGAACACAGAAATTATAACTAACAGTTCACTATCTCTGTTCTTTTTCCTGTCCAACAATGCTTGAAACATGTGCCATTAAAATGTCAGATTCACTTACCATACCTGATACTGGCAGTTAGGCTCTTGATGTAAAGACTGTTGCAGCATGTAGCACCCTTGTCACCTGTTCCATATGACAGCCAGGTGTTCATATCAAGATGATGTTGCTTCTCTTTTCTCAAAGAAGCTAAGAATGTGTTTATTTCAATTACTGGTATTTGGAGAAAGAAGATAATTAAGAATTTAACACCACTGATTCAGCAAGTACTTCTGAGCAATGCTGGCATGCACAGCATCTAACGTCTCTGCTGGTCTAGCCTAACTTGACTGCCATACTGTGAATTCATGTTAAGAACAAATATCATACTGCTGAAAGCTTTTTCAGTGGTCAGCCATTGCTCTGGAATGCTAGAGCCCAGATTGCTGAAAGGTCTGTGCTAGACATTGAACTAAATCAACAGCTGATCAAGTTATCATATGGAATATCTTCACTGATTCTACCTAATCTGATTGGTTCAATTAATATTGAACTAACAGCACCCAGTTCATATTACTGCCGGATTGTGAATGTTTTGTAGAAATGAAAGTTACATTATGCCCCCCTCCCCTCAACGAAATTATAAGCGGATGTCTACAGTGCTCAATGTGTATAGAAATTTATATTATCAGCACCACTTTAAAATTTGTAATTGTTATAGGGAAGAAATTGAATGGACTTAAGAAAATACATAAAGAGGAAATTTTGTAAGGGATGCTACAAGACCAATTCTAGGATATTGACTGAGTGTTTGGAATTAAGAAGATAGATTATTATCCACCTTGTCTTTAGATCAAATTGTGTGTTGCAAATCAATAACTGAAAGTATGTTTGTAACTTATGTTTATATACGAAATAATATAAATCTCAGATGGTTCCATTTCTTCATAAAAATGTAACAAAAAAATTATAGAGCTGGAATTCTTTGAATATTTGAGATATTATTTGGATGCTATATTGAATCAAACATTTTTTAGGCTCTATCGTATTTGTTTTACTTAAAACCTAATAAAATATTTTTTTCCCCAGGTGTATCTGCGACACAGATGGGTTCTTTGTTGGGTCTTGACTTCTCTCGTTCATCTTCAAGTCCAGAATTCGCCATTGATATTAGAGACTCGGCAATTACCTGGGTAAATGATATTGAGCAAGACAAACAGTATCGTAGGTGGTCTGATACACTGATGGAGTTACTCCGTCCCACATTCCCTGGCATGCTGAGGAGTGTGCGCCGTAACTTATACCATTTGGTATGTTACATATTTAGGTTTAATTTCATATGTAAAAAAACAAATTTGTAACCTTTGTGCATCCTCACTACAGATGGACAGATAAAAACTTGTATGCAGATGGAGGGAAGGAAAAAAAAATCTTTGTTTAAGTCAGTTGTGCAGGTTGTACTATTGCCTTACAATTTAGCTTTATTGTGAGATCTAAACTTAAACCACTCTGTATTTTGTACATTAACAACAATAAGAAATTGTTAGAGGATAAAAAAAGTGGCAAATAAATAAATAAATAAATAAAAATAAAAAATAAAAAGAGGAGGAGGAGGAGGAGGCCGCCGCCACCAACGGTGAGGGAAGGTGGGAGGTGAGAAACTGAAAACTTAACCTCCCTCCATTATCTATGCCCCTGATTGAACCAGCAATCCTCTGGACTAATGTTTTTCAACCTGTGGGGCGTGACTTTCCCAAGGGGTTAGTCTTTTTTTGTGTAGTTGTCATTACAGGAGGAAATCATCGCATCTTAAAACCACCAGACAGGAGCATGCCAGGTGTTTTCTTAATGCAAAAACATATGCCTAATAAAAGTGAAATGTATTTTATATTAAAATTACACAATTCCTTTTGACCATCAATTCTCAGTTAAATAGAACAGCCAGAGTCAGATGACATAAAAGTTTTCTGGGTGTTGTACCGCGTCATGCTATAAGAAGGCTATTACTTTAATAACCGACGTTTCAGTCAATGTTACAGTGGTCTTCATCTGGGTATACTGAGGAGAGCTGGTTGTTACTATACTTTATATTTACTTTCAATTAGACATTACGTCATAATTTTTTAAATCAGCAATGTTATTGGTGGATTTTTGAAGGAAGAATGGAAACGGAATGAGGTGGAGTGAGTGGGGGTTAGCTGTTGCCTATTGCTTCTTGCATAGCGACACATGATTGGTATTCATCGGTGAATGAGGTGAGGGCCTCTGTTTCTCTCCTGCTGGCCGTGGGTCGCACAGCGGCAGTTGCTTACTAGTGACGCTCGCGTGTTGTTGTGTTGTCAGTGAGACCTATTTCACTTTGATGGCTGGTAGCCAATAGGGGGCAAGCCTGACTTCATCTTCCCTGTTCATGTTATTAAGATGTTTTACAATAGGCGACGGCTAACTCCCACTCCTCCACCTCAGAGCTTCAAGGAATCCTCAAAACCTTAGGTCCCCTACAAAACCTTTCATCTAACTCCATTAACATCATGACCCAACTGACACCCTGCACCCCCACCTTCTACCTACTTCCCAAGATTCACAAACCCAATCATTCGGGATGCCCCGTTGTGGCCAGTTACCAAGCCCCTACCGAACAAATCTCTGCCCACATAGAACACCACCTTCAACCCATCATGTGCAGTCTCATCCTTCATCAAAGACACCAACCACTTCCTCGATTGCCTGAAATCCTTACCCAGCCTGTTACCTCCAGAAACCATCCTTGTAACCATTGATGCCACTTCCTTATACACAAATATCCCACACGCCCAGGGCCTCGCTGTGGTGGAGTATTTCCTTTCACGCTGACCACACACTTCCCTACCTAAAACCTCTTTCCTTAATACCCTAGCCAGCTTCATCCTAACCTACAACTTCACTTTTGAGGGCCAGACATACCAACAATTAAAGGGAACAGTCATGGGAACTAGGATGGCCCCCTCGTACACAAACTTGGGACGCCTAGAGGAAGCCTTCCTGGATACCGAAGCCTGTCAACCCAAAGTTTGGTACAGATTCATTGATGACATCTTCATGATCTGGACTAACAGTGAAGAAAAACTCCAGAATTTCCTCTTCAACCTCAACTCCTTTGGTCCCATCAAATTCACCTGGTCCTATTCCAAATCGCATGCCACTTTCCTCGATGTCGACCTCCATCTGCCCAATGGCCAACTTCACACATCCGTCCACATCAAACCTACCAATAAACAACAGTACCTGCATTATAACAGCTGCCATCCATTCCACATCAAACGTTCCCTTCCCTACAGCTTAGGTCTTCATGGTAAACGAGTCTGCTCCAGTCCCGAATCTCTGAAGCAGTACACCAATAACCTAATAACAGCTTTCACATCCCGCAGCTATACTCCTGATCTTGTACAGAAGCAAATTGCCAGAGCCACTTCATCCCCCCAAATTCAGAACCTTTAACAGAAGAATCCCAGAAGTGCCCCTCTTGTCACCAGATACTTTCCGGGACTGGAGCGGACTCTGATTGTGGCTCTCCAGCAAGGATAAGACTTCCTTAAATCCTGCCCCGAAATGAGATCCATCCTTAATGACATCCTTCCCACTCTGAGAGTGTCTTTCCGCCGCCCACCTAACCTCCGTAATCTCCTAGTCCATCCCTATGAAATCCCCAAACCACCTTCCCTACCTTCTGACTCCTACCCTTGTAACCGCCCTCGTTGTAAAACCTCCCTATGCACCCTTCCACCACGACTTACTCCAGTCCCGTAACCCGGAAGGCGTACACAATCAAGGGCAGAGCCACTTGTGATAGTTCTCGTGTGATTTACCAACTGACATGCCTGCACTGTGAAGCGTTCTATGTGGGAATGACCAGCAACAAACTGTCCATTCACATGAACTGTCACAGGCAGACAGTGTTTGTTGGTAATGAGGATTACCCTGTGGCTAAACACACCTTGGTGCATAGCCAGCACATCTTGGCACAATGTTACACCGTCCGGGTTATCTGGATACTTCCCATCGACACGAGTCTTTCAGAACTCTGGAGATGGGAACTTGCCCTTCAGCAAATTCTCTCTTCCCGTTGCCCACCTGGTCTCAACCTCCGCTAAATTCAAATTCCCGCCCACATCTTGAACATCTTTGCCCCGATTCTCTGGACAGAGCCTCTGCCTCAAGTGGTATATCTGTCCAACTTCTTTGCTTTCTACAGTATGTCTGCCTAGGTGTGCTTGTGTTTGTGTATGTATGTGTGTGTGTGTGTGTGTGTGTGTGTGTGTGTGTGTGTGTGTGTGTATAAATTTATTAATTTATTTGTGCCACTATCACTTCCTGTGCTCCTTTGCCTGGTAAGTAATCTTCATCTATTTTTTTATATGTATTTTTCCTGCTAGGAATTTCTCCTGTATAATATTTTTATCTTTATACATATCTTTTCCACCAGGAACGTCTCCTTCTATATATATGGGACGGAGGGGGGTGGGGGGGAGGGAGCATATTCACATATTTGTTGTTGTTATGGTCTTCAGTCTGCAGACTGGTTTGATGCAGCTCTCCACGCTACCCTGTCCCGTGCTAGTTTCTTCATCTGAGAATACGTTTGGCAACCTACATCCTTTTGAATCTGCTTACTATATTCCTCCCTCGGTCTCCCTCTGATTTTTACCCCACACACTTCCTTCTAATCTAAGTTGACAATTCCTTGATTTTCAGAATGTGTCCCACCAATCTGTCCTTTCTCTTAGTCAAGGTAAGCCAGAAACTCCTTTTCTTACTAGTCTGGTCAAACACCTCCTTATTATGTGATTCTTCAGTTTCTACTGGTGTATTTGATGATCAAAATATCCATCCACATTCACAGAACTTAAATTTTCAGCCATGGCCTTCATCAGAAAAAGAAACACTTACATTAACACAATCTCTCGGACATAAATAAGCACACACAGCCACCATCTCTGGCTGCTCCAGTACTACAAGCAGCTTGACAGTGAGTGACATGCCTGTCAGCATCTCGGCAAACTTTTTTGAGTTGTTATCTATCCCCTACTATTGGTACAGTATATCTTTAAAACTGACAGTATTGTATATGTATATTGTATATGTATTGTATATGTCTTTGATGTTTTCTATGTAAAGTGTAATAGGATGAATACTCAAAATATATCAGTTTCTCTCTTTATTGTTTGCAATTAATTGAATGAATGGCATATACTCTCATCCATAGAATCACGCAGACACACAACTCTCATCTCTGGCTGCAGTGTTCTGAATTACACAACTTTCCTGTACCCCCACCCCTCCTTGCCAATCCCATCACTGCAGAGTGATACTCTGAATGTAGCTGATGTAGGTGACGCTTGTTTATATGTGAAGTAGCTTGTGTGATTGTATGGATGAGAATATTTGTCTTTTTACATTAAATAAATAGTAGTTTTTTGCAGTAAATAAGTAATGTAGAAATAATTAACTTTTTTACTGTTTGTTAAATCAAAACCAGCTGTTTTCTTGTAAGCTTGTAACTATATTTACTATAATTAATTTTATGCTGTTACTGTTATTTGTAGATGTAATTAAATTAATGTAGTAAGACAACATTCTGTGGTTTTTTATGATAATTTCTTGTAACAACATAATACTAATAATTAATTTATACCTTCAGGTTATCATAGCAGATCCAGCAAAGCTTGAAGCACAACCTTTGCTAAAATTAGCAGAATCATTTTACTTACACCCAGCTCCACTGCGAATTGGTTTGGTATTTGCTGTTAATCCAGATCCAAAAGTAACTGGTCTTCAGGATGCTGGAGTTGCTCTCCTCAACGCCTTCAATTACATGATGGAAACTAACAATGCTTTCAGTGGTCTTGCATTTATCACAGATGTAAGTTTAGTTTTACTTTGGTCAGATAATGTTAAGTAATGTCAACAGCTCATGATGTTAACTATTGTTTACTATATTTGAACAGTTAATCACACTTGTTTTACACAGCACAAACAACAACAACAACAACAACAACACTTGTGTGATAGTGGAAAACTGAGCCAGAAATAACAAAAAATAAAAATAAAGGGGTTCTTCTATAAATGTCTATCCAGTTCCATATTCCTTCTTCCAACTTTTTTTCTTTCTTATATCCCCTGCTATATCATTTTAAATCTTCCTCTTTTCCTTGACTGATTTTCAGTTTTTCAAAAAATCTTCTCCCCACATAGTTCTCCACTCTTCTCTGCACATCTTGTACCATCTTAGCCTAAGTTTTTGAATTTTCGTTCATGTGAGTCCCACTTTCATTGTTCCCTTTACATAATCAGGTCTTATTTTATCCTTTATTTGAACTTCACTCGCCTGCCTGAAGATTATTATTTCTGCCACTTTCATATCTCTCTCTCTCTCTCTCTCTCTCTCTCTCTCTCTCTCTCTCTCTCTCAGCCTTTTGTGATTGGTGAAGTTTCTGCCCTATAAAGTATTGAAGGATTCACCACACATATGTACAGGTTTCCTTTAAATCTTCAACTAGCCTTCTTAGTGCATAGATAAAGTAATATACTCAATTAATGAATGAGATTTCTAATGTGCCACTACATTTTGGTTTTGGCTGATTTTTCTGCCCCTGATGAAAAAGTGAATTTTCAATACACTTTAACCCTTCCTACGTCTTTGAATCCAAATGGCATGGTAAAGTATTCCTGGTTTCTTTCAGCTTCCAAATGCTTCAATGATGCCATTTGACATTGCTTCATGTAGTTCCGTAGTTTTAACTCAAAATCAAGCAAAAGCGATGCTGAATGGCATCATTGAAGCATTGAGAATCTTATAGGAGCTTGGAATACGTAACAATGCTATTTGGGATCAGACACAGAAAGGGTTAAAGACAAATTTTGTACAACAGTTTAATGATAAAATATGTGGATACATTTTATAATACAGTGACATGTGACATACACAGTTTCAGACTAGTGGGCAGTCTTGGAAGAATAATTATTAAAGTTCTGGTTTATAATTTATTTACTTAAAGAAACAAACACAATTTTCAATACAAACCATTTGCTTTTCAGTGTGCTTGATCCATCAATCTGTGAGGTTTCTTAGAAAGTACAAGTCTGTATTATTTATGTGTGGAGAATGGCATAAATTTGCTTCTAGTTGGACTTCACAACCATTTCCAAATTCTTTCTTGTTGCAGCAGTTACACGTTGTGTGTGATTCTAAATCCGTATGCTAAAAAACACTGTACTATGTTTGATGGAGGGTTAATAGTACTTCAGAATAATTTCATCCCATAACTATTCCATAGGTGGGTGTTGGGTAAAAAGGAAGTGTTGCAGAAGATGGATTTTTGTAATTTTTCACTGTCTTGGTCAAGATAACTGTCTGAGGAAGTAATCTGTTTCATGAACCATCTATCAGATCTCTCATATCTGCTATTTTACTGGATCTTGAGAACAACTGAGTTTCACGGAAAAGTGCTTCACAAAACCATGATGATATCTACAGAAGATTAATTTGGTCTTCAGAAAGTCATCATAAGTGAGTGTAAAATGTGTTCTGTAGTATTACAACACATTAGTAGTATGAGACATGCGTATAGTTCTGTACATCAGTCCTATGATTCTTCTTGTAGGTTGGAATACCTTGCACCAATTTCCAATCAGGTGACATGCTTAGATGTTCTAGCATGTGCATTGTTAAAAGTGGAACAGTTAAGCTTGTTCACTATCAGATAATGTCAGGTCCAATGGCACTTCTTCCATTGAAACAGTTGAATTTGTTCTATTTTTCCTAATTTCTAAGTGAATTTTCACGTTCATGTGATGACCCAAAGTAATAATTGGACTGGGATATTCAGTGAAGCAATTTTGTGAGAAAAAGTTCTATATTACTGTTCTAATTTGATCATTACTCATTTTTGTGCAGTCATAATTAACAAGGCTAATTATCCAGGGCATGAATTTGTGGTAGAGGTCACCACATTCTCATTTTCAAAGCTGAATGTTAGCTGCTAACTGTCTAGGTAATTTTTAATCATTCTCTCATTGCATTTTTAAGGAGAGATACCTTTATTATCTTTCTTTACCTTTGCTGAATACCATTCATCAGCAAAACTAAAATAGCCTTTTGGTGACTAATTTCTATTTCTGTGTTCATTGTATTATGAAGTTAGAGCCTGTTTGTTACCACCAGATCCAGATAAATTGGCTCACCAGTCAGTAGAAATTTTTTGGAAAGTATGCCCTTATACAGTTCCACAGAAACCATAATGCAGGGTATATACGCTCTGGGACAACCAGGAAATCAGAGCAAAAAATCCATTAAATTTTTCATCCAGGGAAGTACCTAGAAATTTTGTATAATTATGAGTTTTTCATTGTTTTATTGTCAGTTAAATTTTGACTGTGAAGAACTAATACCCAAATGAGGCTTTTTACATTGTGATACCACAGAATAAAACACAAATGAGAGACTAACTTACAAATAAAATTTTAGTTTCAAAGAAAATGTCTGAGTTACGACACAACTCTGTGCACACCAAAGTGTGTCAAAGGCTTTAGGGTGATGGATATGCAAGACTTCGTAACAACAAATGGCTTTCAATGAGTGTAATGTCACAACTGTTTGCACTTCTCATAGGGAAATGTTGCGAATAGTGGTTTTATTAGTGATACTTTGAAGTAAATTTCCTTCTATGATAGGTCGTTTGTATTATGAGTGAGGATGTGTGATGGATTTCCTTAAATTACAGATCAATTGACAAAATTTAATACTTTGAAAAATTTTGGTCCTAGAAAACAGCCATTGAAAATTTTACTGACACATTTGTCTCTGATACATGTTGAAGGAACACTTGCCTAAATATATATAGCTTAAAGGTTAATCATATTTATTTTAGTTACATTATAGATATTAAATTATGCAATAACGATTGTAAAAAGTATAATTATCCCTCAAAACATTGATGAAGAGTGAAAAAACCAGTCAGAAATCGTGTGGAAATAGTCAGTGACTTAGTAAATAATTCTCCATTTCAGTATCTACGGACCTTAGTTGAACATTTCTGCCTGAGTACTTAATAGAAAATTGTAACATATTCATAGAAAACAGCAAAATGTTATTGACCAAGAGTGTAAATGATACTATTTTTTCATGCTAGACAACAGCGCGCGCGCTGTTCTGTTGGGCTACTGCTGAACTGCATGCTCAAAAATAACAGATTAATTCAAAATACCAAGGTATTTGACTAAACGAAATAAATGATAAAATTACATTCTCATAAGTTATTTGTGTCATCATGACATAATTGAAATATTGGCAAACTTCATTTATAGAACACAAAAAAAGGGAAATGACGTTCCTAGCAGCTGTCAGCACTTGACTAATGAGGCCTTTCATAACTCCCACTCATTGTGTCATTACCAACATCTTCACATCACGAAAAAATTGGGACACCATAAATTAATTTTAACCTTGGAAGTTCTACATTGGGTTATAAAATGTTTGCCTTTCATTGGATTGATAACTGCCCCCATAAACCACAGACACTGCTGAGGTGGGGTGGCTTATGTGTCTCAACAATACAGATAGCCTTACCATAGGTGCAACCATAGCCAGTTGGTGGGAGGGGTATCCATGGAGAGGACAGACAAATTTGTGGTTCCTGAAGAGAGGCAGCAGCCTTTCCAGTAGTTACAGGGGGCAACAGTCTGGATGATTGACTGAGCTGGCCGTGTAACATCAACTAATGTGGCTTTGCCTCACAGTTACTGCGAACGGCTGAAAGCATGAGGAAACTACTGGTGTTAATTTTCTTGAGGACATGCAGCTCTACTGTATGAATATATGAATGATGGCATCCTCTTGGGTAAAATATTCCAGAGGTAAAAATAGTCCGCCTTTCAGATCTCTGAGCAGGGACAATTCGGGAGGATGTCATGATCAGAAAAGACAACATTGTCATTCTACAGATTGGAGTGTGGAATGTTAGATCACTTCATCAGGTTGGGAGGTTAGAAAATTTAAAAAGGGAAATGAATAGGTTGAATTAAGATATAGTGGGGATTAGTGAAGTTTGGTGGAAAGATAAACAGTATTTCTGTTCGAATGATACAGGGTTATAAATATAAAATTTGTTGTAGGTATTACAGGTGTAGGTCTTCTAATGAATAATAATAAAAAAAAAAAATATGAATGCAGGTAAACTCTCATGACCAGCACAGTGATGGCATTATTGTAGTCAAGTTCATATGAAGCCAACACTGACCGCTGTAGTAAAAGTTTATATGCCAACTAGGTCTGCCAGTTATGAGGAGATTAAATAAATGTATGAGGAGATAAAGGAAAGTTAAAGCAGTTAACTTGATTATGATGGTGGATTGAAATTCAGTAGTAGGAAAAGAAAGGGAAGGAAACAGAGTAGGTGAATATGGAGTGGGGGAAAAAGGAATGAAAGTGGAAGCCGTCTGGTAGAATTTTGCACAGAACGTAATTTAGTAATAACAAACACAAGGACGTTTGCAGGGGCAAAGCGGTCTGTGGCGTGCCAGTCACGGTCTGCATGGGCACTGTGGTCGGGGGTTTGAATCCCCTCTTGGGCATGGATGTTTGTGCCGTCTTTAGTGTAAGCTAGTTCATAAGTAGTTTGTTGGTTCAGGGACTAATGACCCCGTAGTTAAGTCCAATAAGCTATACAAACATTTGAACAAACACTGGGTTTAAGAAATATGAAATAAGGCTGTATATGTGGAAGAGACTAGAAGACACTGGAAGGTACGAGATAGATTTTACAATGGTTAGACATTTATTTTGGAACCAGGTTTTAAACTGTAAGACATATCCTGGGGCAGTTACAGACTCTGACTGTATTTTACTGGTTATGAAATGTAGATTTAAATTGAAGAAACTGCAGAATGATAGGAAAATAAAGAGATGGGACCTGGATAAATTGAAGTAACCTGAGGTTCCTGAGAGTTTGAGGGTGCTTTTGGCAACAATTTACAGAAATGATGGGAAATAACACAGTAGAAGATGAATGGTTGGTTTTGAGAGATGAAATAGTGAAGGCAGCAAAGTACCAAATATGTAGAAAGAGAAGACCTACAAAAATCTTTGGATGTCATGGGAAATATTGATTTTAATTGATGAAAGCAGGTAAAATGGAGTGCAGGTGACTAAAAAATGAGATTGACAGGAAAGTGCAAAATGGCTAAGTAGGAGTGGCTAGAGGGCAAATGCAAGTCTGCAGAACAATATATAACTAGGTGAAAGATAGATATCGCCTTCAGGAAATTAATAGAGGCATTTAGCGACAAGAAAAAACAACTGTATGTATATGAAGAACTCTGAAGTTGAAATCAGTTCCAAGTAAAGATGGGAAATGATAAAAATGACATACTAGTAAACAAAATTTTTACAATTTATTAATATAGGTGACCGGTTTCGATCTAGGTTTAGATCATCTTCAGACCTGTGAAAATAGAATAACAGACGATATGCTATAGAGGGAAACAGGTACATTATTAGTCGCTACAATAAATTTACAAAAAGGATTAAAAAATTACTGAAAACAATATACCTCGCTATAGATGTTCAGGCGGTGAGTGTGTGGCGACTGCTAACCAGCGGGAGACTGCTGTGTGTTATAAAGGAAAAGTCCCGCCCACAGCCTGAAGCATCGGCACATCTTGAACCAGTGAGGAACGTCGTACAGTAAAAATAAGATAAGAGGTGTAAATGTATACATAAATAATCCATAATGGGTATAAAATGCATTTTGTTAACAGTAAAACATAGTTGCCATGTCTATAATAAAGAATAATTAAAGCATTAGACAATAAAAAGAAATTGTCTGTCTAGGAAATTTCTGCCATCTATTGGCAGTTGATAATAACTTTCAAATCGATTGGAAAGCTTGAAAGGTGAAAGGAATATATAGAGTAGCTCTACAAAGGAAATATGCTTAAAGACAGTAGTGTAGGGAGGGAAGAGGATGTGGATGCAGATGAGATACTATAATAAAAGAAGACCCAAGTCGAAACAAGCCTTCTGGAATAGAAGACTTTCCGTCAAAGCTACTAAAGTCTCTGGGAGAGCCAGCCATGACAAAACTATTCCACCTGATGTGCAAGATGTAAGAGACAGACAAAATACCTTCAGACCTCAAGAAAAATCTAATTATTCCAATTCCAAAGAAAGCCGGCACAGACAGGTGTGAAAATTACAGAACCATCATTAAAGTCATGGTTGTAAAATGCTAACATGAATTTTTTACAGAAAATAGAAAAGGTGGTAGAAGGTGATCTCGGGAACTATCAGTTTGGATTTAGAAGAAATGTAGCAATACGTGAGGCAATACTCAAGTTATGCCTTATCTCAGAAGATAGATTGAGCAAAGGCAAACCTGCAATTCTAGCTTTTGACAATGTTTCAAATTCTAAATTTAGCAGGGATAAAATATAGGGAAAGAAAGGTCATTTACAACTTGTCATAAGAGTCAAAGGACATGAAAGGGAAATAGTGGTTGGGAAGGGAGTAAGATAGGGTTGTAGCCTTTCCCCAGTGTTACTCAATCTGTACATTGAGCAAACTGTGAAGGAAACCAAATAGAAATTTGGAGAAGGAATCAAAGTTCAGGCAGAAGACATTAAAACTTTGTGGTTTGCTAGTGACATTGTAATTCTGTCAGACAGCAAAGGACCTGGAAGAGCAATTGGAAGAATTACAGGTGTGTTGAAAGATGCTTATAAGATGAACATTAACAAGAGCAAAACGAGGGTAATGGAATGCAGTCTAAGAAAATCGGGCTATGCTGAAGGTATTAGATTAAAGAAACAATGAAGATGGCAGATGAGTTTTGTTACTTGGGTTATAAAATAACATCTGATGGTTGCAGTACAGATGATATAAAATGCAGAATGATGGTGGGTAGAAATGTATTTCTGAAAAGACCAAATTGTTAACATCTAATATTAATTTAAATGTTATGAAGTATTTTCTGAAGGCTTTTGTGTAGTGTGTTGTCTTGTATGGTAGTAGTGAGACATGGATGATGAGTAGTTCAGGAGTGATAAATAGTTCAGAGAGGATGAAGATAGAAGCTTTTGAAATGTGGTGTTATAGATGAATGCTGAAAATTAGGTAGGAAGGTTGCATATCCAGAATAAGAAATAATTTAGGTAAAGGCTGGGGTTAAAAATGGATTTGAATATGTCCATTAGATTTCTTATAAGACCATGGCTCAGCAGCAATAGTGGCAGATCTGAAAATATTTCCTGTAACTTTCCTAGTCATGTTATATTTTTAGTTTTAGATTTTAACTTATTTTCAGGATTGTAGATTGCTTAACACAAGTGTTTAAGATGATGGGTATTAGGAACAAATAATCGAGCAATATTGTTCAATGTGATTTATCTGAAAATTAATTTGAGCAGTTAACTGGTAATAAACAAAAGCTCTTACCTTGTCATACTCAGGAGGTGCTCATTTGGCAAAAGTTGAGGCAGTAGGTTAGTACTGGCTGCTTAGGGGTGTGGAACTGGTTACTGTGATGGCGTTAGCATCACCTGAAACAAAACGTGTTATTCCAAAGCATAAAGGGTGGGGGTGGCTGTGATACACATTTTTTTAAATTTTTATTTTATTTTATTTATTTTTTTTATTGTAAGATGCAACTTTTGTAAAGAATAAAAGATTCTTTCATTTTTTAATTTTATACTGATCACCAGATGGTGTGTCTCTGATGACCCACACTAAGTCATGTGAAACAATGTTACACAATGGACTCGTGTTTGACAGCACGGTGGTTCAAATTTGCCTCCAGCCATCCTGACTGAGGTTTTCCATGATTTCCCCAAATCACTTGAGGCAGAAGCTGGGATGCTACCTTTCAAATTGTACAGCCAATTTTCTTTCCAATTGTTATCAAAAACCAATCAGAGCATGTGCTAAGTCTCTAATGACCATGACGTTGACAGGACGTTAAACTTTAATCTTCCTTCCTTCCTGCTAATGAAACAGAACCAGTCATGAGTTCCTTATTTATAAGTATTTTACAGCCAGAGTGGACATTATCATTAAAACATTGAAATTTGGGTGCAGATGCTTGCGTTTGAAGATAAAAGGCTCAAATATTTATGTATTTACGGTCACTGGTATTATTTTAATGCTTTCAAAAATTTGGAGACACAAAGCTAACAATATGCAGTATTGTAATAAATTATTAATACTAATTTTGAAATTTTCACTTTTTTGCTTAATACACAAATTTAATATGTAAATTTTTCACATTTTAGGTGTATGCGGCACTAAATGAGGAACGGGATGTGACAGTTGAGGATGTTGTGAAAGCTCTAGGTGCAAAGGTTTCTTCTACTGAAGTGGACGAAATTCTTGGGGAAGATACTGCATACGACACGGGACGGAAACTTGCAAAAGATTTTGTCAGTAGGTCCGGTTTCAGAACTCTTCCACAGGTTTGTATAATCTAGCTGTAGTAGCTGTAATTATTAACATAAAAGTACAAGATATCAATGATATACACCATGTAATGAAACAGCAAACCACTAAATAGTAACTGATTGAAATATTGGCTAAACAATTAAAATTTTTGTAATTATAATTTCCATTAACAAAGTGTGTGTGTGTGTGTGTGTGTGTGTGTGTGTGTGTGTGTGAGAGAGAGAGAGAGAGAGAGAGAGAGAGAGAGAGAGAGAGAGAGAGAGAGAGAGAGAGAGAGAGAGAGAGAGAGAGGCAAGAATAGCAGTAAGTTAATAAATACTGCTCCCCCCCCCCCCCCCCCCCCCCCCCCCCCGGGGCTCACAGTTCTTTCGTGAGTAAGTGTGTGATGAGCATGGGGCTCTGAGTTAATGCAGTCTTCCTTCCTTCCTTCCTTCTTTACTTCCCGGACTGTATTTTCTTTCCCCTCCCCTCCTTTCCTATCCTCACTCCTTCCCCTCTTCCCCTCCCCACCGGGGGACTGATAACCTCAGTAGTTTAGTCCCTCTATCCCAACCAAACAACCCCAACCCAACCTAATAAATAGTGCATGAAGTGCAGGAGTATCTTTATCAGAGTTTTGATTGTATTGAACTTATTAATCTGTTTATTGTTCTTGGAGAGCTGGTATTATGATGAAGGCAGTTCCATGCTAAAAAAATTATATTAAGATTTTTGGCTCCACAGAAATATTTATTGCACTTACATTAGAATAATGGACAAAATGATTTACACAAATACTTTGCCACTGAGACTCATTTCTTTGCATGTAAGACAATGTATGGAAAACAATATTAATTAAACCATCACACAAATATTATGGGCTTGCTGCATCTAATTGCAGTTTGTGTGAATCACAGCATTATCCATGAAGGAAGAAGTAGATTGAATCTACAAAATTGCACTCCAACAGAGCTCTGCAGTCCTCTTAATGATATTTCCAATGTTATTAGAGTAACCACAATCACCACTGTTGAGTTATGTCAGAAATATGCAGCTGATACATTTGTTCCATCATTAAGTATACAATGTTAATCATGTGAAACCTTAACTTTTCCCAGCATAATGAATTTTCAAACAACTTACCGGTATGCTGCTGAGTGACATTGACCACCACCAATTTTTAGACAGGGGCACACCCTGCCATTCTCAAGGCACAACTGCACTCAAGGAAGCAAACCAAGGTATTAAATTCGCTTGCACATTGCTTCCTTGAGTGCAGTAGTGCCTTGATACTGTCAGGGTTTACTCCTGTCGAAATATCAGCGGTGGTAGACGTCACCCGGCAGCATACCCATAAGTTGTTTGAGAATGTTATTCCTCTTCTGTGTGGACGGAGTGGAGAACGTTGGAAGCTGCATTCAGCTCGTAGCGCATTGGCTGTTAAACAAGCCCCGCCTCTTTCTCCCAGTGCCGCCGGCTTACGGCCTATAGCTTACAGGTATTAAACGAAACAGCATGTAAAGGGGTTAAAGTGGCACAGATGGAACACGAAATTCAATATTGCTTTAATGTTTGAGTAATAGAAAACTGGAGTACAGTAGAACCTCGTTTTTACGCTTTTCAGGGGACTTCAGTGAAATGGTGTAAAATGCAGGAAAATGTAAAATGCAGGAAATAATGTTTTAAATGGTAAAATATGCTTACTGGATCAGCATTTTCGTAGTTTATGTGTGACATGTGTACATAATAGACATCTAAATACTCGCCAGGGAGTTGATTATACAATAAAGGTCATCCAAATTTTTACTATTTTAAGCGCCAGGAAAAACTGGTAATTTTATGGGAAGTAGAAATTTTTGACGTAATTTCTTTCATTATAATCGAGGACACCACTGCTGGGCTATAACACATCTTCAAAATTACCTGAACCGCTTCGATAGATATCGTTTGGACGCCACTGCCAGGCTATGTAACGTCTTCAAAATTACTGCCTTTTACCGGAATTAATTATTTACATAGTAAAACTCCTACAGTTCCGTTCTTTTTGTATTTTTCGGTGTTTCACATGACAATATTAGAGAATTTATTCGCGTTGTCGAGTACAAACATATGCATAAGTATTTTTGTGACATTTGCATAGGATCAGCATCTCTCACTATTATTGCTTTTTTGAGGTTGTGGGTATTATGATACCCAACTGTGACAGATAAAGTTCTTTATTAACCAGAAATATATATCACAAAAACAATGCAACTATTTATTCTCACTTCAACAAAGCAACTGGTTCTGATTGATTGAGTACATGCCTGCCGCTCTGGCAAAGAAGCTAGCGGAAAGACGAACTATACCGCCACAAATCAGCGTTATTCTCTCGTTAACAAACCGTTCTGTTTGAGTACATGCCAGGCGCTCTGCCAAATAAGCTGGTGAAAAGAAGAACTACATTGCCACAAATCAGCACGTCTTTAAGTCACCAACAAAAAGTGAAATATACATTTAAATAAACGCAAAGTGTCAAGAAACTCAAATGTGAATAATTTTTAAGCGCTATACTTTAAGGGGAAAGCCATGCTAGTGTCAATTTATGTACATTACGTCATTTTTCTTCACAAACATGCTTTTAAAAAGTGTAAAACGCAGGAAAAGTGTAAATATATTAATGCAAAAACGAGGGCGAATTAACATTGTAAACATAGGAAATTTGATGGGACCGACACAAAATGGTGTAAATGGCGGGAAAACATAAAAATCGAGAATGTAAAAACGAGGTTTTACTGTATATCTATGAAATATGAATATTTTAAGGGGCTTATTAAGCGGGTGTAGTAGCAACGCTTTCTGCCTCTTTCTTATTGTCATAACTGAATAACAATCTGATTTAACATTCTTCACACCACTACATACCACTTTCAAGGACAGTCTTTTCTTTCTTTTTTCTAAAAGAAGTCGTCGGGGCATGTGGACTTATTTTACCAAATAACAGAGTGGAACACAATAATCAATACCAAGCATAAATCAACAATACATTGATGATGTGTACGGTGTACAATGCTGTTATTAGGAAAGGTTGGTAGAGAGCATAAACATTCCGTAGACACATGAACTCGGCTGACTTCCGGCGATCAGAGGTGCCACAAAAATGTGCGTGACCTGCCTTATTGGTATACTAATTCAGAGGTAAACTTGTAATATTGATAGACAGCTCCTTGTATGAGGAATCCATAGAAGTCGTTCTCTTATTCTTTTCCTATGGTGTTCACTTGTCAGCATCCCGTTTGAACAAGATAATTCTGCTTCAAGAATGTGAGTGTGATATTTGCAATCACTGTTAAGTATTAAGTCCACTGTATTGGGTTTTGTACATTGTTTGCAATTATTAGAAGCACATATAAACTGGAAATAGCTGGAGGTTTGAACAGTGGTCAGATAAATCGGACCTAAAACTGTTTACTGAGAAATTTGTATTAACTGTTAATGTTATTTGTAATTTACTTAAATTGAGAATGGGAAACACAATTCTAAGCAATAATTATGACTTCTAAGCCTCATTTTAATTAGAAGCTTATTTAGTTGCCACGCTTAAGGGATTTGAAAGTATGTTCGCAAAGATTCCTTATGGTTTCTGTCTCGGGTTCTTTGACCAATGTCTTTGGCTTCTGTCTTGGGTTTTTTGAGCAATGTATCTTTAACAATTTTGTTGTTAGTAATGGACCGACGCCAAGCTTGCAGCCACAGATTATATTTACCGAGTGTAATAGTGTTTAAAGTTTGTTTCTTACCTACAATGGTATACTGCATCCTGGGAAGCCAGGATATATTAACCTTGTGCTCTACCTCATTCTTGTTGAATCTATTATCATGTTTGTGGATTTTTATTGCTTCTCTGATCAAGTGACTGCGGTAGCTCTTCTTCACATCAAGAATTTCAGTGCCAGTGAATTTTATTATGTTGTTGGCCTGATACATTGTGTCTCTTTTTGTTCCAGCCTGGATTGCCATTATTTTCTGCGATCTTGGTGACTGACCATTCAGGTATTCTAACATAGACTTTTCCGTATGTACAGGGAATTCCAAACAGACTTTTCTACAGGTAACTGTCTATAGCTGTGAGATATTGCTTCTATGAAGCATATTGTCATACCCCTTTGTCACACAATCTTGTCCAATTTGATAGTAACACTGTCTTGACTCTTCGGTATCCAGGATTTACTCTGATGATACCAAGAAACAAAACTAGTTGAGTAGTAAAGTTAAAACTTACAGCTGGTTGCTCAAGATTTATTTTAAATATTCCCAATATTTTCAGGTGTCCCTCTTGTTTGTTGCCTATCTGAAATGCTGTCTGATCTTTTTTGGTTTGCGTATTGTGTGTGTGTGTGTGTGTGTGTGTGTGTGTGTGTGTCATGATTTCATTCTAGTCATATTGAATGACAACAGCTGTCAATACCTCAGTTACACTAAGACTGGTTACGTTTAATTCAGTGATAATTTGTATTCAATGCTTCCTGTCATCATATTAAAAGTAGTAATTAATAAATATTATTTTAGTGTGCAAAGCTTAACAATGGAGTGCAAGGACCCTTAAATATTTCACGAGTGTAAGCGTGGGCTACATGCATAGCCCAACTAGAAATTTGGTTATTTGCATATTCGGATGCAATTTAACGCAAACACTTTGTGTAATCACCAAACATCTTTGTTTTTATCACACTTTTAGTTAAAATTGGCAAAAATAAAACATTTTAACTATTCTAAACAATGAAACAAAATTATCTTTGAAAATGTATGTCCAAGCAAGGGCTTTGATTATGTTCACATGTTTTAAATTTCATAAGTAATAATTATTGGTTCAATTTTAAATCATCATTTAATTGAACCATGTTTGACAGTCATTTTCACTCCACTGGCATGCATTCAGGGCGCCAGATTGCTGATGGCCGCTGCAAATGTGTCTTGTACATTTGCTGCACTGTTCCCATGTGCCGCAGTTGCAGGCTCTGCTACAAAAACAACAATGATATACTTTTCCACGAACAAGCATAACAGGGTGCATTGGTTGCTCTGGGAGCCCAAGCAGAAGCCCGCCTTTCAGATTGATGCCTCTGGGTATATTCTGTTGCAATATTCGGCACTCAATAGGTCTTGCTAGGCCATATCCAACTCTTTGCAGGTATTGGCAGCAGATTTGTTCATTTGATAAATAACGAGGCCATTTATGCCCACTATATTGAGCAAATTGAAAAACAGCCCGAGAGGCCACCAACGACTGTTTCGAGAAACGTCATATTGTTTACACATTTTATCAAAAATATCAACACTTTGTTTTGTTATAAAATGTGATGATTTCTGGTTTCCTTGCCTTACCACTAGCAGCGTCAATTTTGTCGTCATTGTGAAGAGTAAATAACAACAAAACTCGCCATCTTCATCATCCTCCAGCCCTCTCTGAATTTGTTCATCAGTAATAGACGAATAACCTGCCATCTAAATCCGTAAAATAGGGAGCAATATGACGATCAACAGATGCTCAAAGATAAAAAAGACTCAAAGATAACTGGGAAACCCAGACATAAATTAATTGAGCATTAATTACACTGGCAATACACCAATGATCTCAGTATAAACACTGGAAAGACAACAGTAGTTCTTAGGATCAATGTACTGAAAACTGGGTTAGACACACAAACGCCGAGTATCATGGTTTCATGATACATAGTACCATCTCCATATTATCTTTGAACTTACTGCAATATCCAGACTGTAGACAGACGTTAATGTATGTCTGTGACGGAAAGTTCGTAAGTCATTGATTACTTTGGTTTAGTGGATAGTATCGCATTACTAACAGATTAATATCATTCAGTTAGGTGAGCAACATCTGTGTTTGTTGCCATAGTACAGAAAATGACAAATTGAGGAGCACACCAAATAACTAATAGATGCCAATGCTTTGTTTTGGCCCTCTTTAGGTTACGGTAGTAACACTAAAAGTGGGCCTTTGCGATTGTCTTTTGACAGCTCGAAATTTAAATAAAAATAACGGCTTAACTATTCATCGGACACGAAAATTGGATAACATAATTTGTAGAGGAGAAAGTTCTCTACAACTTTGCTCTCTCTCTCTCTCTTTTTAATCCTCGTAGTGTTTCAAAGATATTTGCAAAAATAACGGCGATTTTGGGATGTATGTCTGTCTCTGTCCGTCCGTCTCTGTCTGTCCGTAACGTAGTCCCTGTTTTTAAGACAAACCGATCAACACCAAATTTTACAGACATGATTGTAGGCCGCCAGAGGCCAGAACCTCCCTTTTTCAAATTTTTTGGACAAAAAATACGGTAGTAAAACAAAAAAGAGCCGTTTGTAATATAATTGTAATTGCAAACGAACCGTTCATCTGATAGGAAAATTGAATAACCTAATTGGTAGAGGAGAAAATTCTCTAAAACTTATCTCCCTTATGTTTTTTCATATCTCATACCGTTTGAGACATATTTTCAAAAATAAAGGAGATTTGACACCCTCCATTGAATTAACGAAATGAGCCGTTCGGAGATGTCACGTGAAATTCCACGCGTATTTGATGATTTTCTTATTGTAACTTACACGTTGTCATTTCAAAGCAACGGCACACTGAGGAATTAACAAAAACACATCGTTCTTTGTACGATAAATGATGATCTAATGTCTACAAATGCCATATTAACATCAGTTAACGGCCATCAATAGTATGAGATTAAAGAACTCCTGTTTTGATTTATAGTCGTAGCTTAGTGGGCAAGGTGCTGGACTGTGACGCGAAAGGTCGGTGGTTCGAAACCCGCCACTACCTAAATTTTTTTTTCCTGAAAGGGTTTCAGACACTCTTATTAATTAATTTGTTATTATTTTCGTCCAAAATGTTTGCAAAAACTTATAAAACTACAAATCTAAAGTTGGCTGTAAAACACGTCGGTGAGTTTTTTTTTTCATGACAGTGGTGTAATAGACTACAACAAGGGGTACAGTTTTACTTAGGGTATCGGCACAGTGTGCTGATGTTGGCAACGGCCGTTAAATGCTCTTTCAAAAATCAGTCATGTAGAATGAGATGAATAGTTCTTTGTTCACTATTAATTAAATAATTTATGCTGTTCTATTCAGTAAATTTATCATCCTCCTAAAGCAAATAGTTCACTGCCAACAATAGTAAACTAAACTGCTGCCACTGTAAGTAAAATTTAAATCAGGTAGGACACAACAAAATTTTTTTCTTCCTAGCTGTATCACATAGGCTTTACAATGTCATGGAAAGAAAAGGTGTGCATCTTTCGACAGGTTATAACATCTAAATTGTACATAGAGTAGAAATATCAATGGAGTGAGCATTGCGTTCTGGGCACCTTCTCAACATTTGGAATTCCCAATTGATATTGAGACAAATGCACTCTTTCCATAATTTATTTGCTCTTAAAATTGGTTTGTACCTCATTGGCTGCAAAGAAGCCCCACCTTCTTTTTGCAGAGCAACCACATAACATGAAATATAATCTAAATGTGTTACAGAAGCAACAAGAAAGTTGAGGAAGTGTTGCTAAAAGGGCCAATTACACATAGACGAAAAAAAAAAAAGAACCATGATGAAGTCAGCGATTAGTAGATTTTTCCCAATATCACGTGACATTTCCACTTTAATGTTGAGGACAAAAAAATCTGTTCTGTGCATCTAAATGCTCCCTTCAGAGATATTTCTGCTCTGTGCCTGCCGCTAGAGGTAAATACGCATGCGAGCGACAAACTCGTCAGAAACCTCTGCTTTCATACATTAAGATAGAGATTTTGCAGATATTTAAACTTCTTGCTTTAGGAAGTAATCACTGCAGGGCGTGGGGACATGTATTAGCTGAAACAGTGGCCGATAGTGCTAACACAGTCAAGACAATTAACTGGAAATACTATATTTAATGGACATTTTTATTCAGTCGATCAGCTGACTATTCCTTCAATGATTACCCAGACTTACTTTATCGCACAGTGACACCACCATGAAGTCTTATTTAAACAGACATGAACTGCTCTGTTCATTGAATTACCAGATTTTCAGCATTCGTCGAGTTTTTGATAATAGGGAGGACTGCACACCGAATAACTGTATTGTCCCCAGTGCAACACTGCAACATACTAATACTTCAGCATACACTTACAGTGATTGATAAACAATTTAGTACTACACCACAGAACCAATACATGGCGCTGTTGTTGTTATTGCTAATTCTTATCTCAGTGATAGAAGTGTTTTCAGAAGTTTACGTCAAACAGACAATTACACACTGCAGTCTTAACTTTATGAACACAACCTAACATTGAATTTACATCGTTCCGGAGTATGGACTTAATTTCACTTTTTGTATGAAAAACTTTAGGAACATTCATCATTTTCGACAATGACTTCTACTTAAATTTGACATCTTGATTAGGAAAACTGAGTTTATTGACAAGAGCGATCCAGCAAGGATTCTTTATTTGCTGACCTATATCCGGAACCCTAAAAAACTGTGACATACACAGGTCCCTCTTTAACAACCGTTGCTAAGCACGGGCATTTAAGCTAGTTTAATTAAAATCACAATACTATAAATCACAAAACAGCCATAGTAATTTTAAAGAATTTCTTACAGTCATTTTGAGTATTTACCTCAGACCCACAAATGTGCACTCGGAATTTTTCTTCCACGAGTGGTTATGTGGGCTACGGACGTAGCTCACTGACTTTGACTCTAATTTTTTAGACACGGGAGTCAGTACAGTACTAGTGGGAAGTGTGATCCATACCTGAGTAATATACAAAGCGAAGGCATTGTTTTGCGCCAATTGTTGAAAATAATCAACCGTTTCAAGTGCTGGGCTACAAATGTAGCCCGTGCATGCACTTTAGTGTTAAGGACAAAAGTAACTTTTGCATGTCATTCGCAAATGACATAGCTCAATGAAACTTGGGTCATATATAAGAAAGAACTGCTACAGTGTAGTACAGATCTTAACAGGAAGAAATATGCAATGCGACAAACAGATATAAGACATAATCTAACATGGAAAGTCCAGGTTGCAATTCAACAATATAATGACAGTTTGTGACTCAGTGCAAAAAATTTGCCAAGCTGTGACAGGCATATAAAAAGGACATTCATACACGTGTGTATGAGAGGGTTAAACATACCTGTCATGGCTGGACAAATGTCTTTGTGGTGAGTCACAAACTGTCCTCATTACAGTGATGACTCTTTTATTCCAAGACTGTAATTCTACTAAAGTAACTGTGATTTATCATGGTTCCTGCACACTATGAAAGGTGTTTGATTCCTGCCGATTACTAGGTTTGTAATGAGTTCTCATGGTAGCATGTTATTTCCCTCCACCAGCTTGATTGATGGCTGCTGGATGACCGCTACTATATGTGTCCAGTCGCAAATTAACCTTCTGTAGCAATAGATTCACCATCTGTGTTGTCTAGTTTGGTCATGCCTTGTGTCATACATTAAAAAATTAAGTCAGGGCAAAAAGAAACTGTGAAAAGATGCACATGGGGAAGGTTTACTGTTACAGTACTGTTGACTGTACTGTGTTCCAAGAATTAGGTACCAAAATGATAATGTTTGATAAGTTCCTGGGTGTGTTCCCATCTGTAGACATATGGGGTTATGTCCATAATCACTACTCGGATTGAATATGCTCTTATCTGAGAAGAGCACATGACACCATTCCACTTTGGTCCAGCCCATTCACTCTTGGTACCATTACAAAGCTACACTTGAGCTACACTCTTCATATTTCATCCTTCTTTCAGTTTCAAAATGATTCTTCCCCTTGTGAAGTAGTACAAATGGGCCATGTTGTAATTAAGACCACCACCACACTGAACCTTTATTATTTTCATAGTATCTCCAACTGCTTCGTATTGAAGAACCAGTCCCATTTAATGCTATAGTATCACCGACCTCACTCCATGTGATGCCTAGCTTTTCGGGCATGACTGAAAGACCTCTGGGTCTTGCAACATGCTTTCCTGGATTCATTCATTTCCACTTAGTACTTAATGTCATTGTAGTTTAACCAACTCATCCTTAATTTTTGCAGAACAGCATAGTACATTGCAATACAGTAATTGTATTTTAACAATATGCTTTCTTTTACAGGCGCTCATGAATGGAATACCACTGCCTGAAAAAGTGTTAAACTCAAATGACTTCGATGAAGCTGTTCTTAATGAAATAATGAGCCAGTCAACAATATTCCAGAAAGCAGTTTACAAGGGTGAGCTTACTGATGCTGACAACACTTTGGATTTTATCATGAACCAACCTCATGTTATGCCCAGGTGTGTACAAGTGATGTTACTATTTTTATTGTATTTCCTATTTATAGTATTTGTATGATTTTTTTCTACAGTGGTGTGTTGTACAGCAGTGAAGTGTGGAAATCGTTACCCCGGTGATACAATTTTCAAACAGTATAAGTATTCTGAACAGATTTTCTGTACCTGGAAAGTTGCATCATATGAAAGGTGTGTGTGTGTGTGTGTGTGTGTGTGTGTGTGTGTGTGTGTGTGTGTGTGCACTTGCAAGTAGACAAACCATTTGTGGATGTTGTAAGAATGAATGTTACATTTCACTGTAAAGAGTACTCTTCAGGCAGGAATTGTTGTTCTCTCTCTCTGCTCCTACTTCTGCCTGCCTGGCCTTCCACTTCCTGTCCACCCCCTGTGAAGAGGGCCAGGTTTTCCAAGTTGAGTGAAACCATATTATCTTTTTGGTCTGTTTCAGGACAGACTGGGGGCTCTAGTCGCTATGAAACTGCTCTTTTTTGTAGAACTTATTGGAGATAAAATTGCAGTCTCTTGTGGTGATAACTTTACATGGTTGGAGACAAGAGAACTATTTAAAGTGTTTAAAACTCCACAAGCTTTTGTTAAAGTATTATGTGACCATTGTCAAGTGGTATGGCTGATTGTTGCTTGCTGGTATGGCCTTAAATCAGCTAGCTGCCAGCTGTGACATTGCTGTTGCTCAAGGTATCGCCAAATATGGGCATGTTTTGGCTATGCATCCAGTATGTCTGCTTCAACCATGCGATCGATGGATCCCATGCTGTTCTCAGCTGAAGGCCACCATCCCTATGATAGTGTTAATTTCAATTGCCTCTTTAATGATGCAATCCCAGAAACCGTTACTGTGAGCTATGACAGAGGTATCATCAAAGTTGATATGGTGAAACTATTCTGAAGCATGTTTGGCTCAAGTGGACAATAAAACCTGTACATTGTTCTATAGTTAGTACTACTTGACTGACATAGCACTAGTCACACTTGCAACACATCCTATAGACCACAGGTAGTTTGGGTCTGGCTGCATTTTTAACTGGTCTCAATAATTGATGAATTTGTTGGATGTCTAATGACCCATTAGATCTTGTCTTTTTAGCAGTTGGCTTATCTTGCCTGACCCAGAGCCACAGAATGGTAAGAAAGAAAGCTTCTTTTCCTGATTCCTCATCAGTATTCTTATTATGATTTGTATCAATTTTGTGTCCATTTTATACATTAGGGCCCATGCTTGAAGACCTTGTGTAGGTGACTTAGCTGGTGTGGTAGGTTATTCAACACCAACTAGAAGACAAAGCCTTGCAACAGGGTGTGCAATGTCACACCGAGAGGCTACAATAACTAGCTAACAAATCGGCCGCCACAAGGTGGTTGGCTGTGCTCCAGTGTCCAGCCAGTCATTTAGCTGTCTCGGCCTCTTGGAGTGATATGGCCCAGCCTGTTGTGAGGTGTTGTTTTCTAGGCGGTATTGGGTTATTAGTGTTTAATATCATTCCTGAATGGTGCACCAATATTTGTAACACATTGCACACTTGTACCAGGTGATAATGGTAGAAAACATCAGTACATTGCTCTTCCTTGATGTCCTCGTCTGTCACAAATGGAATGGATGCCTTTGTCACAGTGTCTATAGAAAAAAGACTCTTTCAGATCTGTAGCTGCATGCTAACAGCCATCATCACCTGGCACAGGAGTGCACTGTGTCATAAACATTGGTGCATGCTGCTAGAATGTCGTCAGATGCTTATCCTTAAAAGTGTAAATAGACCTATTCCAGGTGTGATGTTCAAATGCTTTTTTTTTTCCCTAAAGTGTAACTGACATGATTACTAACATTACCTTTTGGAGTACAGTCTGATCTTTCTCTGTAATCAGCAGTCTGTGTTGCATTGCAAGAATCTCATTTTGTGGATGATCACTTGCTAACTTATCATGGTTTCCAAGCCTTCTATTCGAACCTATTCAGCCCTTTGCATGTCCACGTGGAAATTGTTAGGTCCTGGGATCTTCTTCATTCTGCACTGGAAGTGGTGACCTTTCAGTCTATTTAGTCTGCTGTAACAGTATACAATCTTATCTCCCTCCAAATCAGCCTCTTATGCTCCCTGCTCTTCTTCCCTTCCTTCGTGAGCTCCTTTCCCCCTTCCTCTACCTTGGGACAACAATCATTTCCCATTCTTCAAATATTTTCTTCAGCATCATTCACTGGGACACCCTCCCATGATCCACTAATGTGGACTGGAATGCTTTTTCTTGGTTGCCATCCTAATTGCTCCACCAAATGATGGCATTGATGAATCTGTAAGAAGTCTGACTGCCAACATCCTTTCAACAGCAACTTCAACTTCCTTGTTCCTTGGGTGCTCTCCAATGCATGATGGCACCTTGGTGGACCTCTGACATTGCCACAGTTATTAAAGATTACTGTCATGTCCTCCCAACACTACATGTGGCTTCCATCTCCCACCCTCCTTCTGGCCTTTAAACTTCTTTGTGCCAGGACCATTAGCTAATTAATACCATAAATGGATTTGTTGGGAATGGTATGTCACTGCCATAGGGCCACATGCTTCCTCTACACTAGTATAAGCAAAGACCAGGTATCCCAGAAATTTCTCTGAATGGTGTTATCCTTATTAGTCTGGAGCATTTTAATTAGTATTTTGCTCAAGCCTCAGTGTCAGTCCTCTATCTGTACATTCAGTATTCCCAAACAACGGATCATTCTCCCCCCCCCCCCCCCCCCCCCCCCCACACACACACACATTTACAAACCTAGAGCCTTATAATGCCCCATTTTGTGAGTGGGAATTTGTCAGCAGTCTAAGACAGATAATTTGATAATTTAGTCTAATTGGAGTTTCGTACCCAAGTGGCTTTCGTCTGGCACCAACACATTGGCACCTTGTTGCAGTCTTCTTCGACCAACATAAAGTTGCGGATACTACACAGTGGTGATATAGCCTTGTCACTCTGCATGAGTGGGGACTCAGTAGTCCACTCCAGATTTTCATCTGGAACTTGCTTTCATGTTCCACTTCCCAGGTGCAGATTGATGCCTGTCATATTACCTTCTATTGGCAGGAGAATGGGGTTCTCCAGGGTACTGTTCTGAGTGCCTCTCTCTTTTTAGTGTTTGTTAATGGTCTGCTGATAGCTGGGGGGGGGGGGGCTACTGTCTTTCCCTCTTTGTATGCTCATGGTTTTTGCCTTTAGTTTTTGTTTGTCTATGAGCATTGCTGTACGTCGATTGTGAGGATTAATACCCTGAGTACAGTCTTGGGCTTTCAGTCATGGCTTCCAGTTTTCAACTACCAAGACCTGCGTTCAGCATTTCTGTCAACTTATGTCGTCAAAGCCTCATCATAATGTGTATTGATGGCCAGTCCATTAAAGTGGTGGACCACTACCATGTTGTGGCACTGATCTTTGGTGCCCGGTTGACATGCCTTCCACATCTTTGTCGCCTGAAGTGGACAAATTGAATACACCTCATTCCATGGACTGCTGTATGGACCATTCTATTCTCATGCAGCTGTACAAAAAAGTTGGACCAGTCCTGTCTGGACTATGGAAGTCTTGTATCCATTTCAACATCACTTTTGATGTTGGACACAGTTCATCATTGAGGTTTGAAGGGCTTCTGGAGACTTTTGCACTGTATCTGTAATCAGTCTCCTAGCAGAGGCAGGGGTTTCTGTGAATTGGTGCTAACAACAGGTGATCACATATTTGCTACAAATCCTTTGCTCCCCGGAGCAACGAAAATATTGTCTCCTCTTTTTCAGACACACAGCTCCTCCATCTGCAATAATGACCCAGGTTTGAGGCTATCATAATATCCATCCAGTCCCTCAGCTCTGAATTCCTGCTGTTCCCCTCTTACCAAATCTTCTCTGGTCCTGCTCATGTACACCTTTGTGGTGCATCCCTTAGTCACAGCTCTGTCTTGACGTATCAAAAGGTTTGAAAAACCAATTTTATCTTGAGGCCCTCAGCCATCAATTTTCTCCACTCTTGATTCATTCTAGAGTTTAGTCTATTTTTAAACTGATGGTTCGATGGTTGCTGGTGATAGTGACTTTGGTTATGTTCATGATCCTCGGTAGGTGGCTGCAGTGTTTTCATTGCATACTTGGTAACTATCTTGGGTCATTTTCATGCCTGCGCCAGTGATTCCTTCCTCACCTGCAGTGACTCCTTTGTGTGGGCTTTGGTCACATTGGAATCTTAAAGAATGAACTTGCTGCCAGGTTGGCCAAATTGGCTACTGGCAAGCTGACTCATGGTTTCGATATTCTGGAATCAGACCTTTGAGTAGTATCCTTGTCAAGTTCTAGGGATCTGGATTATGTAATTGTATACTCTGAGTTCACAAAACTAACTATGGGTGATAAAATAATAATGGAAAGTCCAGGTTGGAATTAACAAAACGGTAATGAGGACAGTTAACAACTCGCTGCAAAAGACGTGACGATGAGCTGCGCCAGACATAAGACACGCACATACATCACTTCAGCTATCAGCCATGGACTTCTTCAGAAAATAGAACATTCACACAATCACACAGGCACACAACACAGTCACACAATTGTCAGCTCCGACTGCCACACTTTGAATCGTGCTCTGCGGTGTGGAAATAGGAAAGGGGAGGGGGAGGGATAGGAAGGTTGCGTCACGGAGGTGGAAATGGATACAGCACAGCCTTGCAGCTCATGTACGTATTAAAAGGAAGGTAGGAGATGCAGCTTAAGAAGGAGTGGGGAGGTGGGTGAGGTTAGGAAAATAAGCTGCATCTCGTTCATCCCATCTAATATGTACATGCTCTGCAAGGCTGTGCTGTATCAATCCCCACCACTGTGACGCAACCTTCCTATCCCCCCCTCTCCTTCCCTCTCCTATTTCCACAGCGAAAAGTGTGATTATGTTGTGTGCCTTTGTGATTGTGTGAATATTCTATTTTCTGAAGAAGACCATGGCCGATAGCTGAAGTGATGTATTTGTCTGTCTTTACTATGTGCCTGTCGCAGCTCGTCATCACATCTTTGAGGTGGTTGTAAACTGTCCATATTACCATATTGTTATGGGTGATAAAGGTTCGTCATCCTGTTGCCGGCTCTGCATTGGTCATACTTGGCTGACTTATGGTCATCTCCTCCATTGCGAGAATCTGCCCGCACTGTAATTCTGGTTTACGTCTGGTGATGGTTCAGATATTGTTGTCCTGCAACTAGCAATCTGTGGTGTTAGTGGACAATATGTCAGCTATGTAGTTTTACATTTTATTCATGAATGGGACTTTACTTCTTTTCATAATGGTGAACATTTAAGTCCATTGGCCCATTAAGGGGTTAACATAGTACCCTGTTGCCTCCACTGTCGTTAGTGGACGGTGGCTGACTGCACTTGTCCTACCTTGGCCTTTGCCCTGCCCTCTCATTTACTCTGCTTTCCCTCTCTCAAGTGCTCTGTTGGACTCCTTCGATTCTTTTTTTGCTTTTCTCACCCTGACCATGTCGTTTGTCATTCATTGGTTTTGTTGGGTAGGAAGCCTCTAATGAGTAGTGAGGATATGTTTCCCATGGCACTATTTGCCTCTGGGAACCTCTGGCTGTTTCCAAGATGGAACACATTTCTTTTTTTCCTTCTTCCTTATTTCTTGTCTGGGCTTTGTTGATCTTTGGTAGATCTTAGGACTTTCTTCCCCTGGATCCTGATTGATAGGCCCTTCTTTGTTATGTAGTTCTTTGACTTGCCTATTCCAGATAGGAGGAACTGATGACCTGGTAAATTGGTCCCTTTAATCATAAAACCAACCAATCTTTACCATCTACATAGCCACTACAGTGTCAGGCAGGACTAATTTTGCTACCACCTTTCCACTGCATTGTCTCCTCTTCTGATTTTTCCCATCTACCCCCCCCCCCCCTCCGCCCTCTCCTCTTTTCCACTTCAAATTACATTCCTGTTGCCACAGCTCTTGAGTTGTTGCAGCCAGAGACGACACTCACTTGTATGCGAGTTGTACCTGTGTGATTGTGTGAAACTATTCAAGTGTTGTTTTTATGATTAGCTAAGTTTTGTGCATGTGCATCCATGCACGAGATTATTTTCTAAATACCTGTCTGCTGTCTAGCCATCGTCTTTATGGTAAGTTGTGAGCCATCTTCATAATATTGTTGATATTCCAACCTGGACTTTCTATTGTTGTATAAAATATTCTGTTAATTTTCTACAGTAATTGAATCCACAATACACCAGTCTTGGAATTTGAGTAAAATGTTCTCTCTGTCCTTGCTGCTCTGTGAGTGTAATAACCACCTCAGTGTTGAATGATTTCTTTTCTACATGTATGTTTTCCATTTTTAGTGTACTTACTTGGCCCATCAACAGTTGAAATTATACTATTCTTTACTGATGTGATGTGTACATGCAGATTTTTTCCAACTACAGTGAGCACTTCAGTGCTGATCAAGGCTATCATTTTCAAGTGAAATGTGCATATAATTGGAACTACAGATGTAACAGCTGAATGATTTCCAATCCATGGTGTACAACAGCAATCATTTAGAATAAATATTCCTTCAAACCGTCTTGATTGCAATTTTTTTATTAGTTAATGACACGTTTCGCCCTTTAGCAGGGCATCTTGAGATTATCTGCGTGACAGAATTTACACAAAATTACAAGGCGGAATTACAAACGTTTATAATGGTACATGGGCTTATTTTGTGTTAAGAAGACAGTATAAATGGTAAACAAAGCTTACAATGCGCTCTCCGTGGTGTGACACCGTTAAGTTGTTATTGCGTGTTACCGAGTATGTTCCAACTGTAATTCGTTGTTACCCGAACATTTGTAGGGCCACAAGGAAATCCAAAAACCATACCAGAAAAATAGAAACACTGCAATAACAGCTTATCAGTGTCACACCACGGAGAGCACATTGTAAGCTTTGTTTACCATTTATACTGTCTTCTTAACACAAAATAAGCCCATGTACCATTATAAACGTTTGTAATTCCACCTTGTAATTTTGTGTAAATTCTGTCATGCAGATAATCTGAAGATGCCCTGCTAAAGGGCGAAACGCGTCATTAACTAATAAAAAAATTTGCAATCAAGACGGTTTGAAGGAAGATGTAAGAGCTGTGTCATTAATTTTCTCTTCAAAATTATTGTATGTTGTGTGTGGGCAAATACATGTGCATGTTGGTTTGTAGAAAGTAATTTTGAATATGGCAGCTTCTTAAGTTGTCTTCTGTTATTACCAGTATCAATATACATCAATAGGGTTCCCATCCATCCCAATTTTTCTGGGACAGTCCCGGTTTTTAGTATGAAGTCCTGATTTCCCCAAGACTTCTCTGGGGAGAGCTAAATGTCCCGGATTTTTGTTTAGCGTAGTCTTTCTTTTTGTACTAAAATAAAATTGTGTCAGAATACTTCTTTGTTGACCATAAGTTTTGGTATGCTGGTACAAAGTTAACATTCAACGTTCACACGGAAAATCTTTTGTCGCTCTTGAAGTTCGATATATTGTACCATCATCAATTTTTTACCTGCAACTGTAAAAACAGTTTAAGAGTCAATAGGTGCAAGAAAAAATGTTCGGGCGACTGAAGGCAAAGACCTTCAGCCAGAAACAGTGTCACATACTTGATGTTTATGAAGTAAGAGTTGTTCATCGCACAATCACAGTTTGGCATTTTGAGTGCTTGCAGCAGTGACAGTAGTTAATTATATTTTAGTTCTAATTGAACGTCGATTTTGCAGCTATTCATGCGTGGGATGTGTAAATATGGGTATTTAATAATGTATCATAATGTACAAATACATTTTCTTATTAGAAATCTACCAATAACATAAAAGTTCCTTCATTCGCGAGATGTGTAAATACAGATATTTATTAATGTATCATAATGTACAAATACATTTTATTACTGGAAATCTACTGATGAAAAATGAGTTACTTTATTAATGATCGAAGTATTCGTCTTGAAGTACTCTACCAGTTGCATATATGCACTTTTTTAATTAGAAGATCTAAAGAAACACATTCTCCAAACTTAATAAGTAGCGTGCCAATACTGATGTAATCGACATTCGCTGTATATTGATTTTGGCTGCACAATTTCGAGTGTAAGCTTTCTTGGAAATTACAGTGTTTTCAATAATGAATGCTATATAAACAGATGAAAGAAATAGATTAAAGTTAGAAACAGTGAAAGCACTAACAATGATAAAAACAACTTTTGCTAACCTCCGTTGTATGAGTTTCTACAATTTGATACCCAAGGAAGATAAATTCCTAATACAGTTGCACAGCACTAAAAATACATTTGAGCCTGTTCTGTCAACTTCAACAGAAAATGTGTATAGCTTTTGTTTATATTTAATTTGTAATTGCTATAGCTTTTAACCTGCCATCAATAGAATGTTATGTGAAACTGTATCATTACTCTGCTTATGTGACTTATATTCTTTTATACCCTGGAACACTTAAAAAATTAAAGTATTAAATCAATTATATACTACTTAAAAGTACTACTCATTCTCTGAACATCTGTCATCAACTTTTAAGAAATGTATAAAACTTGTGTTTATATTTGAATTTAAGTTCCATATGATCTATTAATAACCTGCAATCAGTAGTACAGAACATTAAGTGAAAATAGAAACTTTGTATTAGGTTCACTTTTATTGTCTTCTACAATTTGCATAGCATATGTGATATCTTAAGTACCGTGACGATGATTGTTAAAATTGAAACTACTTGTAATAAAATCTCAGTTGTAAAGCTTCATTTTAAAATTGACGACTTGTTATAAATGGAACACTTAAAGATTGTGCATTCTAATTTGATTCTACTGTGACTTTCAATACACTGAAAAGATTTATTTTCCTTATTTGTAGGTTGAATGAGCGAGTGCTAGGTCAAGATTCCAAAAGCTATTTGGACATGATGGGAACAGCTCGATCAGTAGAGTCCTTTGAAACACTATCTTTGCGTGATAAAACAGCTACACTTGTGTCATCTGGTTTACTTCGGTACTTCAGTCATAAGCAAACGGATCGAGCCAATACTCCTGCACTGCACATTCTCTCTTACTGGGTTGTGGTGGATCTTCAAACAGCCAAAGGCAGGCAACTGCTATTATCTGCATTGGAGCAAATGGTAACAGTGAGAAATTTCACAGTTGGACAAAGAATACTTTCGTAATTACCATATACAATTATTACCTTAATTATGTATTAAAATACTGAATTAATGCATTTTATATTTATTTAGCAATCAAGTGGAAATATTCGTGTGGGACTCCTATTAAATCCAGAAACTGATGCCACTGAGCAGCCTCTGAATATGTTAGCTGCAACTGCTCTGAGGGTGCTGAAATCTCCACAAGCAACAAAACTAATTTCTTCAATACTTGCTGATGAACAGTTAGCACAAGCCATTTCTGCTGGCCAGAAGGACATAAGTGATACAAATGTAGCAGTAAGTGTTTGCACTTTGAAAATTATAGCCCTTATAGTATAATTATTTTAACCTTTGTTGTCAGATGTCTTGATCAAAAATAGTTATTGCATAAAACAAAGTACATTCTTCAATTTAATGTAAATCTTTTGAATTTACATTTGGAAGTGTGATAGATTGATGAAATGAAAGAAAAAGAAAGCAGTGTCAAGGAGAAAAGGTGACAAAAATTGTTATTTATACAAAGTGAATCATTGATAAATTGCTCACATAGAACTATTGATTCATCGTCTCACTCTTTAATTACAAAACATTGTAATCAATTTGATTTTGTTCTGTGTACCCCTTCCAATTATTTTTTCAGGTTATACATCTGGACCACTCACTTTAATAAAGTTCTTAGTGTTTTGTAATTCCTTTTTGGCTTGGGAACAGTTTTCAGTTGAATCTTAATTAGTCTATTTTTCTGTCATTTTCAGATTCCTTATTCATTTATTTATTGTGAATGTATAGCTTTTCATTTAACCTTTATCTGCATTATGGAAAATGATGATATAACCATGTAGTTTTCGATTATAAAACCTTCTCAGCAGACTTATTACATAAAATTTAGACTTTTAATAGTCTCTTCCAGTGTGTTTATCAGAAAAACAACTAAATTACAGAGGCAATGTTGTGTAATATTTGTATTGAAATCATATTATTTGATACTTTCATTGTAATTGAATATTTCTTGTAGACATTGCCTTCTAGAAATTAAATAAGACTACTTTGTGGTACAAAGTTCAAAATAGTATACCTTGTTGAATAAGTTAATATTAAAATTTACTTTTTTTTTTACTTTAGGGAATTGATGTGCCTGAACTGTTAGAGATTATGAAGAAAGATAAAGATGTTTATCAAAGGGAGCTAGCTATCCACAAAGATTTCTGTAAGAATGTACTGAAAATTGTCAGTGGAGCCAGAGCAGTTATAGCAAATGGCCACATGATTGGTCCATTTGAAACAGATGAAGATTTTATCTCTGATGACTTCTCTCTGTTAGAAAGATATAGCATGAATAGCTATGGTGACAAAATTATGCAAGTTTTGAAACAAAATATTCTCAATGAAGGTAAGTGTGCAAAATATTAACTGTAATGAAATTTAATGTATGTCCATTATTGTTCCATGTAAGAAGGTTACACCCATTATAGGTGGCACAATATTTACATGGTAACTCCTTGATATTGCTAGTAACCCACTGTCACACAATTTCAGGACTATGATCATTCATGTTCTCTTTCTTCTGTACTCAACATGGCACTATTCACTGTAAGCAGGTATCAACATAATTTTCATCTGGTGGCTCTTTACAATAATCAATGCCAGTCTTACAGGGTCTCCTGTTGGCTGAACATTTCTGTGATTCTCTCAGCTGGGAAAGTATCTCAGATAGACAAACAGCACTAAAGGCCTTGTTAAATCAGTTACTGTACATGGTGCTACCCCCATGAACCACAGACATTGCCGAGGTGGGGTGGCTTGCGTGACTCAACGATGCAGATAGCCGTACCGTAGGTGCAACCACAGCGGAGGGGTATGTATGGAGAGGCCAGACAAACGTGTGGTTCCTGAAGAGGGGCAGCAGCCTTTTCAGTAGTTATAGGGGCAACAGTCTGGATGATTGACTGAGCTGGCCTTGTAACATCAGCTAATGTGGCTTTACCACACAGCTACTGCGAACGGCTGAAAGCAAGGGGAAACTACAGCCGTTACTTTTCCCGAGGACATGCAGCTCTACTGTATGAACATATGATGATGGCATCCTCTCGGGTAAAATATTCCGGAGGTAAAATAGTCCCCCATTCGGATCTCCGGGCGGGGACTACTCAGGAGGATGTGATCATCAGGAAAGACAATACTGGCATTCTACGGGTCGGAGCGTGGAATGTTAGATCCCTTAATCGGGTAGGAAAATTAGAAAATTTAAAAAGGGAAATGGATAGGTTGAAGTTAGATATAGTGGGGATTAGTGAAGTTCGGTGGCAGGATGAACAGGATTTCTGGTCAGGTGAGTACAGGATTATAAATACAAAATCAGTTGGGGGTATCACAGGAGTAGGGCTGATAATGAATAATAAAATAGGAATGCGGGTAAACTACTATGAGCAGCACAGTGATCACATTATCATTGTCGAGATAGATACGAAGCCAACGCCGACAACAGTAGTACAGGTTTGTATGCCAACTAGCTCTGCTGATGATGAGGAGATCGAAGAAATATATGAGGAGCTAAAGGAAATTATTCAGACAGTTAAGGGAGAGGAAAACTTAATTGTGATGGGAGACTGGAATTCGGTAGTAGGAAAAGGAAGAGAAGGAAAAATAGTAGGTGAATATGGACTGGGCAGGAGGAATGAAAGAGGAAGTCGCTTGGTAGAATTTTGCATGGAACATGATTTAATCGTAACAAACACGTGGTTTAAGAATCACAAAAGAAGGTTGTATACGTGGAAGAGACCAGGAGTCACCGGAAGGTATCAGATAGATTTTATAATGATAAAACATAGATTCCGGAACCAGGTGATAAACTGTAAGACATACCCAGGGGCAGATATAGACTCTGACCATAACTTGTTAGTCATGAACTGTAGGCTGAAACTGAAAAAACTGCAGAAAGGTATGAAAATAAGGAGATGGGACTTAGATAAATTGTAGGAACGTGAAGTTCTGGAGAAATTCAGAGGGAGATTTAGGCATCAATTGACAGAAACAGGGGGAAATAAAACAGTAGAAGAGGAATGGGTAGCATTGAGAGATGAAATAGTGAAGGCAGCGGAGGACAAAATAGGTAGAAAGGCAAGACCTACAAAAAATCCTTGGATATCACAGGAAATACTAAATTTAACAAAAATAAAAATAGAAAAGAGATGACTTACCAAAAGGACCGGCTCGTCGAAAGAAACAAAATCACACACAAACACACATACAAGCTTTCGCCACCACTGGCAGCTTCTTCAGGAAAAAGAGGAAAAAAGGGGAGGAAAAGGGAAGGATATGGGTTTTAAGGAAGTGGAAAAGGAGTCATTCCAATCCCAGGAGTGGAAGGACTTACCTTAGGGGAAAAAAAGGAAGGTAAACAAATACACTCACACTCAGACATATTGAAACACAAACACACCTAGACAGACATTTGTGTTTTTTTTTTTAATTTTTTTTTTTTTTATTTATTTTTTTTTTCCCCCCACAAATTTCTGTCTAGGTGTGTTTGCGTTTCGATATGTCTGAGTGTGAGTGTATTTGTTTACCTTCCTTTTTTTCCCCTAAGGTAAGTCCTTCCACTCCTGGGATTGGAATGACTCCTTTTCCACTTCCTTAAAACCCATATCCTTCCCTTTTCCTCCCTTTTTTTCCTCTTTTTCCTGAAGAAGCTGCCAGTGGTGGCGAAAGCTTGTATGTGTGTTTGTGTGTGATATTATTTGTTTCTCTCGACGAGCCGGTCCTTTTGGTAATTCATCTCTTTTCTATTTTTATTTTTGTTTATCCCACCGGGAAAGTTTCCCTCTATAATTTTCGAAATACTAAATTTAATTGATGAAAGGAGAAAATATAAAAATGCAATAAATGAAACAGGCAAAATGGAGTACAGACGACTAAAAAATGAGATTGACAGGAAGTGCAAAATGGCTAAGCAGGAGTGGCTAGAAGCCAAATGCAAATCTGTAGAAGAATGTATAAGAAGGGGAAAAGTAGATACCGCTTACAGGAAAATAAAAGAAACATTTGGAGACAAGAAAAGCAACTCTACGAATATCAAGAACACAGATGGGAAACCAGTTCTCAGCAAAGAAGGGAAAGCTGAAAGATGGAAAGAATACATAGAACAGCTCTACAAAGGAAATGAACTTAGAGACGATGTTGTAGCAAGGGAAGAGGAAGTAGATCAAGATGAAATAGGAGATGCTATACTGAGAGATGAATTTGACAGAGCCTTGTAAGACCTAGGTAGGAACAAGGCCCCAGGAGTAGATGACATACCCTCAGAGCTACTAAAGTCTCTGGGAGAGCCAGCCATGACAAGACTATTTGAACTGGTGTGTAGGATTTATGAGACAGGCGAAATGCCCTCAGACTTTAAGAAAAATGTAATAAACCCCATTCCAAAGAAATCAGGCGCAGACAGATGTGAAAATTACAGAACCATCAGTTTGATAAGTCATGGTTGCAAAATTTTAACAAGAATTATCTACAGGAGAATGGAAAAGCTGGTAGAAGCTGACCTCGGGGAAGATCAGTTTGGATTCAGGAGGAACATAGGAACCCGGGAGGCAATACTCACTTTATGTCTTATCTTAGAAGATAGATTAAGGAAAGGCAAACCTACATTTTTAGCTTTTGTAGATTTGGAGAAAGCATTTGACAATGTTGACTGGAATACACTCTTTCAAATTCTGAAGTCAGCAGGGGTAAAATATAGGGAAAGGAGAGTTATTTATAAATTGTACAAAAGCCAGACCACAGTTAGTAGACTCGAAGGGCATGAAAGGGAAGCATCAGTTGGGAAGGGAGTAAGACAGGGTTGTAGTCTTTCTCCTATGTTATTCAATTTGTACATCGAGCAGGCGGTGAAGGAAAGCAAGGAAAAATTTGGAATAGGGATTAAAGTTCAGGGGGAAGAAATAAAAACATTGCGTTTTGCTGATGACATTTTAATTCTGTCAGAGACAGCAAAGGACCTGGAAGAGCAGTTGAATGGAATGGACAGTGTGTTGAAGAGAGCGTATAAAATGAACATTAACAAGAGGAAAACAAAAATAATGGAATGCGGTCTTAGAAAATCAGGCGATGCTGAAGGAATTAGATCAGGTAACGAAACGTTGAAGGTGGTAGATGAGTTTTGTTACTTGGGTAGTAAAATAACATGTGATGGTCGCAGTACAGAGGATATAAAATGCAGAATGGCAATGGGAAGAAAAGCATTTTTGAAAAAGAGAAATTTGCTAACATCGAATATTAATTTAAGTGTAAGGAAGTCTTTTCTGAAGGCATTTGTGTGGAGTGTTGCCTTGTACGGGAGTGAAACGTGGACGATAAGCAGTGCGGACAGGAAGAGAATAGATGCTTTTGAAATGTGGTGCTACAGAAGAATGCTGAAGATTAGGTGGGTAGATCGCATAACCAATGAAGAAGTACTGAACAAAATTGGTGAGAAAAGGAATTTTTGGCATACCCTGGCTAAAAGAAGGGATCACTTGGTAGGACACATTCTTAGACATCGGGGAATCGTAAATTTAGCATTGGAGGGAAGTGTGTGGGGTAAAAATCGCAGAGGGAGACCAAGAGACACGTATAGTAATCAGATTCAAATGGATGTGGGTTGCCGTTCTTATGTGGAGATGAAGAGGCTTGCTCAGGATAGGGTATTGTGGAGAGCTGCATCAAACCAGTCTCCGCACTGAAGACCACAACAACCTCTCTCTCTCTCTCTCTCTCTCTCTCTCTCTCTCTCTCTCTCTCTCTCTCTCTATCAAAGCTAGACAGTGAGTCCACGACATCTCTTTCTTTCAGTTATTTTCTTAAATGATAAAATATTGCATATTGGCATTCATTAACAACAGGATAGGAATGGCATTAGAAGTCATTTGCCATTTGATTTTAATAAACTGTTGTCAACTGTATTCAAGCGTCAGAGTGAAATTCGTACAGAGTGCATCTGCTAATTCTTGCTATTAAATGTGCATCTGCAATATAAAAAATGTTAACGAACAGGCAGTGATCAGTTATTTCAACTTTTGACATCCTGAAGTTAAGTATTCTGTTTGTAAAAATATCTGGAAAGTTTAAAAAATAATTTTTCTTGTGAACAGGCAAAATGTACATGAATGTCTACTGTTAAGAGCTTATTAACAAAGTGACACTGTTGTGGGCATGCTTTAATACCTTTCAAGCAATTGTAACATAATTATCATTAAAAAGAACTAAACATTAAAGAACATTATGTCAAGACTTATAAAAAGAAATTAACACTACTACATTAGAAATGCAGTGGTTTGTAGATAAAGATATTGACATTATTTGTTCAATTAGACTGGACTCTAATAGTACCTGTTTATGCCCAGTGACCATTTTTATATTCAAATGCAAGGAAGAACAGTGATTGGTTACAAAAATCTGTAATTTACTTCCAGGCCCATCTTGTCACGTTGCAATGGAAGCAGGCTTAACTTCGAAGGCAACTAAACACAGCACTTATACTGAAAGCACGTTTATTCCGAACTCAACATACACGCAGCACTGACTGCCTCTCAGGCAGAGTGCTCTGCTATTTATACACAGACAGAGTTTACCAGAAATTAGAAGAACAGTTAACATAAGAAACAAGTAGAATTTACAAGTGAACATAAGAAAGATGTAGAACCTTCTGGAATTGTAAATTACAAAGAAATAAATTTTGGCCAGTGGGCGGGATTGAACCAGCGACCTTCTGCTCGGCAGTCCGTGACACTATCCCCTGCGCCACGCCGGTAGTTGGTGTTCGTGGCCTCTCGCGGCATTGCTCCCTCTCCTGGAGAAACAGCGACCCGCTGTTAGGATCCCTGTGGAGCCAGCTGCAATGTCCTGGATCTTGACCGTGTCATGGGTCCTCTGTATGACAGTTCAAGAGAATCCTTTCCTTCTCCGCGATTATCGACGACAGACGTTCCTGTCGTGGCTTCATCAGGAACATTACCGTCCTTAAAGTCCTTGAACAAGAAGCCATTGTCGTCTACCTGCTCTTCAGGATCGTAGTAAGGCTTCATGCGCAGGACGTGAACAATGTCTCTTCGTTTTTGACATTTCGACGACGGCTCATAATCCTCAACTTCGTATGTGACGTCTGACAGGTGGCGTATGACACGATATGGATGAAAGTATCGCTTAAATAACTTTTCTGACAGTCCAACCTTCCGCACAGGGGTAAAAATCCATACCAGATCTCCTGGGCTATACACAACAGGTCGGTGCTTGTCGTTATACCACTGACGGTCCTTCTCCTGGGCGTCCAGTGTCCGTATGCGAGCCAGCTGTCTTGCTTCTTTGACCCTGGTGATGAGCTGTTTAACATAGTCATCATGAGTGTCGTCCGGTTGGAACGGGAACAGTGTATCCATTGTCGTCTCAGCTTCACGGCCATGGAGCAGGAAAAACGGAGTGAAGCCTGTGGTGTCTTGTCTTGCGGTATTGTAAGCAAATGTCATGACTGGCAGAATTGTATCCCAATCCTTCTGCTCAACATCGACGTACATCGACAGCATGTCGGCTAACGTTTTGTTAAAACGTTCTGTAAGACCATTTGTCTGAGGATGGTATGCAGTTGTTATTCTGTGGACAATGTTGCACCGTGACATTACCTCTGATACTAGTTTTGACTGGAATACTTTCCCACGATCAGATATCATGACACGTGGTGCTCCATGCTTCAAAATAATGTCTTCTACAAGGAATTTTGCGATCTCTGGAGCTTCTGCAGTTGGCGCAGGTTTGGTGACTGCGTAGCGTGTGAGGTAGTCAGTACAGACTATTATCCAACGGTTACCGGTTCTCGACTTCGGGAACCTCCCTAAAAGATCGATCCCAACTCTGTGGAATGGAGCTGCTGCCGGCGGAATCGGTACGAGATGTCCTGGAGGTAATTGCGGCACATGCTTCCGTCGCTGGCACTCTTTACAGTGACGCACATAGTGCTTGACAGATCGGTAGAGACCTTTCCAGAAATACCTGCGTCTGGTTCTGTCTAGGGTCTTCACGAATCCCAGATGACCAGATATTGGAGCATCATGGAAATATTTGAGAATAGCTGCCTGGAGATGAGCTGGAACAACAAGTAGCCATTTGGGGCCCAGTGGATCGTAGTTGCTCTTGTACAATGTTCCGTTTATAAGTTGGAACTCTCCATTGGTCGGTTCTCCTTTCTCCAAGGCCTCTATCATTTTTAATAGTGTTGGATCTTCCCTCTGTTCAGCTGTAACGTCATCTAATTCTGTGTGAACTGAAATTTAATTAATGCTGTTATGTTCCACTAATGGATTCCTCGAAAGGCAGTCGGCATCCTTGTGTTTGCGCCCGTTCTTGAATACCACTGTGACATTGTACTCTTGGAGTCTTAGTGCCCATCTTGCTAGTCGACCTGATGGATCCTTCAAGCTAGTCGGCCAGCACAAAGAATGATGGTCTGTCACGACGGTGAATGGTTTGCTGAATAAATACGGCCGGAACTTGTTGATAGCCCACATAACTGCGAGACATTCTTTTTTCAGTTGTAGAGTAGTTTATCTCGGACTTTGAGAGTACTCTTGACGCATAGGCTATCACTTTTTCGGCACCTTCCTGAACTTGTACAAGCACTGCACCAATCCCATAGGCACTGGCGTCTGTGTGAAGTTCCGTTTCTGCATTCTCGTCGTACAAGGCTAGCACTGGTGCGGAAGTTAGAGCCTCCTTAAGTGCTCGGAAAGCTTTTTCTTTTGTCTCATCCCAGTAAAATTTGGCGTCTTCCTGCAGAAGTTCTTGTAATGGACGTGCTTTGTTACAAAATCCTTTTATGAAACGTCGGTAGTATGAACACAGCCCGAGAAAACTTCTCACATCACGAATGTGCTGAGGAGATGGAAATTCTATGACTGCCCTTACTTTATCTGGATCAGGTCGGACTCCGTCTCTGTTGACTAGGTGCCCCAGGATTTTTATCTCTTTGGCGACGAAGAGGCACTTCTTTGGATTGAGGCGAAGACCTGCAGCCTGAACACACTTCAACACAGTTGACAGGCGACTCAGATGTTCTTCAAATGTTTTAGAGAAAACGACAATGTCATCTAAATAGCAGACACACGTCGTCCACTTAAGGTGTCGAAGTAAGTTGTCCAGCATGCGTTCGAATGTGGCTGTAGCATTACATAATCCAAATGGCATTACTTTAAATTCATAGAGACCATCAGGTGTAATAAGCCGTCTTCTCCCTGTCAGCTTCATCAAGCTCGATTTGCCAGTAACCTGTCTGCATGTTCATAGTTGAGAAGTATGTAGCTCCTTTCAAGCAGTCTAAGGTGTCATCAATACGCGGCAATGGATAGACATCTTTCTTTGTGATACTGTTCAACCGCCGATAGTCGACACAGAATCGCCACGTGCCATCCTTCTTCTTTATGAGGACCACCGGAGATGACCAAGGACTCTCCGAAGGTTGAATAATGTCATCTCGCGACATCTTCTCCACTTCCTCCCGAATTATCCGTCTTTCAGCTGGCGACACTCTATACGAACGCTGGCTAATTGGCGGATGGTCCCCAGTATTGATACGGTGCTTTATCATGGGCCGTTTCGTTTGACTTTTCCCCTGCTGAGGTGTGAATGCACCCGAAAATTGGCGTAGTATACCTAACACCCGCTGGCGTTGTTCCGTGGTCAGTCCAGGCCCGATTGGCAGTTCCACGTTTGTTTCCTCCAGCGTGTTGTCTGTACTAATAGCAGGGCATGGGTCTTCATTGATGACGTTGAGCTCACCGTCCTGGATTGGTTCAGCTGTCCCGATACACATTCCCTTGGGGATAAGTTGTGACTGCTCGTGACAATTTGTGATCCAAATCTCTCCTTGACCACCGGTAATGCTTACGATAGCCGCTGGTATGTAAATTTCTTTTGTGAGCCTGATAAACTTTTTACTATCAACAAGAACTTCACAGTTTAACCAGTCATCTGTGTTTGTGACTGCAACTCTTCTCATTGTCAACGGCGGTATCGTCACATTATCAACGACGAATAACTTCCCAGAAAATTCGGTATTACGTGTATCTGGCGGAACAACTTCTTCAATTTGCAGCTCAGATCTTCCACAGTCAATGATAGCTTGGGATGCCTGAAGGAAGTCCCATCCGAGAATGACATTGTGACTACATTCTGTTAACACAACAAATTCAAACGGCTGCGTCCTGTTGTTGATGGTTTTTCTTGCGACACAAGTTCCTGCTGGATGGACGTACTTTCCATTCACAACCTTCAGCACAGTTGCTCCCGTATCACAGAACATTGTCTTCTTTAGTGTGCGGCGGTAATTATCAGATAATACAGAAAAAGAGGCTCCTGAATCAACAAGTGCTCGGACAGGTTGGCCGTTGATTATGACGTCGATGAGATTTCCCAACATCTTGGCGACTGTCGTCCATGGAGGATTTTCATCTGCGACGGCCTCACCTCCGTAGATGGTCGCGTCGCGTAGTTTTCCTGGGCGCGGCGGCTAGGGGAGCGGCTGGTACCTCTGTACGGCGACGGTGAACGGCTGCGGCGCGTCGGGGAGCGATGGGCTTCTTCCCAAAGGTTGACTGAATTCATCAGCAGATGACTGCCTCGGATAGAACTGCTTTGACGTCTTGCGGCAAAATAATCATCGAATACTCGCCTCCTCTCTCTGCAGTAGCGTACGACATGTCCAGGGCGTCCACAGTGGAAACAGTGGTGTGTTGTCTTCTGTCCTCAAGACGTCTGTTCTTCTGCAGGGCGTCATAGTTACCGGGGAAGTTGGCTGTGGTCACGTCGGTCGGTTCATGGGCTGCCGTTTGGCGGCTGCAGCGTAAGTCATAGCAGGGCGACGCCATTCTTCATGTCGGGTGCGATTGACAGGGCAGACAGGAGCTAATGTTTGAAATACCTCGTCCTCAGCGGCGTCGGCTACCTCGTGACTTACAGCGCTCACATCCATGGCCATAATCTGATACTCGCTCGGTCTAATAGTCCCGGCTGCCATGCACTGTTGTAATTCTCCTCTCACGATTTGTCGTATGAGAAGCCAAGTCCTGCTGGTCTTCCACAACGGCCATAGGGACTACATTTGGGAGTCTGTCATACTTCTTGCGTCCAACCCTCCTTTGTTGCATCTCTTCAATATGCTGGCACCACTTGATGAACTCTTCTGTCGTAGCGACGTCTTTTATCAGAAGAGCTTGGTACATATCTTCTGCAATTCCCTTTATCAGGTGCGTGATTTTTGTCCGCTTCAGTCATGTTCGGATTGACTAGTTACACAGGGCCAAAACACTCTGTATGTACGATTGTGTCGGCTCACCATGTCGTTGGGCCCAGTTCTTCAGTTGTTCTTCCACCGAGCGGATTTGTCGCTGGCGGTCTCCAAACGTCTTCTTAAGTTCCTCCTGGAACGTCTCCCAGTCATTCAACTTGTCTTCGTTGTTTTCGAACCATTGCTGGGCTGTTCCATCCAGGTAGAAATAAACGTTGGCGAAGCACATCGTATGATCCCACCTGTTGTACTTGGCGACTCGGTTGAACCCTTTTAGCCATTTGTTGGGGTCCTGTCCAGCATCTCCAGAGAACACCGACGGGTGTCTGATGTGCAGCTGGCTTATTGTTGGTTTTGTCTCCATCGTTCTTCTGATAATAAGGACTTTTGGAAGGATGTACTCGGTGTATCCCTTGTATTCCGGTTCCAGTCCGTGTAAGCGACAGCTTTTACGTTGCCTGATCGAAGCCACGGTGTTGCAGCTGTTGCACACTGTACCCGGCGCCTCCACCAAACAATGTCACGTTGCAATGGAAGTAGGCTTGACTTCGAAGGCAACTAAACACAGCACTTATACTGGAAACACGTTTATTACAAACTCAACATACACGCAGCACTGCCTGCCTCTCAGGCAGAGTGCTCTGCTATTTATACACAGACAGAATTTACCAGAAATTAGAAGAACAGTTAACATAAGAAACAAGTAGAATTTACAAGTGAACATAAGAAAGATGTAGAACCTTCTGGAACTGTAAATTACAAAGAAATAAATTTTCGCCGGTGGGCGGGATTGAACCGGCGACCTTCTGCTCGGCAGTCTGTGATGCTATCCCCTGCGCCACGCCGGCAGTTGGTGTTCATGGCCTCTCGCGGCAATATCTTGTCTACAACATATTCATCATTGGTGAGAAAAATTCCATTGATAATGGCTTGGGGAGTTTGGTCGTTGGGGCCCCCACATCCCATTATCTACACCTGTGTTTGTGTGTTAAACTAAGACATGTATGCCCAAGAATTTTGGGGCAAAGAGTTCTACCATATGACATCAACATTTACATGACACATGAAATACGCATCTTCATATGTACCATGAAAATGTCAACATCATGTGTGTCAACTTTTTGTGTAATGAAGCGATGATGACTATGCTATAGTTGAAATGTACATCTGTAGTATATTACAGATTTTTGTGACTGATTGCCATCATTTCTTAGAATTACATTGAGATCCCCAGGGATTCAGAATGTCACAAACAAAAAACTACCTATTACTTGCAGAAGAAGAGATATGCACAGAACCCACATCTTAACATTCAAAATATCTCATTTAGCAAAGTTGTTGAGTGGTAATGTATTAATTCTGGAAATAAGTAAATTTAGAAAGTTTTAGGTGTTTATTAAAACTGTAGCTACACCATAAATAAATAATTAAAATTTGTTGGATTAGGGTAAAAAGATAAAGCAGTCAACAATCCGATATGTTCTTAAATTAACACACACCTTAATCTGATGTCTCATCTATGTTCATATTACATATTTGGTGATGTTTTTCAGAGGAAGATCTTATTGAGAATAGTGATGTGCTGATGCAAGCAGTTGGCTTGCTAGTGTCCAGACAGCAAACAAGAAGTCGATTTGACATACCAGTTAAGAAAGAGCTATATAGGTCAGTAATCCACTGCTCTAATTATTTTTTAATGAGGTATTCAGTATGTTAAAATGTAAATTTGATTTATGAGAAAGATAATATTTTTATACATGATAGAACTGAATATCTTTGTTGCATTGTCTTCTTTAAATTTGTCATAGATGGACAATTTACAGTTCATGCGTTACACACAGAATTTGTTAATGTTTTTCAAAGGCTAGAAGCACTAATTTTGTTTATTAACAACTGCATGAATTAGTAGTGTGTGTTATTCACCACTTATATAAGGCTATGGGTGAGAGACTGGCACATTTAAAAGTAGACTAAGGCACAAGAGGTATATCCTCATCCTGTTGTTGGAATAACAACTTGGACTTTCCATTGTTTGATTGTCTGATATTTCGACCAGTATCTGAGACTACTTCTAAATGTGCCTGTTTGTTACTTGAAGCATCTTGTAAGTGCCGACTATCAATCTATTCTAATTCATACTGTTGTTATTCCAGCATGGACTTTCCATTGTTTAATCCTGTGATTTATAAGACAGCAAATTACTTCTCATTTACAAAAGTTACAAAGAAAAATATAATGTACAATTTTCATTATAAACAGGGTGTATACGTACTGAGACAACTGGGAGATCCGGGAAATACACGGGAATATTTTCATCCTTAAGAAATCTAAGAAATACCTTGGGATATTTCATTGTTTAAGCAATCAGTTGTTTTATATTTTTTATTTTATTTATTTTTTGTAAATTTGGCCGGTAAGAACTTCACTTGATCCCACTATTGCAAATAGTAATGCAGTTATGAAACATAAATGGGAGAATAATATGAAAATAAAACATTTGTCAATAAAATTTGCGATTTACAATAAAACACTGTGTGGATAGCCTGCAAGCATCTGCTGTTTGCATAACTTGTCAAAGGCGTTAGAACGAAGCGTATGAAACTCTTCACAACAAACCGCTTTCAATGAGCGTGATGGTCTCATTTCGTCATCTGTTTACATTTCTAGCAGGTCGCAGGTAAAAATTGTGAATATTAGATTGAGAAAGCATTACTTTAAGATTAAATGTTCTTTTATGCAAAATCAATTACATTAATAGTGAGAATGTGCTATAAATTTCTTAAATCATAAACCATTTAACTCATGTCCGAAACTTAACAGATTTGTAACCATCACTTAGAAAAATTTAGGGCTCTCAAGACCAGCCATTATTAAAATAATTTATGGCATATTTGTGTTTGATATATCTTAAAGGAAACACATGCTAAGAAAGACAAAGCTTAAAGGTTAGTTTATCATATTTTTTCAGTTCTTCAATAGCTAGATTACAAATTATGCAGCAACAATGGCAAAAAGTACAATTAATGTTAAAAAATTATGTGAAGTGTAGGGCAGCCAATCAAAAATTTGTAAATAATTACACATTCTGGTCATACTTTTGTTGTTTTATTAGGTTCTTGTATAATAGCTTATGTCTGCAGTACTCTAAACTAGTGACACATTTGAAGAAAACAGCAAAATATGTCTAACAAAGCAATTAAAATTGTTTCATTGACTTCCAATGTAACAACATGCATGAGAATCTTTACGTATTAGTACACAACAAAATAAATGATAAATGACTGAATATAATCTGAAATAGATGCAAGCTGCATTTATGAAACAGTAGAAGTTGTTTACACCTGTCTTATGATTGGCTGTTATTACTTCCCACCAATTGTCTTGCCATTACCAACCTTTACAGATGCTGAAAAAATCTATGCTGACGGCAGTGCTTTTTATCACGGAGAAGTTTGAAGCCCAAACAATAGATCCATTTTACTGCTTCAAGCCTAATATATTGTCACTTATAACAGAAAAGGTGTAATTTGCCAGGGGAAAAGGGTATTTCACCCCAAAAAGTGTATTTACACTCGGTAAAAATTTTGTTACTCTGGAAAACTGAGAAAAATATGGAAATTTTGATAAAAAATTTGAAACTGTTAAGTTACTGAAAAAATTAATCCCTGGTACATTGAACTGTGAAGTTACATTTTGTATGGCAAATGATAAATTTCTTCTAAATAATACTGGAAAAAATCATTTGATTTGTATTTAATATACTATAGCTGTACGGTGACTATTTTCATGATGCCTTAGTCTTCCTTTCCACTTCATTGAACAGGTTCATTATTTTGTAGGTATTCTTCCATTTCCCTTCTGTTTACATGTTGAGCGGTCGTTCACATTTCTATCATTCAGCTTTTCTACCTCCAATAATCTTCCTAACTTCTTTGTTTCTCATCCCCACTCGTCTCATTTTTCTTCTTAGGAATCTCATTTCATTGGCCTGATTTCTTTTCTCCTCTCTTATTGTCATTGTGCAGTACACCCTTATACTTTGGTGAGATCTAAGCCCCTCACACATTGTCAAATTATATTGCATTGCTTTGTTGTACCCTTTTACTAACTCGTCCTTTTCCATTATTACACTTCCTTTATATGTTTTCAGTGTTTACACCGACTGTATCATACACTCTCAGCTAGTTACCAGAGAGTACATGTCGGTGAGTACTTTGTGCCGTTATTTACATCCTTTTATATACTCCCTAAAATAAAAAAAAGCATAAAAAATAAATGATTAAATGCCCACAAGCCTCCAGCACTTGTCGCGTTCTCACTATTCTTTATGCTTTGTATGAAGGGGATAGCAGAATAATCTGAGTTTTTCATGGTTCATTATTCAACTGAACTGAACAGCATTTCATGAAAATATGCTTCCCAGAGACTCCATATGTCTCATAGACATCTCCATAACATTCTGTACTAAGTGAAGAACGGCCCTGTGTGTGTGAGAGCATATACCTGCCAACTGATTATGAATTGACTGTGCAACTTTGTTTCCTTAAGATTTGTTATTTCTGAGCTTCATAAAGTTATTCAGAACAGATTTGCTGAGATTGTGACATGACACTCAATAAATGTAAACTTGGTCCACAACTCTTTTACACATGTTGAGTTCAAGGTAGTTAAATGTTGTACCAGAAAATAAATACTTCTTAGGTCATGTTATAGATGGTGTGTTAGTGAAAACATACAAAAATCTGAAGTGTTGTAAAGATTTCCAGTGTTTAGTAACCGTAGTCATTGCACTTAGATCAATGTTGCTTATCATTGCCATTTTACTAAACGTGTCTTCAATATCAGCTCTTTTGTTGCCAAAAAATCATGAAAAGATTTTATTAAGTTGTATAAAAGTTGTACACTTGACTGAAGTATGCTACATAATTTATGGTAGAACAAAAATATTTTTCACATTTCCACTTGGGGACAATAAAAGAGAACAACTAATAACATTAAGTAAGGAAGTGCAGATGTTGTTACTGTAATGGCTACAGTTATCTCAACTGGTAATTTGTTGTTTAATGTTTTATATGTTGTGATTCAGCGAAATTAAGTATTTATTGTTTGCAGTGTTCTGAAACTACCGCCTCGTTCTGAATCTGAACCAGTGTTTGAAATTGCCGTGGTTGTTGATCCAGTTTCTCGTGGAGCTCAAAAAGTGGGACCAATCCTATCTGTCCTATATGAAGTCTTGAACTGCAATATTAAGGTGTATCTTAATTGTGTTGAGAAGAACAGTGACATGCCACTCAAAAGGTTAGTTTAGAGCTTTAAGTTCCATATAATGTAAAATAGTCAATTTTTTAAAATAAGGAAATGAATTATCTGAAATAATATTAGAACAACTAAAAGATAAAAAAAGCGCTACTTAACAGTACATTATAGTTCGGTCTTCGAAGCTCTCAGAACCTTTGTCCTTTCACCTGTAAAGGATCAGGACATAATGTAGCAAAGATATTTATCAGTTGACTTAACTATAAAAATGAGATGCTCCAAGGTGAAACAGAAGACTTTAGTTTACAATATAATCACCACCTCGGTTTTCACTGAGGATTTCTATCTAAAATTGTGGTGTTGTCCATGTCAATTTATGACTTTGTAACAATTTTTTTAGGATTCATTTATACTTCCATTTTTTACTAGAGAAATAATAGCAGGAATTTTTGGTTGTGGTCCTTGTCGTGTTTGTGGTGGTGGTGGTGGTGGTGGTGGTGGTGGAGTAGTAGTGCAGTATTTATTTATTTCTATATCACTTTAAAGCATTTTACATGCCATGTTTCGGCTGCGGTGGAGTAGCCGAGCGGTCTAAAGCGTCTTGCTGCGGAGCACGTGCTTGCTCGCCGTGGAGATCAGAGGCCTCCCTGGGTGGAGTGTGTGTGTGTGTGTGTGTGTGTGTGTGTGTGTGTGTGTGTGTGTTGTCCTTTGGTTAGTTTACCTAGGTTTAAGTAGTTTGTAAGATACAGACTGATGACCACGCAGTTTGGTCCGATAGATTTACAAACATTTGAACATGCCATGTTTGGTTTTGTGACCAACTTTCACAGCAGCTGTTAAAATTAACTATAACAGATTTTCCGTCTTATGTTGACTGCTATTAGGATGATTAGATCAATACTTGTTCCATAGATCATATTGTCACATTGAAATGCAAGCAGGCTTGACTTCGTAGGCAGAGTTGTGGGCTGAACACAGCACTTACACTGAAAGTAGGTTTATTGCAAACTGAAATGTACACACAACACTGACTGCCTCTCGGGAAGTGTGTTCTGCTATTTATACACAGACAGAATGTACCAGAATTAGAATAATAGTTTACATAAGAAACAAGAAAAAATTCCAAGTAAACATAAGAAACATGTAGAACTGGAAATGTTAATTACAAAGAAATGAGTTTTTGCCGGTGGACGGGAGTGAACCGACGACCTTCAGCATAGCAATCGGTGACGCTATCCCTTGCACCATGCCACCAGTCGGTTATCGCGGTAATATGACATTTTATAATTATGTTGAACATGTCAGTTTAGTAAATGTTGTATATACATGTGAAGCAATATTTTAAGGATTTTTAAAGTAAATTTCTTTAAAAGTTTAGATAAACATTTATCTACATTGTAGAAGGAGTTGCCATTCAGAAATCCTTTAATTAAATACTAGTTGGCTATCTGTCAGACTTTTGATGCTACTTGGTAAGTGATCAAAGACTTTTGTGGCAGCATAATTCACTCCTTTCTGTGCCAATCACCCTTCCTCTTAGTGTTGTAGCTATGCACACTGCTATTACCTTTGAATTGGGTTGTATTGTTAAAAACAAATTTCATGAGTGAATATATACCGTTATATTTCCACAGATAAGACAATGGCTGAATAATAAAAAAAGGCACCAAAATCTGAGGTCGTCTTATATAATGGTAAAAGAAAAATTAGATAGAAATTTAGTCTGAAATTGGTTATTTTGCAGATGTGCTGCATAGCACGGCTTCGACCACCAAACGATATATATTGAAGTGGTTAAATATCGAAATGATATGTATCAAACAGGCGAATGTTATGATTTTTATGAATATGTTGTGATTTTAAAGGATGTGGTTAGGCTGGAACCTAAGAGTTACAGCTTTCTGGGTATTTACAATAAAGCCTACAGTCAAAGTACCTTGGCCTGAAATGATATACATCCAACGTACAACTGTAAATCGATTTAGAGTTTATGAACTATAGATTTGGATGCTATGCACCCTAAGTTTTCGCTTATTGAATACATATTGTGACGAAAACATATTGATTCGATATATATCATTTGGAAGTCGAAACCGCGCTATGCAGCACATCTGCGATATTAACCTGATGAAATTTACATCATGGAGGAAAGATTTACAAAAACGAAGTTTTGTGCAATTTTTTAAAGGCATATTCGCTTTTCGAGCTTCATTAATTTGCTTAATGGACAAGGGTACATACGATAACCTGTGTGTTATAGAGCAGCAGGTATAGAATTAATTATTTACAGCGCAGCTTTATTTTACAATGCCACTTGTCAAAAATAATTTCTCAATATATCTAGAGATGCACTGAAGCGATTAGAGTATATTTATGTATGGAGCAGTGAAAGGATTAAAATATTTCGGAGCTATACGCAATGATTGCGGCTTCCTTCAAAATCCTTTATCTTCTGTTCTTGGGCAAATTCTTGTGTTTTCACCTGCATAATTGTACACAATTAAATGTCATCTAGGTGAAAGAAATTACTTTTTTTTCTAAACTTAGCAGTGTAAAAAAACATGCTTCTTCACAATCGGATACAACGTAGCACAATATGCGTGAGAGTTTAAAAATAGTCCTCAGACACTGAAACAAAGGGTGAAATCCACTTATGGTGGCTACAAACAGCATTTTAGGAACTTCCTGAAGCTTTGCCTCCGAATGTAATTTGCAGGCGGGGAAAAAAAATGTGGCGTGCATTCGGGTAAATACGAAAACTTGGGGGTCTTCTTACAGGCCAGATACATGCTTAAACTATAAAATTTTGATGCAAATTAGTACCTCGTCTTATCTTAGGGTCGTCTTCGAAAATATATGGTATATTGTGAACCTCCAGTGAAGATCCCTAAATAAATGTCTGCAGGATGCTCTTGTGTGGGCTCCAGAAATTATTCTGATTAGACACTTTTGTGTAATGAATAAATTTTTTCTCTATGTTGAATTGCCCCAGAATATGATCCCATATGAAATCAGTGAATGAAAATAGCCATAGTAAGCTAATTTACTGAGATGTATATCACCAAATTTTGCAATGACCCTGATAGTATAAGTAGCTGAACTCAAACATTTCAGGAGATCTGCAATATGTTTCTTCCTATTCAATCCCTCGTCAATGCAAACACCTAAAAATTTTGAATAGTCTACCTTAGCTACAGATTTATGTTCAAAGTCTAAATTTATCAATGGTGTCATGCCATTTACTGTATGAAACTGTATATACTGGGTTTTATCAAAGTTTATTGAGAGTCCATTTGTAGATAAACACTTAATAACTTTTTGAAAGATATCCTTTTCAATTTCATCAGCTAATTCTTGTTTGTCAGATGTAATAGCTATACTTGTATCATCAGCAAAAAGAACTAGATTAGCATCTTCGTGAATGTGGAATGGCAAGTCATTAATATATATTAAAAAATAGAAAAGAGATGACTTACCAAAAGGACCGGCTCGTCGATAGAAACAAATAAATAAATCAAATCACACACATACAAGCTTTCGCCACCACTGGCAGCTTGTTCAGGAAAAAGAGGAAAAAAGGGGATGAAAAAGGGACGGATATGGGTTTTAAGGAAGTGGAAAAGGAGTCATTCCAATCCCAGGAGTGGAAGGACTTACCCTAGGGGAGAAAAAGGAAGGTAAACAAATACATACACACTCAGACATATCGAAACGCAAACACACCTACACAGACATTTGTAAAATGCAAAGAAGTTGGACAGAGATACCAATTGAGGCAGAGGCTCTGTCCACAGAACCAAGGCAAAAATGCTAAAGATGGTGGGCGGGAATTTGAGTTAGCGGAGATTGAGACCAGGTGGGCAACGGGAGGAGAGAATAAGCTGAAGGGCAAGTTCCCATCTCCGGAGTTCTGAAAGGTTGGTGTCGGTGGGAAGTATCTAGATAACCCGGACGGTGTAACACTGCGCCAAGATGTGCTGGCCATGCACCAAGGCATGTTTAGCCACAGGGTGATCCGCATTACCAACAAACACTGTCTGCCTGTGACCGTTCATGCGAATGGACAGTTTGTTGCTGGTCATTCCCACATAGAATGCTTCACAGTGCAGGCATGTCAGTTGGTAAATCACGTGGGTGCTATCGCAAGTGGCTCTGCCCATGATCGTGTACACCTTCCGCGTTACTGGACTGGAGTAAGTGGTGGTGGAAGGGTACATAGGGCAGGTTTTACAGTGGGGGCGGTTGCATGGGTAGGAGCCAGAGGGTAGGGAAGGTGGTTTGGGGGTTTAATAGGGATGGACTAGGAGGTTACGAAGGTTAGGTGGGCGGCGGAAAGACACTCTTGGTGGAGTGGGAAGGATGTCATTAAGGATGGATCTCATTTCGGGGCAGGATTTAAGGAAGTCGTATCCCTGCTGGAGAGCCACATTCAGAGTCCGCTCCAGTCCCGGAAAGTATCCGGTGACAAAAGGGGCACTTCTGGGATTCTTCGGTGGAAGGTTCTGGATTTGGAGGAGTGAGGAGGTGGCTCTGGTAATTTGCTTCTGAACCAGATCGGGAGGATAGCTGCGGGATGTGAAAGCACACTTAGCTAAGTGTGTTTGGATGTGGATATGTGTGAGTGTGTGTGTATTTGTTTACCTTCCTTTTTGTCCCCTAAGGTAAGTCCTTCCACTCCTGGGATTGGAATGGCTCCTTTTCCACTTCCTTAAAACCAATATCCTTCCCTTTCTCCTCTCCTTCCTCCCTCTTTTTCCCCGAAGAAGCCACCACTGGTGGCGAAAGCTCAAATGGTTGTGTATTTTTGTGTGTGTTTGGTGTTCCTATCGACGAGCCTGTACTTTAGGTAAGTCAAAAATCTTTATTTTATACCATTTTCCCACCTGGAAGGTCTCCTTCTATTATATATATACGAATATTAAGACGAAAAATTCCTAGCAGGAAAAATTAAATATAAAAAATAGACGTAGATTACTCACCAGGTGAAGGAGCACAGGTGTAACAGCATCACAAATAAATAAATGAATACACACACACACACACACACACACACACACACACACACACACACACACACACACAACGCTAGCTTTTGCAGCCTAGCTGCTTCATCAGGCAGAAGGGAAGGAGAGGGAAAAGGAAATGATGAGAGTTTTAAGGAAGGGGGTAAGGAGCCATTCCAATCCCGGGAGAGGAAAGACTTACCTTAGGGGAAAAAATGGAGGGTAAACAAATGCACATACACCCACACATTCACACAGACAAAAGTACACCTAGGCAGACATACTGTAGAAATGTAGAAAGCAAAGAATCTTCTTTGTCCCACTGGCAATAAATAGTAAGATTTAGTGCCAATAACACAATCTCAGCACCTTTTGGGCTGCCAATCATTGGTACGAAAGGTTCAGGTTATATATGTAATTATTTTAAACTGAACTTGTTATTATTACAAGAACTTGCACATATCCATACAAAATTAGATGGATTTATGTTGACATGTCATAAGTTACAACCAATATTGCAGTATTATGTAGGATTTACACATGGTATTTAATGTGAAACCGATTCAGATGCCGATTACTGGAATACTTATCCAATAGATTAAAAACAGTTTTTAATTTTTTGTGTCCATTCTGCATTTTTCATATTGATATCTAATTTACTTGCGGTGCTTCTGCCTCTTCTTTACACCCCAATGCTGTTTTTCGTTCTTGTTGGCTGGGGTTGGCCAGTTTCTGTGCGTTTTTTTTCTTTCTTTTTCTTTGTGCTCGGCAGAAAAGTGAAGGATGTAATGAAGTGGCAATAACATCATAAGTAAATTATATCAATTAAAAAACACAGAGCGTCCAAACAGTTAAAAACTGTTTTTAATCTCTATATGCAAAATGAATTGTACAGACCTTTGTATCGATATCTACTGAACTTCAGAAGCTGCTTTATAAAAAAAATAGCAAAAGGCTTGTGGCATGAAATAATTGTCCTAATTGCAGTCAACACTCGTTATAATTAATTTTACATGCTACTGATGTTAAAGATTTGTACAAATTGATTAATAATAATAATAATAATAATACATATAACAATAGCATAGATATATAGATCTGTATCAAACGTACATGAATATAAGTTAGAATTTTAGATCATCTTTTGCGCAGTCAAAATATGCTTCATTGATGTACATAATTTTCTTTTCAAGACAGTTTTGTAGGACATTTCTGAATATTGATGTGGAAATGTGTGCTCCTGGTGACAGTGCATTGAAAAGTTTTATGCCGAAGTATGTGTAGATATTGAGTGTCTTGCTTAGTCTAGAGAAGCGTTGGCTCTTTGTGACGTGTATTGTGCCATTGAAGTGACTGCCTTAATTTGTAGCTCTCTTGGTTTTCTTTTTTGTAGATTAGACAACTATGTATAAATAACTCTGTTTTAAAACACCTATTACACATCTTATAACATTTTTCTGCCACACACAAACTCGTTTTGCCCCAGTGGAGTTGCCGCAAAACAGAATGCAATAACTTACGTGGCTGTGAAAAATATGTTGTAGAAGCTAAGCATCATTTCACATGATGTGTACCGTATTAGCCCGTAAATTGTCTGTCCAAGAACATTTAAATGGTGATGTTGGCTGCCACATAGTTTTTGTGACTGTTAGCCACCACTTCATATACTGTCGGATACAGCTTTTACACTTTTGAAGGGACTTTATGAAAGTTGTGTAAAATGCAGGAGAATGTAAAATGAGGGAAGTAATGTTTTAAATGGTAATATATGCTTTTGGGTTTTTGTCATTTATTTGTGATATTGTACATAATAGGCATCAAAATACTCACAAGGAAATGTATTTGTGTAATAAAGGTTATCCGGATTTTATACCATTTTAAGCACCAGCGGAACTAATAACTTTATAAGAAGCAGAAATTTTTGACATAATTTCATTCATCATAATAGACTTTGTCAGTTAAAGGCTTGCTGATATTCATTATTTACATAGTGAAACTGCACAAGTTCCCTACTTTTTGTAGTTTTAGATGTTTCGCACGACGATGTTTGAAAATTTATTCGTTTTCCTGAGTGAAAATGTATGCACAAGTTTTTGTGACATTTGCACAGGGTCGGCATCTCACACTATAATTGCATTTTTGAGTTTATAACATGCCGTGCCCTCTTCCGTGGATAGAAAAACATACACAAACAAACCACCAGTCTCACTGTTTATAATACTTCACAAAAAAATACTGAGATGAATGTTTGAGTTTCACAACAAGAATAAATTCTCAAAACACATCATGCAAAGCATGAAAAACTACCAGTTCCGTAAACAAAGATAAGCTGAGAATCGGCTCGGTGGCTGATGGGATACTCCGCATTGTGAGTCAACTAGTCGCCTACTGTGAAACAACGAAACGTGAAATATATGTTTGGATAAACGCAAAGTGTCAAACTAGACTGCGTTTATATACACTATACTTGGCAAAACCCATGCCAGCATCAGTTTATATGTCAATTATATCCTTTATTATTCATGAACATGGTTTCAAAAGCATAAAACATGGGAAAAGTGTAAATATGTTAACTCAAAAATGGAAGCGTATTAACATTTTGAACATAGGAAATTTGATGGAACCAACAAAAAATGATGTAAACAATGGGAAAATGTAAAATCCAGGAACAGTGAAAATGGGTTTTTACTGTAGTATGACAATTGTGTTCTTGTATTACATATTGTCATGCTGGAAAATGATTCTGGTCAAGAACATTAGTCAATAGCAGATGCTTATTGGATCATCTCATTATGGTTGTATGATATGCCACATGGTATTGTTGATTCTTTTATTGGTATGGATTGATGCATCAGCATTTAATGGCACCACTGCTGTCACACGATCAAGGCAGCTGCCGCGCAATCCATTGACAGCCGTGACTTCCCGCAGCAGCCGTAAGATGTCGTGAGGCGCCGATCATGTGCCCGCTCGGCCACAGCATATACCGTGCACACTGCACCAGGCAGGCAGTGTGCTGGTGACAGACTGTGGACCTGAACCTCGTAGTTGAACACAAGTGCTGTTGAAAGCATTACAGTATTGGGGACAGATGTTGTGGCCAGTTTGTTGGGACTGACGATATCTTAGACAAGACTTTATTCTTCTTATTAAGCTAACATCTCTCTTTGTAGTTTCATAACATGCTTCATACATTAAGGAAGAATTGTTGTTTGTGTTGGTTGTGAAATATAATTAACCTAAGCTGTAATCTAATTTTGAAAAAGATATAAATAGTCATATTGATTGACAAAACATGGATCTTGTGAATGAATCACTGGCAAAGTTGTTTTCAGCAAAGTGGAATACCACACTAAGCTTCATACACTGCCAACCTTGTTCCCACAATATTCTCTAAGATGGCCAGAACATTCATAAAAATGTTGTGAACATAGAAAAAACTGGTGGAATCCAACTTTAGGGAAGATGATGTTGGGTTATCATGAAATGTGAGAACACCCAAGAGAATTCTGTCCATACAATATATCTTAGAAAATGGCTTAACATTAGTTACTGCACAGGCATGAACAACACAGCTACACAATACTGTGTACCCATATACTGTGAGCTGACAGTCGCTTGAAAACAACAGGCCAGGAAACAGCAACTCAAGAGAAAAGGAACTCACCACATGGGTCAATAAACGAGGAAACAGTCTGATACCACAAAGAAACACTTAGGGGTATCGTACAACACACAGGATGGCAGGCACACAGCACATGGCATTAGATATTAAGACAAGGTCCACTGTAGTTTAATGGAGTGCAAGCCGTGGTCCACCTGGCTTAATGCTGCATTTTGGTAAAAGCTTCAGTCCCCCCCCCCCCCCCCCCCACACACACACACCTACTCTTGCTTGCTTGCTTACTTATTTACTTACCTACCTAACCTGTGCAATTACAGTGTCCTCTGCACACACAATGTCAAAATTGCACCACAATAGAGGGATTACAGTGAAAGGTTGTCTGGTGTGGATGGAGGAAGAGTGAGGTAGGATGTCAGATGGGAGATAACCTTGTAACACACTTTGCACATGGTCCCCTTTTTATCAGTCTCTAAAAACCCACTTCACCCTCTACCAGAGTGTCTCCTCTTTTCCTGCTGTCACCCTTCCCATTCCACACTTCCCCATCATTGTCATCTTGTGCCACATGAACTCATTGGCTCCAGTTCATTTTGCTCTTGGTGAGTAAGATTTGTGTGTATGTATGGGGAGAGTTCTCCTTTAAACCTAAAGTATTTTATGTGGCAGTAACTAACAGCTGAAAGTTTTTGCTTCCCCGCTCCCCTTCCTTTACTGCTTTCCAAGCTGTGTCTCACATTCCCACCCATTACAGCCTTTACACTCCCATCATGCAGTGTGGAACGTTATAATGCCTGGCATCCTTCCCTTCCCCGCTCCTTCCCAGTCACTGTCAATATGCTAGTATGTTGTGCTGTTGCAGCCAGAGATGGTGGTCATGTGTGCATCAAATATATCTCTGTGGCTGTTGTGTGTCCTTTTCTGATGAAGGCTGCGGCCAAACATATAAAGTCCCCCCCCCCCCCCCCAATTGTGATTGTCTAATCTCCATTCCTGTCTGCTGCTCAGTGGTCATCTTATTTTGCAGTAACGTAGTTATGAATGTATGAAATGTGTTAACACTGTTTCTTTTTTGCAGTTTTTATCGATTTGTTTTGGAACCAGAACTTCAGTTTGGTCCAGATGGCCAGATTTCTGCTGGCCCGGTAGCTCGCTTCAACAATATGCCAACTAGTGTTCTTCTAACTCAGAACATGCATGTACCTGAAAACTGGTTGGTTGAGGTAGTGCGTAGTCCATATGATCTTGATAATATTCGTCTGGATGATGTTGGAAGTGGTGTGCACAGGTAAATAAAATCTTTCACAATTACTGTAAAGAACAACAACCCAGATTAAAAGTTAACAGTAATTGGCTGATGATGTCTGGCAAATAAATAAATAAGTGTGTTAATGTTATATTGCTTCATATTTACAGTGTCTCTTATGACTGCAAATTGGATCTCAAAATCCGTTATTTTAGTCATTATGAAAATATTAGAATCTGTCATCTTATTTTAAAAGTCAGTAATCACTTAATACAGTATATATGAATGGATTTTTTTTTATATTACAGTGAATTTGAACTAGAATATCTGTTACTGGAAGGCCATTGTTTTGATGCTCTTTTGGGAAACCCACCAAGGGGACTGCAAATTACATTGGGCACAGAGTCACAACCTGTAGTTGTGGATACAATAGTTATGGCTAACTTGGGATATTTTCAGTTGAAAGCTAACCCTGGAGCTTGGCTTCTGAGACTCCGTCAGGGTCGCTCGGCAGATATATTTGACATTGTAAGGTATGTTAAATTTAGTAAGATAATGACTTAACTAATTTTTGTCATCTTATATTGTAAGTGATATATATATAAGGGCTTCAAAAACAGATATTTTGTTCTAATCTGCTAGATCTGAGTAAAGCATTTGACACTGTATCTCATAGTACTTTGATCATGAAATTAAGGCACTATGGCATGGAAGTGGACACCCTAAAGTTACTAGAATCCTACCTAAGCAACGGAGTACAATTTGTTAGTCTAAATGGATGGGATTATATTCTTGGGCCCTTCCTGTTTGTAGTGTATTTTAATTACATGCCACAATATGTACCCTGTTAAACAGTTGTCTATGCAGACAATACAACATTCATCAATTCAGGACACACTCTAGACTCTGCACGAGAGGGGGGGGGGGGGAGAAGGAAACATATTATTTGAAAAATCTGCTCACTGGTTTAGTGCAAACTCCCTATATATATAAATGAAACAAAACCTGAGGAAATAATCTCTAATTTAAAGGTATCAAACAAAGAAAAAATTCTTTTTTGTGTTTTTGACCTCCTTTTCCGCAGTTGCAGTTATGCAATTTGTAGAAATTATGGGACCGTCTTATGCAACTGTAAATTAGTCTACTTTAGACCAGCCGCATTTCACTTTAAAGCATCTCCGGAGGTAAAGAATTTTTATGTTGTCCTCTTCATGTGTGATTTTTAGCACATTGCTACCTGCTGTCACTGTTTGTAAAAAGTGTAAATAGTGTAAATATAAACAGTGACAGCAAGTGGCAATGTGCTACAAATCACACATGAAGAGGACAACATAAAAATTCTTTACCACCGAAGATGCTTTGAAGCGAAACACGTCTGGTCTAAAGTATACTAATTTACAGTTGTATAAGATGGTCCCATAACCTATACAAAAAGAAAATAAATATGTAAAACTGATAGGAATGATGATTGAGTAGACACTTAGCTGGAATAAACATATCACATACGCCTGTACCAAACTTGCACGGGTTATTTTCCTACTTCACAAGCTTAGGAATAATGTCACTAAAATTTACTGCTGCATTCATGCTTTGCTTATTTCCACCCCCTCTTTCATATGGTATGCTGCTCTGGGAAAATTCTCCCAATTCAGTATCAGTTTTTAGATAAAAAAAAAAAAGTTCTTCGATGCAGAGTGGGTTTATCTCTCATAGGGACACATGCAGGGAACATTTCAAAAAACTGAAAATCATGACAGTTTCTGGCTTGTACATTTACTACTGCCTAATGCATGTAAAAGAAAACATTACTCAATATTCCCTTAGGTCATCTGTCCACTTCCATAATACAAGACATAACCATACAATTGATCTGCCATGCTCTAGATTGTCTAAAATACACAATAGCTATAAATATGTAGGCCTCGAACTGTTTAATATGCTCCCTTAGGCTGCACGAACAGTATCTATAAATAGATTTAAGACATTATTGGGTCAGTGGCTCAAAGGTAAAACTTTCTACTCAGTTGATGAATACAAAGACTGTAATATGGCAGATTTGATATTCCAACACAGAAAAAGGTACTTCTGCCTGCAGGTAGGTTCTAAGTTTGGACGAAACAACATTTAACATGTAGATATAGGCCTACTCTGAGTGCTTCATGTTTGAATCAATATCTCATGAAAATGACAGTGTTTGTTGACATGTATACTTCCTGTATAAGATAAATTTGTATAAGTTTTTAACTGTAAAATTAACACTAAATATATTCCAACTATATGTTATTGTACAACACATACGTTCACATGATTTATATACACTGTGTTATAAGCATATAACCATTTGTATAATGTAACTGTATTTATTGACAAAGCCCATTGTATTTGAAAATACTGAACAGCTAATAGAAATTCTTATTCTTATATTAGCATTCCAGTAACTAAAGACCAATGATGATAGAGTATAACTCCGTTAGGACTGAGTTTGAATTTGTGATTAAAACTGTTTTTGTCCTTAAGAATGTTAAATGTATTATTAGACAGATACTGAAGCACAACTCAGTTTGCTGTGTGTTGTTGAGTCAAAACATATGTCTCTGCCATACTCCATAGTGGAGTGTTTCCCAAACCTTCCAACTAAAAGTATTTTGGCGATCTCCCCCAGCCCAAACTATAACACAACTATGAGTGTAATATCAAAGGCAACAAATTTAATTTTCTTCTGTGGAAACTACTTTCTTGTAAAACCAATTTAAAAAGGACAGTATTGTTCATTATAGGAAAAATTTGTAGTTCCTTTTTTATGAATGGAAACATCCTGTTATTACTTAAATTGGGACAGAAAAATATATATTGCATAACGAGGTTCTGCATTTCAGATAAGGCTCACACATAAATTTTGCTCGTTCAGAAAGCTGCCACTGTATAGTCAACTTGAACACAATTGAATTTCTCAAAATTACTTACTGTATCATGTAAATTTAGCTATTGCCTGGTACCTGAAAAAAAACTTTTATTGTCTTTCATGTATTCATTTTTATCAAAGTGTATTTTTTATAAATCAATCTTTGTTATATTCAACTGAGAATTGAAGGTATAGTGTAATTGTAATATAAAATACATTTCACTTGGGCATATGTTCAAGCATTACGGAAGACCTATGGATCATGACCTACAGGTTGAAAAACACTGCCATATTGAACTTTTTCCAGTACAGTGAGTTGGTGAAAGTGCATAATATGCTAAAGAATTAATAATTTATAAGTTTCAACTCCATATCAAAAGCTTGTATTTCAAGATTTAAGATTTGTAATATTCATTGATTTTTTTTAAATTAATTACTGATAGAAATACAGTAGCAGAACAAACATTTGTGCTTATAACACTTATACTGCCTGGCGGGGCATCTTACCAAGATTAGCAAACGTTGTTCCCAGCGTTGCCATGGTTAATTGAGGTGCTGTTGTAATCTATTAATTTATTCTCATATGAAGTTGTTATGGAAGCACTCAGAGAAGTTTGTGATCAAATAGTTTGAAAGATACTTTGAATTGAAAATATAGGGAAAACCTCCAAGGGGATTGAAGATTACATCAGGCACAGTCACAACTTGTAGTTGTGTATATGTACTTGCCTTTTGCTCATTTATGTAGGAAGTGCACACCGCGCGCGCACACACACACACACACACACACACACACACACACACACACACACACACAGTCACTATTGAATCATCCTAACAGCATGAAAATATACCAAAACTGGGGCTTTTCTCAGTTTAATGTTCTGTAAATATTATATGGGTAACCCTAAAAGCAATGAAAACTGTTGAACGACATGATAACCATACACTTTAAAGTGGAGGTGCATAGAAAAAAGCTACTAAAACTATAGTCGAGCCGAAATACGATGATCCCTGGTGCTTGCACCAACCGGCAGCGGCAGCAGACCATTGAAGTGAGTCAAACGCGAACTTTGCTCTGCACATGTGCGCATTCGTCTGTACTGTGCACTTTTGCCAGTTCTGTCAGATAACAGGGATTGTTAGCTATACTGTCTGGCAGCGAACTAACTACATGGCAACATAGTTGCATTCAGTTACCGTGACCGAGGCAGTCTCCCAGACCAATAGGTGGAGCATGGATCATCATGTTTTGGCCCAACTATAGTCTCAGCAGCTTGTAGGCATGTTCAGTAGCTCCAATACTACACACTTTACTACCAACATTGGCCATCCAAAGTAATGATTGACACTTGTGCTTCATATCAAATGTGCACACAATGCATAATGCACTTTTACTGTCCTTTTCTTCCCACTGTGCCATGGACATCACATAGTACAACTATAGTATAGATAACAAATCAGGTTATGAACTGCCCCCCCCCCCTCCTCTATTCCACTACACATACACAGAGAGCCAAATCATTTTTCTGATGTGAACTGCTTCAAGAGGCCCTGGATGCTCTCAAATGTAGTGAGTGACAATCTTATAATATCTATAGCTTTTTAAGTGTTTTTCTTTGTGTTGCAGTCATGAGGGAACAGATACGCCCGCTGATTCTGAGGACATAAAAGTCTTAATTAGCTCATTCCGTAGTCATGTCATCAAATTAAAAGTTTCGAAAAAACCTGGAAAACAGCACATGGACTTGCTTGCTGAAGATGATCAGAATTCTGGCATATGGAATTCAATAACAAGGTGGTATAACTTTTCATTATTATTATTGTTGTTGTTGTTGTTGTTGTTATCATCATGATCGTTGTCACAAATTACTCATAACCCTTTCAACTTTGCAGCACATTTGGAAGTAAGTCTGATGATGAGGTAGAAGATAAACTGAATATTTTTTCATTGGCATCAGGACATTTATATGAACGTTTCTTACGCATTATGATGCTCAGCGTTTTGAAGCACACAAAAACACCAGTCAAATTCTGGTTTTTGAAAAATTATCTCTCACCAACATTTAAGGTAATGATTTCGTATTTCTATTTTGAAATGAAGAGTAAGCTCTTAGCTTACTAATTAATTTGAAAAGTATCAAATAGACTTAAATTTTACTGATATTGAAAAATATGTTAAAATATATATTATGTATAAAAATAGAGACGGTTAAACTTACCAAAAGCACAGGCTTGTTGACAAACATACAAATAAAAAACACACACAAACACAAAAATGCAAGCTTTCGCAACCGTTGGTTGCTTCATCAGGAGAAGAGGAAGGAAGGAGAGGAAAAAGGGTTTTAAGGGAGTGGATGAAGAGTCATTCCAATCCCGGGAATGGAAGGACTTACCTTAGAGGAAAAAAGGACAAGTAAAATACACACACACACACACACACACACACACACACACACACACACACACACACACACACACACCAAGGCAGAAAGCTTGAATTTTTGTTTGTGTGTGTGTGTGTGTGTGTGTGTGTGTGTGTGTGTGTGTGTGTGTGTGTCAGTGAGCCTGTGCTTCTGGTAAGTTAAATCATCCCTATTTTTCATACATATTTTTCCTGCCAGGAATGTTTCCCTCTGTAATATTAAAATATATATTTTATGTGAAATCAAAAGTTCACTGTAAAACTGACCATGAATTACAATTTTTTTTTAAACTGACTGTATTTAAAATCTCCAATTATGTAGATGTTTCTCTGTGTATTATTTGCACATAAGGTTCAGAACAAAACATTATTCTTCATAAAAATCCTGTTTCCCTTTTTACTTTTATTCCATCCATGTAATGAATTTAGTTGTTATTTATAAATGTTTGTCTTTGATTTTTTTGTATTATAACTGGAATTATTGAGGGACTGTTGGAAGTTGGTTTGCTGTGGGTTGGTGCGTCAATGAAAATGACCTTTTTTACTTTTTGTGTTGCAATTATTTTCACTAAAGGGCAACACAGAATTCAGACTGGTTATTTTTGTCACTATTAATGCTAAAGAGAACAATATATCCCACAAAGCAAATTGACAGAACAGGAAATTATTATTATTACTTCTGTGGTTGTTTCTAACAAGTAGCCAGGCAGCTTACAACGTGTTACCTTCATGGTGCATATTATTTAGCTGCATGGTTATTCAGATTCCTTCATATTTTCTTCCCGACTTTAGCATCATAGCTGTTAATAGTGCTCCATTGGCTTCCCCTGCCTGAAATGCAGTGCCTTCATGTTTCACTTCTCTTGAACAAAGGAGTCCTTGTTTGCACTGAATAACTACACCACTCAGTACAGGTCAGTTTTCTGAGAAACATGATGATCAATCACTTAAGACTCTTTATGAAAATTATCAGAAGTTCTATTTGGAGTTATCATGAAGTGAAGGCCATCTTAGTAGATTTCGGTAAACTTTGCAACAGCAATGATTGGCATGTAAAAATAATTTAGCGAGATTTTGGGGCAGCCTTACAAGAAAATAGTTTTAAAGGAGTCATCAGTGAACAAAGTGAAGAGTTGTGTTTATGAATTAAAAGCAGATTGTGAATACCCTGTATTGCCAACATTTACCAAGAAATTATTAGCTGATCTTTATTCACTTTCACTGTTGCCAAAAAATCTGCAAGATATTAAAGAGAAATAACAACTTAACTCTTAGGCATTTTATTATGGGAACTGTGAAATATTGGGTATATTCTATGGTATTACTGCATCATTCTCATATAACAAGTAGAAACTTTTGTAAATGGGTTTTCCTTTTTTACAGTTTTGTTGTATGTTTTTGTCAATGAATTACACTGTATTATGTGATACACATGTATTTAAAATTTCTTTCTTTATATTGTTACTGAAAAGAATTATTGTTTTTTGTTCAGGATTTCCTTCCCCACATGGCACGTGAATACCAATTCGAATATGAATTGGTACAATACAAATGGCCAAGATGGTTACATCAGCAAACAGAGAAACAGCGCATCATTTGGGGCTACAAAATCCTCTTTCTCGATGTACTTTTCCCGCTTGATGTAAAGAAGATTATATTTGTTGATGCTGATCAGGTATTTATTTATTTAAAAAGAGCTCAAGGAATTTCTAAAGTGAGAGATATTAGTAACAACATTCAGTGGGTTTTCCATGATTTTTATGGTTATGTATTGTGCAAATTAATTATGTGACAAGAGGCATCAAATAATAGAAAATGACTTCATCTAGTTACATTATTAAAAAAAGTGTTTTGGAAAAGAAAATGATAATATACTAATTACATTCATATCTATTATTATGCAAGAGTGGTATCGCGAGATTCAGTAATGCAAGCAGATGGGGATAAGTCCCAACGTGCTTCATTACAATTGCACATCCACATGTTGCTGCACGAACACCTGAATTGTTGGTGTCGCAAGATGTCAGCCTTTTTGCATGGCTCACCAGATCATCATATTTGTCTCCAGTCAAAAATATGAGAGAGATGGCAAAACAATATGTGCACACTGTGACCCAATCGGCCAAGATGAAAATTGGAACCAGATGAATGCAGCATAGATGACTTTACCAGGACATGAATTGAATGTTATATGCATTGATGCTATCACTTATGGAATAAGTTATCAGGGCCCGTGGTGTACCTTGTGTCTATTAGCCAACATTATATATGCTGAACTGAAGTGACTGAAATGCTAATAATTTCTCAGAGCACTAATGAACTTGTTCTATGAAATATCAACTTCCTATTGCTTGTCTTTTAAGGTGTTCTTCTTCTTCTTCTACTTCTTGACATGAGTGCATTTACATAGTGACAGAGTAGTGCATTCTGTGGTGGAAGTGGGGTGGGGGCAAATAGGACTATTTGTTATGATAACCATTGGCCTGTGACCTCGATCAATGCAAGCAATCTATCAGATTCTTGGGAGCCTGCATCATGTGCGAAGCAAAATTGTGAACCTATCTATACCTCCAAATCCAGTCTAAATAAGAAGACACAAAATCAGACCAAAACAGACTTTTAAAATGGGAACCATAAACATACAATGATGAAGGTGGGCAAGCTAAAGCAAATTCTTGACAGTATGAAAGAACTTGGGATTATTGTACTGGTACTACAGGAAACAAGATTCTGGGACGAAAGCACGATGGAATCAGATGGATTTGTAGTGCTGAAAGGGAAACCTGGTGTTGGGAGGTCAGAGCAACCATTTATGTTTGGCACTGCATGAAAGGGCATAAACGAGAAGCTTTCATGTCTGACAATGAAAATCTATACTAACAATAAATCTGTAAATGTAGGCCCATCGCTGTTCACTTAAATCTTCAAAACTACTAGACGAATCTCCATGCGGTTTTCACAGGAAACATGAGAAAAGGTTGGGTCAACATATGGGCATCATTTTATCAAAGTCGGATCACGAAAAAAGAAAAGAAAAGAGAGAGAGAGAGAGAGAGAGAGAGAGAGAGAGAGAGAGAGAGAGAGAGAGAGAGAGAGAGAGAGATCGTAATTTTAAGTGTTTTCAGTAACTGCCATGTCTTTGTTAAAGTATTAAAAACCTCTTATCTCCAAAACTACTTCACGAATTTGCATTGGGGTTTCACAGATAAGGACATCATTTAGACTTTTTTTCATAAAGATCGTATCACAGAAAAAAAGAATATTGTGAATTGAAATTTTTTATTTAAGACTGTCATGTATGTCTGTCTGTCTGTCTCTTCACATATGTTTATCTCTAAAACTACTTGACAAATGTTCGTGGGGTTTTCACGCCTAACTTGTGCATATTGTACAGTTACACAAAGGATTCAATAATTAAAATAGGATCGGACAAAATAAAGATAACATAATTTAATCATTTGTTTAAAAACCATCCTGTATGTCTATTTGTTGAAGATAATCTCCAAAAGTACTACATGAACTTCCAAGGATTTCCACAGGTAAATTGAGAATAGTTTGGAGAATAACATAGGCTTCATTTCATCAAAATCAGATAAGAGGAATGGAAGATATTGTAACTTGAAGTTATATGTGTATACTATGCTTAGAAGTATGGCGTAGTGCAGAAGATCTCAAAGAGTACTATACGAACATTCATGGGGTTTCATAGGTCAACTGAGAGTATCTTGGGACAACATATAAGCTTCTTTTGATCAAAACCGGATCAGGGGAAGAAAAGATATCGTAATATGTATTATCTGGTGTTGGCTATGTTTGGATTGCAGCGTAGTTATAGCAAAGATCCGCTAGAGGCGCTGTTACTTACATATTTTACATAGACCAAAGATCTTTGTCGATGCTGCATTTTTTATTCACATAGCTAAGGTGTAATACACTGAAACAAGGGCTACAACTTTCCTTATGGCAGTGGTGTAGTGTATTGTTGTTGGCGGCAATGGCCGCTGAATCCTTTTTGAAAAATCAGTCGTGTACAATGGGGGGAATAATTCGTTGTATTGATAATGAAATAAATAATTAATGTTGTTCCGATCAGTAAATTAATGATTTCCCTAAAGCGAATATTTCATTGCCAATGTTAATGTTGTAGACTGCTGCCACTCCAAGTAAAATTTAACACAGGTACGACACACAAAAAATTCATTTACTAAGAATTGTTGGTTTTGTAGTGCTGCAAAGAAACAATAGATGATCGTGTCAGCATATTCCCTCAGTAACAGAAGTATTTTGAATTAAGAGCCGCAATCTGATCTCTGCAAATACGAACTAACATTGAACAGCGAGTTGCTGATCACACTTTGCATATTCACAGCTTAACGACATATGCTTGCTTCTTTTGACAAGGAACATTTGAATTTAAAATATAACGACATTCCTTTGCGTCGATTGATGCTCTAATTTACATAAGAATTATTTACAAGGAAAATCTATTGCTATTCAGTATTACTCCCCTTTTTTTTATTTCTGTGTATCCTCATTACATTTTGAGAGCATTAAGTTTAGGAATGCATCGAAAATGCCATAGTACAAGAAACGACAAAGTGAGGCGATGTCAGTTACATAGTACACCAAATAACTAATTATGGCGTTGCTGCGTGTTTTTCATTCTCATAAATATGGTGTAATACACTATAAGAATGGGTACAATTTTGCTTATGGTGGCGGTGTTTTGTGCTAATGTTGGCAACGGCCACTGAATGCTTTTTCAAAAATCAGTCACGTAGAATGAGGGAAATATTTCTTTATGTCCATGATGAAATAAATTATTTATACTGTTCTGGTCAGTAAATTAATCCTCCTCCTAAAGCGAATAGTTCGTTGCTAATGATAGCAAACTAAACCGCTGCCACTGCAAGTAAAATTTAACCCAGGTAGGACACACACAAAAAAATCTGCCTAGCTGTCTCCCATATGCTTTGCAATGTCATGGAAAGAAAATAAGTGCATCTTGCGATGGGTATAGCCACTAAATTGTACATAGAGTAGAAATATCTATGGAGTGAGCATTGCGTTCTGTGCATCTTCTCAACATTAAGCTGGAATTACCATGTGATATTGAGACAAATCCACTCTTTCCACACATTTATTTGCTCTTACGATTGGTTTGTACTGCTTTGACTGTAAGGAAGCCCCACCTCCTTTTCGCAGAGCTACCACATAAGATGAAATAATATCTAAATGCATGTCACAGAAGCAACAAGATAGTTGAAGCGTCGCTAAATGGGCCATTTAGACATAGCCACTCATCCGAACAAAAAAGGAGCCAGATAAAGTCAGCAATAAGTATATTTTTCCCAATATCACGTGCCATTTCCACCTTAATGTTGAGAACACAACATCTGTTCTGTGCATCTGAATGCTCACTCCAGAGATAATTCTGCTCTGTGCCTGTCACTAGAGATAATATACACACAAGAGCGACAAACTCATCAGAAACCTCTCTGCTTTCATAATTGTTCGGTACACTATTGTGATTAAAATTTGTAATTACTTACTTTTGGTGCAGACTACATTAAGATCAAGACGTATTCATTTGCAAAGACAATTGTACTTATAATCTGACTTCTGAATATATAGTTCTATTGCGCAAGGTCCATTTCAACTTTGTGCTTAACGTAGTAATCACTGAAGGATGTGGGAACATGTATTAGCTGAAAGAGTGACCGATGCTGCTAACAGAGTCAAGACATGAAACTTCCTGGCAGATTAAAATTGTGTGCCGGAACCGGGACTCGAACCTGGGACCTTTTGCAAGCAAGCGCACTACCGACTCTATCCCGACACGACTCACGTTGCCGCCTCACAACTTTACTTCCGCCAGTACCTTGCCTCCTACTTCTGCGCACACTCCGCTGCAGAGTGAAAGTTTCATTCTGGAAACATCCCTTAGGCTATGGCTAAGCCATGTCTCCACCATATCCTTTCTTCCGTGAGTGCTAGTCTTGCAAGGTTGGCAGGAGAGCTTCTGTGAAGTTTGGAAAGTAGGAGGCGAGGTACTGGCGGAAGTGAAGTTGTGAGGCGGCATCGTGAGTCGTGTCGGGGTAGCTCAGTGGTGGAGCGCTTGCCCGTGAAAGGCAAAGGTCCCAGGTTAGAGTCCCAGTTCCGGCACACAATTTTAATCTGCCATGAAGATTCATATCAGCGCACACTCCGCTGCAGAGTGAAAGATTCATTCTACAGTCAAGACAATTCACTGGAAATATTATATTTAATGGAAAGTTCTATACAGATGATCAGCTGACGCCATTCCTTCTATTATCCAGACTTTATCGCACATTGACACTACCACGACGTCTTGTTTAAACAGACATGAACTGCTCTGATGATTGAATTACTAGACTTTCAGCACTTGTTGAGTTTTCGATAATAGGAAGCACTGCATACAGAATAACTAAATTGTCCTCAGTGCACCACTGCAACACACTAATACTAAAGCATACACTTACTGTGAGAGATACAGTTTAGTACTACCACAGAACCAATATGCGGTGCTGTTATTATTATTATTATTGCTATTTCTCATCTCAACAATAGAAGTGTTTTCAGAACTTTACACCAGACAGACAATTACACACCGCAGTCTTAACTTTATGAACACAACCTAATATTGAATTTACATTGTTCCACAGTACGGACTTAAATTAATTTCACTCTTAGTATGAAAAACTTTATGAACATTCATAGTTTTTGACAATAACTTCTACTTAAATTTGACATCTTGGCTATGAGAACTGAGTTTGACAGAGCGATCTAACGAGGATTATGTTTTTGGTGACCTACGTCCGGAACCCATAGAACCATGATATACACAGGTCCTTCTTTCACAACCACTTCAAAGTACGGGCATATAAGCTAGTAGGAAATAAAACCTATATGATAGTAAGTGCACTTCACCAACAAATGATAAAAAATGAATAACAAAAGAGCACGAACTGAACATTTTTTGTCCTATTTGGATAAGGTAATGACAGGTGTGAACAAAAGAGGTGTCACTGTTTTTCTAGGACACATTAACACGGAAACAGGCATGGAAAGGAAGTTTAGGGTCCCTGTGAGGGGGGGGGGGGAGAGGGGGGGTTATCCAGCCCACATGAGAACAAACAAGAATGATCAGAGATTAGTGGTCCTGTGAGAGTATGACATAATGACGACCCATTACAAAGCTAAGGCAAGCAAGAAAACGTGGGTCAGCCCTGGAAACAGGATTAGGGAAAAACAGCTGGACCCTGTAGAAACCCATGATAAGAATCGTGGAGAGATTTTGAACACAAGAGTGAGGAAAAATAGCAGGATGGAATTAGGTCACTGTCTTCTGAAAATAAAATGCAGATGGGTACCCATCAGATCGAGGAAACATAGGACCATAAGTACTCACAGAAACGACCTAGATCTTGTGAAAAAAATCTCAGAACAGAGTATGCAAAGAGAACGGTAGTTCAGAGTGATTGGTAGAGAGTGAAAGGTGAGATGGAAGAAGAGGTAGTGTGCCTAGCTACTAACAATCAGAAAAGGAAGCATGAGAGGTGGACAGATGGATGTGAGAATGCAGTCAAGACCAGGAGGAAAGTATGGATGAAATGGCAATTCTGTAAAAAGCAAGCATAGTGGTCAAATTTTCTGAATGCGATCAGAAATGCCAAGAGAAGTAGGAGGAAGAAACTTGAAGAAGCAAACATAGTCTTCAACAAACACATCATGAAGGTTTTCCCCCCCCCCCCCTTCCTCTCCCCCCCCCCCTCCCCAGAGAAATGAATAGCAGAATTAAGATTTTGAGGAAAGAGAACCATTCATAACAGGGCAAGATAAAACAATAAAGTTTGGAAGAGAGAAGTGTGTGAGGAAATGACTAAGTATTTCAGGGATTTGTGGAATGCAGAAATATCTACAGTAAAGTGGACACACTTATCTACACTCTAAGGACAATAGACAGGAAAGTCTAGACAATGCACCCATCAGAGCAGAAGTGACAGATGTAGTTTAAAATCTCAAAACCACAAGTCATCAGGAAATGATGGTATTTGTGCTGAAGAGATTAAGTGGGGTGGGCCTGAAATAGAAAGATGTTTGTACAATATAATAAGATATATGGAGAAATAAGAAAATATCCATAGACTGGAAAACACCCATTACAATACCACTATACAAGAAAGGTGACTAGAAAGTACTGGATAACTACAGGGCTATCTCTATTAAACATAAGATACAAGGTTTTGTCAAGAATCTTGCCAAAGAGTTGAATAACTGCGGCCGACAACAGTAGATTATCAGTGTGGCTTTAGAAAAGGGAGGAACTGTGCAAAATGGATATTTGGTATAAAAAGGATAATGGAGCACAGACACAGGATTGGAAAAAAAAGACAATACAGTAGTGACATTTGTGAATTTTAAAAAGGTATATGATTCAGTTGACAGGAATACTCTTCTTAATGTGTTAAAAGTTAGAGGCCTGGATGCTACAACATGCAATAATAAAGGAAATGTTAAGTGACACTATTAGCAGGATCAGGTATCGCAGCTTCGAATTAAAAAACAGGATTCCGACAAGGGGAATTTTATTTGATCTGGTTTTGGACGAATTAGAGAGACAATGGAGACAACTAAATAGTAACATGAAGATCAAATCCAAACAAATATGGTGCAAGATAAAATATAATGCAGTAGTGGACTGCCTGACATTTGCAGATGACATGGCACCATTAAATGAGACAGAAGAAGAGGCACAGACAGCACTTAAAAACCTAGCCAAAATAGCATGAAAGGTCAGACTCAAGATTGCATGTAACAAGACTAAGACCCCTCAGGGGCTCAGCATTAATTTGCTGAGTATGGGCTTGGCGAACCCGGGGTCCTGAGTCGTGGGCTGTGTCGCACCAACAGTCCGCTACACCGTAAGCTCTGTGCGTGTTTCAACAACCATCGTTCGGCGTGATGGTGGAACGTTGTATGTTTCAGAGCTCGGGGTTCTTGGCTTAATCACCCGGGTTGCGAGGATGGTACAAACCTCTATAAAAAAACCCTCAGTCTCAAGGTGTGCTATGTGCCGAGGAATAGCTGTTGAGATTGAACAGTCGCTACTGAGCAACCTCTGAGGAACCTGCCACACCTCAGTTGTATGAGGCTTACCCAGGCAAGAGAAATGTTGCCGGATGTACAACCGGTGTCTTTAAGAGAGGTAGAGGCGACTAAAATGCCGCAGAGTATGACCCCACACCATGGGAGGAATATCGGTTCAGACATCAGGGTGAGGCTTATGCCCCGAAATACCTCGTTTGTAGCCGTAATGATGGGGAGTCTTTCAAGACTACCAAGCCCTTGTTCCTTGTCGAGAACTTGGAGGACAAGTTCAATGAGGTAGAAGGTATGTCGAAAATGCGCTCTCGGTCTGTCTTAATAATGACATCATCCCTAGCCCAGTCATGGGCCTTGCTTGCCTGTGACAAGCCGGGTGATGTTTCCGTAACAATAGCGCCATACAAGACCTCGAACATGGTCCAGGGTTAATATTCCATAAAGACCTGTTGCTGCATCGGATGAGGAACTGCGTGCCAACTTGGAACGCCAGGGAGTACATTTTATTTGGCAAGTCCATAGGGGTCCGAAGAACAACAGGGTCGCCACTATTGCCTTCATCTTGGCTTTCGAGGGTGATTCATTGCCTGAGAAAGTCAAGGTGATGATCTACTGGTGTGATGTAAAGTCCTACGTTCCTCCCCTATATGTTGTTTTAAGTGCTGGAGGTTTAGGCATATGTCCTCCCTATGTGATACCAATCCTACATGTTGGGAGTGCGGACATGCAGTCCATCCAAACATCCCTTGCACCCCTCCTCCAGTATGTGTAAACTGCAGCCAGAATCACTCCCCTTGCTCACCTATGTGCTCGATTTTGCAGCAAGAGCGGACTGACTGACTGACCTACTCAGAGGCGAAACACACACATCAAAAGCTCCATCCTGTTAATCTGACCAACTCATATGCCACAGCAGCCTCACTGTCGTCATCTGCAGTGCCTAGTTTTCTGTGTATCACTGCCAGTGGGCTCCCACGCCCAATCAACTACCCCTGCCCCCTTGACAGTTGGGGGGCTCCCATTCTTTTCACTGTGGGAGCATAAACCGGTAAAACATCAGGGACACCAGTCCCCACCTCTAAGCCAGAGAAGGAGAAGCCTTCTCCAGCCCTTCTCGCTAGGAAGGGGTCCGTGGCTACTCAGAGTGGCCCGGAGAATCCTGACCGCAGGTTAAGGATCTATAACCCGTTGGTCGAAGAGCCTCCCGCTCTTCCCCCATCCCGGATGCCACTTCTGAGAAGCCCTCTTGGCCATGCAAACCAAAGGGCCAGCGAGAGTAAAGGAAGAAGAGAAATAAGAAAAAAAGAAAAGTTCGGTGGCTTCACAGCCACAATCACCCCAGTCGTCATCATCATCTTAAAGAGGATGAAGTAGAGATCCTCGCATCACCTTAGGATCTCGCACTTACTAATTCACCAAACCATAAGCTCTTTGGTTCTGTTGATTCAGAGCACGTGGTAGCAGATGATCCAATGGAGTGATGTGCTTCTTCTATTCATCTTGGCAGTACAGCCTGGAGAAAACATCATCCTTCAGTGGAATTGTGGCGGCTTTTCCCCCCTATCTGGCTGAGCTACTACAACTTTTACACCTAACACCTGCTTACTGTATTGCTCTTCAGGAAACCTGGTTTCCAGCAATGCAGTCCCCCTGCCCTTCGAGGCTACTGGAGCTATTCTAAAAATCGTTCCCTCTGACAGAGTTTCCGGTGAAGTCTGCATATGTGTCTTAGCCTCTGTACCAAGCGATGCCGTGCCTCTTTAAACACCTCTAGAGGCAGTTACTGTTCAGCTCCGAGCAGTGCAAAATGTTGCAATATGTTCTGTTTACCTCCCACCAGATGAGGATGTCTCTCCTGTAGACCTCGCTGCCTTGGTCGCCCCACTTCCCCCAAGAATAAGTAAAATAATCAGTTGCTACTGTGTTATTTGCTATTATCCTGTTTACTCAAGCTGTAACATAGGAGTGGGTATAAAGGCATATAATTAGAAGAGAAATGCAGAACAGTGAAAAACAAATGACCCAAAAGGGAAGAATTTTTATTTTATTTTTTATTTTCTAGGTTATTCTTTTAATCGTTTGACTTTTCATTATTTTTGTTTTTCTTTCTTTATATCTTTTTCTTTGCTTGATTATTTTTTTTTGTTTTACATATTAAAAATAGCAATTACAATTTTTAAAAAATTGTTCTACTGCTAGGTATGGAACCCGGGTCTCCTGCATGGGAGCCTAGCACCTTGCCAATTACACCACGCTGTCTCGCTGAGCGGTAATTGCCATGTACAAGGAGACATGTTATGTGTTGTAATTTGCTATGAATTTTATCTCAATTTCCTTAGAAATCGAGGCTCATTGGAACAAATCCTTTTAGCTTGATGGTCTGGAGGAATTCCCTCACAACGTACCTGCGACCCATCAAAATCCGTTGGTAACATACTTGGTGTTCCCCTTGCTAGTGTCCCTTTATTTTTAGTCGCTATTAATGGTCTTGGTGCTGCTGTGGGGTCATTGGTTTCCATCTCATTGTATGCTGATGACTTCTGCATATATTTTAGTTCCAATAGCATTGGCGTTGCTGAATGGCGGTTGCAGATAGTTATTCAAAAGGTGCAGTCATGGGCGTTTGCCCACGGTTTCCAGTTTTCTGCATCGAAAACCCCGGAACCCGAACTATATGTGGCTGATGACATGCTGCGTGTTGAAGAGATGCACCATTTTTTAGTCATGTTGTTTGATGACCATCTCACCTGGGTGCCACACCTTTGCCACTGGCAAAAGTGCTGGCGACACCTCAACATACTGCGCTGTCTCAGCCATACTGTTGGGGAGCCTCACACCCAACGCTCCTGCAACTTTATAAGGCGCTCATTCAGTCACGCCTAGCCTATGGCTGCATAGTTTGATTCGGCCGCACCTTTAGCACTGCAGGCATTGGACCACAATTTTACATTGTGGTGTTTGTTTGGCAACGGGGGCTTTTCGCATGAGCCTTGTGACAAGCCTCCTAGTTGAAGTTGGGGTCCTTCCCCTGCGGTTCCTCCGGCAACACCTGCTGTCTTCTTACGTTGCCCATATTCAGTTCTTGCCACATCATCCGAACCATTGGCTTCTTTTCCAGGCACTGTACTCCCTATCCCTCCACGACAGCCCCAGTCGGGTTATCCGATATCAGTCCGTGTTCTTATATCCTTTCGTCTCTTGAATCCCATTCACTTTCTGCCACTTTCCAATATTCCTTTCCAACCCCTCCTTGGTCCATTTCCCATTTGCAGCTTTGTCTGGCTCTTTCCCATGCATGGAAGGACTCTGTTTCTCCGACACAACTCTGTTGCCAGTTCCTGCATCTCTTTGATTCTTTCCGTGGTGCTGAAGCCATTTATACTGATGGATCCCTAGCAGATCGTCGTGCTGGGTATGCGTGTTTCCATGGCGACCATGTCGAACAGCATTCATTACCCCGTGAAAGTTGTGTTTTTACTGCAGAGCTGGTTGCCATCCTGTAGGCTCTTGGACACCTCTGAGCCTGCCCCAGGGGCTCATTTGTTATCTGTAGTGACTTACTGAATGGCCTGCAGGAAATTGACCAGTTATTCCCTCATCACCCATAGTGCAGTCCATACAAGACACTGCTTACTCTCTTAGCAAATCTGGCCACTCTGTGATCTTCCTGTGGACCCCTGGCCACATTGGCATACCGGGGAATGAACGTTAAGACCAGTTGGCCAAACAGGCCACCACCGTGCCACATTTAACCATTGACGTCACGGAATCGGACCTCAAGTTAGCATTGCACAAGAAGGTGCGTGAGGCTTGGAGTGCTGAATGGTCTAGCATGAGTACAATGAATAAGCTTTGAGCAGTGAAGCTATCCACAACTCTGTGGAAGTCTTCACTGCAGCCCATACGTTGAGTCGGTTGTCCTCTGCCACCTCCATATTGGGCATACCTGGCTGACCCGTGGCCGTATTTTGGTGTGGAGCAACGCTGACAGTAGTCCGTCTTCTGATGGACTGCCCAATTTTAGCCATCTTCCAGCAGTCTTTTAACCTACCAGATGCGCTACCCTTAGTTTTAGGTGACGATATCTCCACGGCTAATTCAGTTTTAAGTTTTATTCGTGCAGCTGGTTTTTACAACTCCATCTAGTGGTGGGTGCTATAGCCTGATACCTCAGGTACCCACCTAGCCTGCACTTTTAAAACTTTTTAATACCCTTATGTAAAATACCCAGGTTTTTAGTGTGTACAGCATGGCTGGCTCATTCTGTTTTATCTTTGAGATCAACCATCCATGGTACTCTGTTGTCCAGTTTTAGTTGAGTTCATGACTTTGTTTTACCTATTGTGTGTCTTCGTTTTGTGTTGTCAGCGACTTGTCCATTGTCAGCCTGCCCCTTTAGTAAGTTTTTATTTTTGGAGGTTTATTTTTTGTACGCTCTTTACAGTGGACACTAGCTGTTTAGTCCCCTAAAAACCACCACCACCACCACCACCAACAACAACAACAACAACAACAACAACAGCAGCAGTTGAAGGAGCGGAAAATTTTGAGGGACATATGCGGCATCAAAAAACGTGGTGATATCTACATTTACGACCATACTCCGCAAGCTACCCGACGGTGTGTGGCGGAGGGTACCTTGAGTACCACTATCGATTTTCCCTCCTATTCGTCACGTATTGTTCACAGAAAGGAGGATTGTCGATATGCCTCTGGGTGGGCTCTAATCTCTCTGATTTTATTCTCATGATCTCTTCGCGAGATGTACGTACGAGGGAGCAATATACCGCTAGACTCCTCAGTAAAGGTAAGTTCTCGAAACTTCGACAAAAGCCTGTACCAAGCGACAGAGCGTCTCTCCTGCAGAGTCTTCCACTAGAGTTTAGCGATCATCTCCGTAACGCTTTCACGATATCCAAATGATCCTGTAACGAAGTGCACTGCTCTCCGTTGGATCTTCTCCACTTCCTTTATCAATCCCACCTGGTACGGACCCCACACCAGTGAGCAGTGTGCAAGCTGTGTGGGTGAACAAGTGTACTGTAACCTACTTCCTTTGTTTTTGGACTACATTTCCTTAGAATTCTCCCAATGAATCTAAGTCTGGCATCCGCTTTACCGAAGATTGATTTTATATGGTCGTTCCATTTTAAATCCCTCCTAATGACTACTCCCAGATAATTTATGGAATTAACTGCTTCAGTTGCTGACCTGCTATAGTGTAGCTAAATGATAAAGGCTCTTTCTTTCTGTGCATTCGCAGCACATTACACTTGTCTACATTGAGCTTTAATTGCCATTCCCTGCACCATGCATCAATTTGATGCAGATCCTCCTGCATCTCAATAAAATTTTCCCTTGTTACAACCTCTCTATATACTACCGCATCATCCACAATAAGCCTCAGTGAACTTCCGATGTTATCCGCAAGGTCATTTATATATATTGTGAACAGCAACGGACCCACAACACTCCCCTGTGGCACACCTGACATAACTCCTACTTCGGAACACTTCTCCCCATTGAGAATGACCTGCTGCTTTCTGTTATCTAGGAATTCCTAAATCCAATCACACAATTGGTCTGATAGATCATATGGTCTTACTTTGCTCATTAAACGTTTGTGGGGAACTGTGTCAAATGCCTTGTGGAAGTCGAGAAACACAGCATCTACCTGAGAATCCGTATCTATGGCCCTCTGAGTCTCGTGGACGAATAACGCGAGCTGGGTTTCACACGAATGCCTTTTTCGAAACCCATGCTGATTCCTACAGAGCAGATTCCTAGTTTTGAGAAATGTCATTATATTCAAACATAATACGTGTTTCCAAAATTCTACTGACCGACGTTAGAGATATAGGCCTATAGTTCTGCACATCTTTTCGATGACCCTTCTTGAAAACGGGGATGACCTGCACCATTTTTCACTCTTTCGGAATGCTATGCTCTTCTAGAGACCTACGATACACCACTGCGAGAAAGGGGGGGGGGGGGGCAGTTCCTTCGTGTACTCTGTGTAAAAACGAACTGGTATCCCATCAGGTCCTGCGGCCTTTCCTCTTTTGAGCGATTTTAATTGTTTTTCTATCTCTCTGTCAATTAGTTTGATATCTGCCATTTTGTAATCTGCGGAAATCTAGGGAAGGAACTACAGTGCAATCTTTCTCTGTGAAACAACTTTGGAAAAAGACATTTAGTAATTCCGCCTTTAGAGTGTCATCCTCTGTTTCAGTGCCATTTACATCACAGAGTGTCTGGACACTTTGTTTTGATCCACCTACCACTTTGACATAAGATCAAAATTTCTTAGGATTTTCAGCCAAGTCAGTACAAAGAACTCTACTTTCGAATACGTTGAACGCCTCTCACATAGCCCTCCTAGCGCTACATTTCGCTTCATGTAATTTTTGTTTGTCTACAAGGCTTTGGCTACGTCTATGTTTGCAGTGAAGTTCCCTTTGCTTTCGTAGCAGGTTTCTAATTCGGTTGTTGTACCACGGTGGCTCCTTTCCATCTCTTACGACCTTGCTAGATACATACTCATCTAATGCATATTGTACGATGGCTTTGAACTTAGACCACTGTTCCTCAACACCATCTGTACTTAAGATAAAACTTCTGTGCTGAGCCGTCAAGTACTCTGAAATCCCCTTTTTGTCACTTTTTCCGAACAGAAAAATCTTCCGACCTTTTTTAATATTTCTATTTATGGCTGAAATTACTGATGCTGTAACTGCTTTATGATCGCTGATTCCCTGTTCTGCATTAACTGTTCCAAATAGTTCGGGTCTGTTTGTCACCAGAACGTCTAATATGTTGTCACGAGTTGGTTCTCTGTTTAACTGCTCAAGGTAGTTTTCAGATAATGCACCCAAAACAATTTCACTGGATTCTTTGTCCCTGCCACCTGTAATAAACGTTTGAGTCTCCCAATCTGTATCGGGTAAGTTAAAATCTCCTTCCAAAACTATAACATGATCGGGAAATCTACTTGAAATATTTTCCAAATTATCCTTCAGGTGTTCTGTCACAACAGCTGCTGAGCCAGGAGGCCTATAGAAGCATCCAATTACCATGTTCGAGCCTGCTTTAACCGTGACCTTCACCCAAATTATTTCACACTTCGGATCTCCGACTATTTCCTTTGATACTAGTGCACTTTTTATCGCTATAAACACGCCTTCCACTTTACTGTTCAGCCTATCTCTGCGGTAAACATTCCAGTCATAGTTTAGAATCTCATTACTGTTTACATCTGGTTTCAGCCTACTTTCCGTCCCTAGTACTATGTGGGCATTGTGATCGTTTATTATCGAGAGCAATTCTGGGACCTTTCTATAGATGCTCCTGCAGTTAACTACTACTAAATTGATCATTTCCTTCCCTGTCGTGTTCTGCCTACTGCTACCTTGTCGATGCTCGGGAGGCATCTTGTTGGGCCTAGGGAGGGAATTCTCTAACCTAAAAAATTTCCCATGTGCACTCCACACGTACTCCGCTACCCTTGTAGCCGCTTCCTGTGTGTAGTGCACACCTGACCTATTCAGTGGAGCCCTACATTTCTCCACCCAATAGCGGAGGTCGACACAACAGGAACTGTATGAAAATTTTGAACCTATATTGAGTGTGATACAGATAAGGTTGTTACAATTTTTTTTGACACATCCTGAGTGTGGACACCCGAGAGGTTGACTAAGAAGATATGGAATGCAACATGTCATATTGGAAACAGCTGGTGGAGGAAGTCCAAGATGGTTGAAAGGCTGTAGGAATAAAAGAAAGGAATCTACAGACAATAGTACAGGACTGGGAGAGTATAAAGGGTTTGTGCATGGTCACAGGTGGCTGGACACCAAAATCACACACACACACACACACACACACACACACACACACACACAATAATAATAATAATAATAATAATAATAATAACAATATTGATGATGATGATGATGATGATGATGATGATGATTAAAGCTTTCAGCTTTGTGTGTGTGTGTGTGTGTGTGTGTGTGTGTGTGTGTGTGTGTGTGTGTGTGTGAGGGGGAAGGGGGTGGGCACGCAGGCAAAGGCTTAGCAGCCAAAAACTATTTTTTTATTTTTTTGTTGTTCTGTTATGTGTGCCTATCTGTGGCTCATCGGGCATCTCTGTGGTGAATATCGGGCTATCTTTTCCAAAATATTGTTGACATTATCATTACTATTTTGAGAACTGGATCTCGGGTGTTACATAACTGTGCTTCAGATTCCATCATTGCACTGTAATAATAATAATAATAATAATAATAATAATAATAATAATAATAGGGAAACTTTCTGTACCCTCAAACGTTGTTTCATTTTTGTCAATGAAATAAGAAATTGCTTGTTCTGTTGTGTTTTGTTTTAAGATTTATGAACTTTGTATGTTGGTCAGACCAGTATATCTAATTTGTTTTCATGACATCTCAAATAAACATCAATTTTTTTCCCTTAAAACCTGTTATCATCATCTTGATGAAACATGGCGGTAAATTCTACAGTTAAATGTGATGTATGTTATAATAGGTGATATATTGTTGTGTGTTGTAATGGAAGAGACAGTTGCCAAACTGCACAAATAAGGGCATAGAATGTAAGAAGTCAGTTTCTATTTTTAAAGATCTTGTATTTTTGACCCTAACAGTGTGGCTGTTAAAGGCTCTATTAATCCTTAGGGTTACCAGATATTAGCCATTTACATTTTTGAACCTTAAATTATATCAATGAATGCTAAATGGTAATATGTTATAGGATTGTGAATTTCATGTTGTGTGGGGATGGGTGCAGGTGAGGGGGGAGGGGGAAGGGGGGGTGCAAGTAGAAAAGACTGTTTTCTTAAAAATATTCAGGATTTGAGTTAAGAAGAAAGAAAAATAAATAAATAAATTAAAAAAAGGCAGAATGTATGCTGTGATTTTTCTGGTTAGGAGTTGATTATGTATGTTCAAATTTGTTCCAGGTTGTTCGAGCAGATATGCGTGAACTACAACAACTTGATCTTGGTGGAGCCCCATACGGTTATACACCATTTTGTGAGAGTAGACGTGAAATGGATGGTTTCAGATTCTGGAAGCAGGGCTACTGGCGTAACCACTTGCAAGGTCGTCGGTATCACATTAGTGCACTCTATGTAGTAGATCTGCGTAGGTTCCGGCGAATAGCAGCTGGTGATCGGCTAAGGGGCCAATATCAGGCCCTTAGCCAGGATCCCAACTCCCTGTCTAACCTGGATCAGGTGAGATAATCAATTAGAAAACTTTAGATGAAACTTGGATGTCTTGCAGTAATATTAGAATATGATAAAATTTGATCAATGAGATTGTTTACTCACAGCTAAGGCCGATTGTTTCATTGTGTGTTTATGCAGATCGGACCAGTATTGGGCTACATATTCATCTGCACAAGATACTTAATACAGGATAGATAACAACTAGGCGTAAAGAGGCTCGCTGAGCTGTTAACAGGCATGGAAAAATAGACAATCACATTCACACAACTTAAATTTTCACCCATGGTCATCATCAGAAAAAGAAATGCGTACAATCACTTGGACAACTATACACCATGTCTGGCCACTCCAGCACCAAAAGCAGTTAGACTGTGAGTGAGTGGGGAATGGATCGGGAAGTATGCTGAGCAAGGGTGGCGATGGAAAGTTCCATGTTGCGAGACATTATGCAACACGGATTTTTTGATCCCCACCCTTGCCCATCATCCTTCCCCCTCCACTCCCCAACTCACAGTCTAATTGCTAGTGGCGGGCGCTGGAGTCGCCGGACGTGGTGGTTTTGTTTGTTTGTGTGTGTTTGTCTGAGTTATTGTGTGGATGTATGTGTTTCTTTTTCTGATGAAGGCCATGTGTGTCAAGTGTGAATGTAATTTTCTGATTTTCATGCCTGTCAGCAGCTCAGCAAGCCTCTTTTTTGGCGAGTTATTATCTATCCTCCATTATTGACATTCCAGTCAGGTTTCTCATTCTTATTATAGATATTTAATACAGTATTTTATGTGCTATGTTGTTTAGTATGGAACACATTCGCAGTTTTGACGGTGCGCGTCAGAGCTCAGCCTCCATAGCGATCATGACTGCGCTCGACGATGTGGACTTGGTGTGTATTGTGGTTGTCATTGCTATGTGCTGCAAAAAGAAAAACAAAAGTGAGCGACAGTGGATGAAAAAGTGTCTTGGAAGGCATTCTACACACGATCATACAAACATGCTGAGAGAACTAGCAGCAGAGCCGGATGATTATCGCAATTTTTTAAGGATGAATGAGGAAATTTTCATCAAATTGGTGAACGTTATTACGCCTTAAGTACAGAGAAAAGGTAGTGTGATGAGAGAAGCGATCAGCCCATGGGAAAGGTTATACATCAAACAATGTTACTTGGCAACTGGAAACACTTTTGAAGACCTTAAATTTTCAACGTTCTCCACTTCCAATACTTTAGCGGTATTGTAATGGAAGCTGTCACGATGCTATGTTCTTCAGTTTCTTCTGGAATTGTTGACAATATGTTTCTGGTCAATGAGAAACTTCATTTCCTCAAAATACATTGTCATGGCCACTCAGACTTTCTCTCACTGACCTTTTTTCAGCTCTTTTCTGAAATTTGTACAAAGCGAATTAAATTTCTTTTTCACATCTTTCTTCATAGCCGAAGGGTATCTTTCTTGAAATATTTTCAAGAGAAAATCGTATGCCTCATTTTTTAACTCGCTATTCATGTATTCGTCTGATGTTATCTTCCATAATGCTGAAAGTGATCTATATATCTGGAAGGAGTACATTATTGTAGGGAACACACATGAAGGTAGAACCGGAGAAATAATTCATTTTATTGAATGCTTCTGCAGCTAATAACTGAATAAGTATTTAATGAAATTACTCGCCTGAATGCACTGCAACAGACAAGTCCTCTCATCTGCTTTTCCTGTAGAAATCATGCTGATTTTCGTCGCCAGATAACCTTTATCACATCCGCAAAGTGTAAATTTTCGGCGGGAACTACCGTGTATTGCTCAATATCGCCCTCACATGGCACAATATATTGAGTGACCATCAATATTTTTAAAGCTCGGCAGTCTCCTTCAATATATTGCGCAAACCGTAATGCTCTCATATGGTCAGTATTATTGTACAATACTGAGTATTGTGCAATAAATATTGACCAAGTGAGTGCTCCTTAAGAGTTTTGTGTGTAGTTCATATACTGGTGAATTTTTACACTATGGCAGCACCGCATAAGACTGCAGATGAAGCAGACTTACTTTACATTAGGTGAACCAGGTTTGATACTACTCTTCTGGTAATTTTTTTTTTTTAAATTATAGCATCCCTTTAATAAACTCACCCCCTCAGGGACTCAGCATTAATTTGGTGAGTATGGGCTTGGCGAACCCGGGGTACTGAGCTGCGGACTGTGTCGCGCGAACAGTCCGCCACACTGTAAGCTATGTGTGTGCTTCAATGACCAATGACCACCATATGGTGCGATGGTAGAACATCTCAATCTCAAGGTGTGCTATGTGCTGAAGAGATAAGAGATGCATGGTTGTTGAGGTTGAACATTCATTAGCAAGCAACCTGCCACACCTTAATTGTATAAGGCTTACCCAGGCAAGTGGGGCTCTGCTTGAGCGAACATATAGTTGCTCATGGGACAAAATGAAACAAGTAACAAACAGCATTGGCGCATGCAAAAAGGCTGTCTCTAAAAGTGGGGAGACAGAATTCAATGTGACAATATATGACCCTAAGAGGTTCCCTTTCCTTTCCTTGCCACCCCATGGGAGGAACGTAGAGCCCATAATAGATCGGAGCCGTACTCGGCACAGTATCTTGTATGTGCACGTTCAGATGGTGAATCTTTTATGTCCAATAAGCCCCAGTTCTTTGTTGACCACCTTGAGGACAAGTTTGGCGAAGTAGCATCATTATCAAAAATGTGAAGTGGGGCCGTTTTGATACAGACAGCATCACTGGCCCAGTCGAAAGCATTACTTATCTGTGATAGGCTGGGTGGTGTTCCAGTTAATATCACACTCCTTAAGTCGCTAAACATGGTCCAGGGTCTAATCTACCACAGAGATCTCGTATCCCAGACCGATGAAGAGTTGTGAGCAAATTTTCTGTGTCAGGGGTTTCACTTCATCTGGAGTGTGAACAGGGGACCTGAAGATGAGAGGGTGGCCACCGGTGCTTTCATCCTAGCCTTTGAAGGTGATGCACTGCCTGAGAAGGTCAAGGTCAGGTGCTGGAAGTTCGGGCACATGTCCTTCCGATGTACTTCCAGCCCTACCTGCAAGGAATATGGACGACCATCACACCCGGACGCCCTATGTACTCCACCTCCCCTTTGCATGAATTGTGGGAAACACCATTCCCCATGTTTGCCAAACTGTGGTAAACTACATCGGGAAAGAAAATAATTTAGATCAAGACTCTGGACTGGTTGACCTACTCTGAGGCTTGTAAAATGTAACAGTGGCTCATCCGGCAGCTCATCCGGCATAGTAAGTGGAATTGTTGGGAGAAGTATGTCGCTAGCATCGGCTCCCTCCTCTCGGGTATGGTCTCAGGTTCAGCACCTTTTTGGGCACCATCCACCAGCAGCGATTCCCAGCCTACACATTCAGGGTACTGTCTGCACGGACCCCACTGCTATCGCTGAACACGTCGGACCATTATGCTCCCAACTCTGCAGCTGCAGCTTACAATGCAGACTTCCGTGCACTCAGAGCGGGTCGAACGGCGACGGTTATCATTCCATACGTGCTGTGATGAAATGCACAATGCGCCATCCAGTGTGTGGGAATTCCAAACTGCCCTTGACTCATGCCCCGCTACCTCCCCGGGACCAGACTGGATCCACAGCCAGTTCATCTGTCACCTTTCAGCAAAGTCCCAACCCCAGCTACTCGCCCTATTCAACCATTTGTGGGCAGTGGGTGATTTCTCATCAGAATGGTGGGAAAGCATCATTATCCTGATGATGAAACCTGGTGCTGATCCACAGGTGACTGATAGTTACCTCCCAATCAGCCTCACCAATGTTCTCTTCAAGCTCTCCAAATATATGGTGAGTTGGCAGCTCACCTGGATACTTGAACACCGGGGTCTGTTGTCCTCGCAACAGGGGGGATTCCGCAAAGGAAGCTCCACTGTTAATAACCTAGTGGCTCTGGAGTCTGCCATCCGCATGGCATTTACAAGGTGTGAGCACAATGTCGCCGTCTTCTTTGACCTCCGGAAGGCATATGACACCACCTGGTGCCACCATCCCCCCAGGGGGCCCACAGTTCTTTTGTGGGTACGTGTGTGGCGCGCACGGGGCCCCGAGCTGGAGCAGCCTTTCTTCTGCCCCAGGCTGCTTCACTTTCCCTCCCGGTTTATGCCTTCGCCCGGAGACGGGCATATTTCGTGAGCTACGGTGGTTCTTGTTGTCATTTTTCTTCCTTCGTACCTTCCTTTCTTACCCTTTGTTACTGTGTTTCTCTCCTTGTCCTCTTCTAGCCTTCTTCTCCTCCTCATTAGTCTCCGCCTCGGCGTTTGAGACACTTCCTTCCTTCTTCCTCTTCACTTCCTCTATTCTTCTTCTTTCCTCCCTGTGCCTGTCTGAAGGCCGATCCACGCATTATCATGCGTAGCAGGTGACGGGGTAACGCGTAATTCCCCGCCCCGGGTAGACAAGTAGGGCACGTACGTACCCCCTGGTAAAGGTCAGGCCCAGGGAGGGGTGATTACCCAAGCTGGTACCTTCTGAACGTGCCGATTGGTCCCTCCGTCAGTTCTCGGGAGGTGTGATCTGAGGTGTGAACAGTCACCTAAGGCGGGTAAGCCCTCGGAGAGGGCCCCCACTAGGAAGGAGTGTGCCATCGGAGACGCCGGTAATCACGGGGGACACTTCCGCGATGACTTCCTTCTCTTCTTTAGTGACGTTGACCCAAAAACGTAAGTTAGACTCGCCTCAGCAAAAAAAGACTCTGCCTAATGTACCTAAATTTCTTGTTGTCTCCGACGGAAAGGATTTCAATTCTGTCAATCCTTTCGTTATACAGAAAGGTGTAGATGCAATTGCTGGCCCTGTTAAAACCTGTTCACGTCAGCGCAATGGCACATTGTTGCTGGAAGTGGAAAGTGCCTTCCAAGCTCAGAAACTACTCCGGACTACACTGTTACACACGTTTCCTGTCAAAGTGGAAGCACACTCAACTCGTCACAGGGGGTAGTCTTCACGAGATCCCTTGACGGGTTGTCTGATGAAGACATCCAATCGTATATGTCCGACCAGGGTGTGACAGCCGACCATAGGGTCATGAAAAAGGTCGATAACCAACTGACACCGACTCGTACTTTGTTTTTGATGTTCGACAGAGTTGACCTCCTGTCGAAGGTCAAAGCAGGGTATGAAGTCATCTCCGTCCGCCCTTATGTGCCTAACCCAATGCGCTGTTTTCAATGCCACAGGTACAACCATACCCGTGAACATTGCCCAAATGCAGCAAAGTGTGGTAGGGACGCCCATGAGGGGGATTGCCCACCTCCGTCCCCTCACTGCCTTAACTGCAACGGCGACCATGCGGCTTCCTCTCGCGACTGCCCTGTATGTAAGGATGAAAAAATCATTCAGCAAATTCGGGTTAAGGAGAAGGTATCAACATCTGCCGCTCGAAAGTTGTTGGCGAGTCGAAAGCCCACTGTCCTCCCAGCGGGTACATATAGTAAGGTCCTCACCTCAACTCGACCTACTAAGGATTCCAGTACCCAGACTTGTGATTTCACTTTCGCTGACACAGTTGTGCGATCCGCCAGCCCGAAGATTGCCCGTTCCACGTCCCCGCTTCCTCCTGCTGCTTCTAAGGTACAGTCTTCGTCAACCTCTAGTAAACCGTGGGCACCTAAACAAGATGCCCGGACCTTGAAAAAGGAACCCGTCCATGAGGATTTTCTGCGTTCTCAGGCTTCCCAACCGTCAACTGCCTCTTCCCGCCGTCACTCTTCCAGAAGAGCTGACAAGAAAAAGAGTTCCTCTCCTTCCCCGCTGAGGCGTGACCCATCCGTCACGCCGTCCAACAGTTGCCGGCCTCGGCCATCTTCTGTTTCACCGGGTCACTCCGTCTGCCAGGCAACCGGCCCTCTACCGGCGGTGGAAACTGCCCCTCCTGATCAACACAGGGAGGTGGCAGGCGCGTCGGTCGAACCTATGGACCACGACCCTTTGCCCCTGGACAGCGATAGCAGTGCTCCCTCGAAATCCGGTCCGTCCTCAGCAGCCGTCGAGGTGACCCCGCTTGCTAGTTGGTTTTTATCCTTATTTCTTCTCTCATTTTTATCATGGCGCTCCTTCAATGGAATATTCGCGGCATTCGTTCTAATCGGGAGGAGTTAAAACTACTCCTTAGATTGCACTGCCCGCTTCTAGTCTGCCTCCAGGAAACTAAGTTGCGTTCACGTGATCGTGCAGACTTTCCACACTACACCTCTGTGCGGTTCGACCTGCCACCCGTGGAAGGTGTCCCAGCCCATGGAGGGGTTCTGATGCTCCTTCGAGACAATGTCTATTTCCATCCCATTTCCTTGCACACTCACCTACAGGCAGTTGCCATCCGCATCACTTTATCCACATTTACCTTCTCCCTCTGTAATATCTATTCGCCATCGTCATCGGCCCTTACTAGGGCGGATGTGCTACACCTTGTTGACCAGCTCCCTTCACCTTTTGTGTTGGTAGGCGACTTTAATGCCCACCACCCCCTATGGGGCTCTCCGGCACCTTGTCCGAGAGGCTCCCTTTTGGTGGACCTTCTCCAACACCTCGATCTTGTCTGCCTCAACACCGGTGCACCGACCTTCCTTTCAGACACAACACACACTTACTTCCATATAGACCTCGCAATATGCACTCCTCATCTTGCCGGTCGGTTTGAGTGGTATGCACTTTCTGACATGTACTCAAGTGACCATTTCCCTTGTATCATCCACTTCCTGCATCATTCCCCATCTCCTCGTCCCACCAGTTGGAACATTTCCAAAGCCAACTGGGGGCTTTATTCTTCCGTGGCTGTTTTTCACTATCAGAATTTTCCCAACTGTGACAGTCAGGTCGACTACCTCACAGGGGTTATTCTCACCGCTGCTGAACGTTCCATACCTCGTACATCCTCTTCTCCACGTCGTGTCCAGGTCCCTTGGGGGACTGCAGCCTGCCGCGACGCGCTTAGAGCCCGGCGCCGTGCTTTATGCACCTTCCGCCGCCACCCAACTTTGGAGAATTGCATCAATTACAAACGTATGAGAGCGCAGTGCCGTCGTATCATAAATGACAGCAAGAAAGCTTGCTGGACTGCTTTTACTAGTTCTTTTAACTATTTTACTCCCTCCACGGTTGTCTGGGGTGGCCTACGCCGTTTGTCCAGCATCAAGGTCCACTCCCCGATTCCTGGCCTGACCGTGGAGAACGCAGTCCTCGTGGACCCCGCTGATGTTTCAAGCGCATTGGGTCGTTTCTTTGCGGAGGTTTCCAGCTCTGCCCATTACCACCCTGCCTTTCTCCCTCGCAAACAGGTAGAGGAGGCATGGCCGCCTTCTTTCCGCTCTTTTAATCGTGAAAATTATAACGTCACCTTCACCATGCAGGAGCTAGACCGTGCTCTCGCCCTGTCCCGGTCTTCTGCTCCCGGGCCCGATTCCATTCATATTGAGATGCTGAAGAACCTCTCTCCTGCGGGCAAGTGCTTTCTTCTTAGTACCTACAATCGCATATGGACTGAAGGTCATGTTCCCACAAGTTGGCGTGAAGCCATTGTTGTCCCCATCCCCAAACCAGGGAAGGACAAACACCTTCCTTCCAGTTATCGCCCCATTTCTCTGACGAGCTGCGTCTGTAAGGTGATGGAATGCATGGTTAACGCTCGGTTGGTCTGGCTCCTCGAATCTCGCCGCCTCCTGACTAATATCCAATGCGGTTTTCGTCAACACCGCTCTGCTGCTGATCACCTCGTTACGTTTTCGACCTTCATTATGAACAACTTTCTAAAGAAGCGTCAAACAGTAGCAGTGTTCTTCGACTTGGAGAAGGCATACGATACCTGTTGGAGAGCGGGCATTCTCCGCACATTGCACACATGGGGTCTTCGGGGTCGCCTTCCTCTTTTCATTCAAGCGTTTTTGGTGGATCGCAAGTTCCGGGTGCGGGTGGGCTCTGTTTTGTCAGATACCTTTTGCCAGGAGAATGGGGTACCACAGGGCTCCGTCTTGAGTGTGGCGCTCTTTGCCGTTGCAATCAATCCGATCGTAGATTGCCTTTCAGCCGACGTCTCCGGATCTCTTTTTGTTGACGATTTCGCAATTTATTGTAGCGCCCAGCGGACGTGTCTCTTGGAGCGTTCTCTTCAACACTGTCTTGACCGTCTATATTCCTGGAGCATCGCAAACGGCTTCAGATTCTCCACTGAGAAAACTGTGTGTATCAATTTCTGGAGATACAAGGAATTTCTTCCGCCTTCTCTACGTCTCGGCCCTGTTGCTCTCCCTTTCGTGGAGACTAAGAAATTCTTGGCTCATGTTGGATCGGAAACTTTGCTGGTCCACACACGTGTCCTACCTGGCTGCCCGTTGTGCCCGATCCCTTAACGTTCTTCGTGTCCTCAGTGGCACGTCATGGGGAGCGGATCGTACCGTCCTGCTTCACCTTTACCAGGCCATTGTTCAGTCGAAGCTCGACTACGGAAGCCTTGTATACTCTTCAGCACGGCCGTAGATTCTCCGCCGTCTCACTCTATCCACCATCGTGGATTATGTCTGGCGACCGGTGCATTTTATACCAGCCCTGTTGAAAGTCTGTATGCCGAGGCTGCTGTATTACCCTTGACCACTCGACGTGACATACTCTTGTGTCGGTACGCATGCCGCCTACGGTCGATGCCCAACCAGCCATCTTACAGATTATTTTTTGACGACTCACTCGATCGCCAATATCAGTTGTCTGCGATTGCCTTGCTTCCACCTGGAGTTCGGTTTCGCCGCCTACTACAGCGGCTCGATTTTACCCTTCCTTCCACCTTTCGGTTGAGCGAAAGCCCATTGCCACCGTGGCATCAGGCCCAGGTTCACACACACCTTGAACTTAGTTCGCTCCCCAAGGAGAGCACTCCGGATTTGGTATACCGCTCGAGGCTTGTCAAACTCCGTTAGCGGATCGATAATGCCGTATTTATTTACACTGATGGTTCCAAGAGCACTGCCGGTGTCGGATCTGCCTTCATCGTCGGGGACAACCGTTTCCAATACAAGCTCCCTGACCGGTGCTCGAACTTCACGGCTGAGCTTTTCGCCCTCCACCAGGCCGTTTTGTATACCTGCCGCCACCGCCAACCTTTCTATGCCATATGTTCTGACTCCCTTAGTGCCCTGCAGAGTCTTAAGGACCCTTTCTCGAACCATCCTCTCGTGTATCGGATCCAACGCTCCCTCCAGTTGCTAGCAGATGACAGCTGTCACGTTTCCTTCCTGTGGGTCCCTGGCCACGTAGGTGTGCCCGGGAATGAGGCCGCCGACATAGCAGCCAAGGCAGCAGCTCTTTTGCCTCGCATGGCTATCTTTTGCGTCCCATCGGACGATGTTCAACGGGCTCTTCGCCGGAGTATCGTGTCGCAATGGCACAGTGTGTGGCTTTCACTGTACAACAATAAATAGCGAACTGTCAAACCGATCCCGACCACTTGGAGGACCTCCTCAAGCCCCTCTCGGCTCGGTTGCGGATCGGTCACTGCCGTTTCAGCCACCGTCACTTGCTATCCGCCGAACCTGCACCGCTGTGCTCCTGCGGTGAACTGCTGACAGTGCGACATGTTTTACTGACTTGTGTTAATTTTAATCATCTCCGTGTAGCCCTTCACTTTCCGTCTACTCTGGAGGAAATTTTAGCTGATGACACACGAGCAGCTGCTAGAGTTTTGCGTTTTATCAACTTGGCCAACCTATCCAAGGATATTTAACCCTTTTAATTGTCTTTTATCTTTCGTTTTTAGCCTCTTGTTGATGTTCTGACAGTAACCATTTTTTTGAGATCATAGCGAATCTATGTTCTTGGCTGGGCGCTAATGACCATAGAAGTTGTGCGCCCTAAAACAAAAAAAAAAAAAAAAAAAAAAAACCTGGTGCCACCATATTCTGGCTACACTGCATGGTTGGGGATTGCAGGGTCCTCTCCCACTTTTTATTCAAAACTTCCTTTCACTTCGCTCTTTTCGGGTTCATGTTGGTACCTTCCTTAGGGTGATACTGTAATACTGTGAAGGTGACCAGAAATGAAACTACCGAATTTTTGTACCCTATAGCACTGAGTAGGTATTTATAATAGAAACCTCAAATTTAGGTACATATCCAGATAAATTCAGTCACTCTTCACTCTAACCTTGTTGGAAACAATAGTTTTGTCAGTGGAAATGAACACATGCCCTCTAGTTGTGCCCGATTTAACTGTGTCATACATTCAGAGCTTCCTATTTCAGGACTCGGCCAACACTCTGTTCCAAGGTTTATCTGAATGTGACAAATTCCTTGCAGTGCAATAAATTTGGGAACTTAGATTCTAATACTTTGAAATTTTTAATACTAATAATTTGACAGCTAAAGTGCATTTCATTTGAACACGGCTGGATTTCACTGTCTGCTTATACTCTGGTGAGTGTTTTAGCAGGACAACAGCCATCTCCTTACTATTTACGAAGGAGTTGTGACTGTCTCTCCAAACCCCACAGCAAAGAGCCTCAGCTTCGCATGGGTAGCAGACAATATATAAGCCTGCATTGTTTCCTGTCTTAGTGTTGTATCAGCCTGTTGCATCACGCATGTTTGTAAGATTAAAAGGTACTTCATGTTCATCCTACGCATTATGGAACAGTAACTGCATTGCCAAGTATATGATAATTTTGGTAAGTTATGGAATGTTTAGCTTTTTCTAAGAATATTTATTGCTCTCTCTTCACAGATTTTAGTTCACCAAACTTACCACCTGCCATGTAACTTAATGAGTTATACTCATAATCTTCCCTCATGAATCACACCTTTCATTGGTGAAAACGGTATGAAAATTCATTCTGTAGTTCTTGAGTTTATTGATGACTGACAGACGCGACAGGAGGACTTTGTTTTATAATATGTATAGATATACAGGGTGGTCAGAAAATGTCTGAAATGCTTGTCAGGGCATTGTAGGGCAGGTTGTACTGAGACATAAATGTTTAAGAAAAAAATTTGATGCATTGCGCCATTTCAGAGTTGTTTAGCTTAGAAGTTAGCCAATCACGTTGTTTGCTGCGCAGATTCGAGGCAGCATTGCCAAACGTATTCTCCATATGGCTGTCCCACAAGGAGAATGCGCCTACTCATCATCGCCTAATTCGAATTATGGTATATGCATTTCATGGCCAGAAATGAATGTGATAGCACTGGGACCTCCAGATGGTCAAGCATTTGTGAAAAAATAGCATTTCTTGCGCGGATCTGGAACGCTGTGTGGCAGTTAAGTGAACGCTGTCAGCAAGCTGCGGCTCGTGTTGTGGGAAGAAGTGAGATCGCTAATCAATGATGCGATGAATGTTGGTTCGAATCCTAGTATGGGGAATTATTTTAACATTTTATATGTCAATATATGCATTATTTGCACTGCAAATAATTGTAAATTATGCACAATATATCGTATTAATATTTCATAGAGAAGACGTGAAAAGGAAAGGCAATGGAATATTTGTTATTGCAAATCCAAGACAGGACTGTATCACAGCGTCGACGAGAACTCTGGAAATAACTTTCCGAAAAAGGATTGTAATTAAGCGTACAGGACTTCGTATTTCGTTAATTTAATTTCCAGTTGACCTCGACAGCTGCAAGTGAGCATTAGGCTCGTGGTTCCATTAAAATCGGCCAACTGGTCGTTGTGGTTAATATTTATGGTTGCCAGGAAACCTATTTGCAGTCGCACATTTTTGCTTGCCTTTCCTTGTTATCCCTTTCATGAAATATTAATAAATGCAATATATTGATCATAATTTTGACTTATTTGCTGTGTACGTAATACATAAATTGACATGAACAAAATAAAAGCAAACACTGCACATGAACAAAATAAAAGCAAACACTCCCACACGCGGATTCGATTGTACGCCCCCCGTGTGTTCAATTGCTGAACTGTGTTCTTGCCACTACGAGTAGGCGTCTTCTCCTTGTCAGACCGAACGAGGGACCAATACAAAAACAAAAACGTGAAAACATTCGACAGCAATGGGGACGGAATTTGGGTCAATGCATCACGCTATGCCAACATCCGACGGTAAGTGTATCGGCCATGTAGTGAGTCTTTTTCTACTTGTCATTGGATCAATATTGGGAATCGTACTTATGCAATCGATCTTTGTCGGAAAAGTTCGTTTAGCTGCGAAGGTACTAGGAAGGAGGTGCAGTTGAGCAGTGACGGACGTCGTCGTGACACACAAGTAGTGGTAAAATGGCGCATCATTGGTTCTCCTTCAAGGAATATGCAAATATGCATTTAGCTTATGGCACTGCGGGTCAATATGCACCAGCTGCCCACGACATCTACCACGCAAGATTTTCCAGCCGCGTTATTCCGTGTGTAAATACCTTTTTAGCTGTTGATAGACGGTTAAGGGAGTCTGGAAGTTTTGCTGTACCCAATGTTGACGTTGGACGAGAATGTTACATACGGAACGTTCAGTTCGAAGAAAACATTCTCGAAATGGTTGCTGCAACACCTAGTACCAGCTTGAAGGCCATTGGTACTGCTTTGGGAGTATGTCATGTTATTACTACATTCTTACAGAATGCCTGCAAACTACACGTGGCAAAAAGTATCCTTTTGTTTGTCGTTACAGGTTTTGCACGGTATAGTATTGGAAGTTTACACGATGAAAACCTATTTCCGTATCACCTATAGAAGGTGCATGATTTGGTTGAAGAGGTCTACCGCTCTTGTTACCAATATTATGTATGGTATTTACATAAATGTAAAGAAAATCCACATTTCGCAAAGATGGTGTTGTGGATAGACGAGGCATGTTTCACTAGAGAAGGACCATTCAATTTCCAAAACAGCCACATTTGGATGGACGCAAATCCGCATGGCACTTATGTTAAATCCTATCAGAATAGGTTTAGCGCCAACATTTGGGCAGGTATCGTAGGCGCCTTTTTGTTGGGTCCCGTCCTACTCCCTCCCCATTTAAATGGAATGACGTACTTAGCATTCCATGAACATGTCCTTCCGCTATACTTAGAAGACGTTCCTCTGGGGGTCCGTCAGGGAATGTGGTTCCAACACGATGGTGCACTGCCGCACTTTGCTTTTGCAGTATGTAAGCATTTAGATGTGTTGTACCCACAAAGGTGGATTGACCGAGGCGGTCCGTTCCTCTGGCCAGCTTATTCACCAGATTTGACATCGTTAGACTTTTATTTGTTGGGCCATGTTAAGCAAATCGTCTGTGCGACCCCAGTAGACACTACTGAAGAGCTTCTTGCGAGGATAATTTTAGCCTTTGATGAAATCAGAGAATCCTTTGATTTTGGAAAGCTTGCGGAGTCAATGACGCAGCTTTGCAATGCGTGCCGTCAGGCTGGAAGAGGACACTTTGAGCAGCTACTGTGAATTTAGTGTTAAGTTTCGCTCCTGAAAATAACGTTCTTACGTTAAACAGCTGCCAAAATATCAGTTTATTGTTTTATGTTATACATTACTTTCCCTGCATTTGTTACATGTATGACCATTGACTATGTATGAAGTTTGTTTTTCCATATTTATGTCCGAACAGGTACAGCTTGTTAGACCTTTGTTGGATTCATTTATGAGCAGTTATTGAATGTTATGAATACTGTAGCTTTTGGAATACATGTGCATACTTGGGGCCAACGCCAATGTGTTTATGCAAAAAAAGATGTACAGTTGTTACTTACATGAAATCCATACATAAATGATTAGACAAAAAATACAGATGTTTCCCCATTTGGATAAAAACAAATGATAACCCTGGCGGGGATCGAACTCAGGACCTATGTTTCACGTGTCAAGCTCTCTACCCCCAGACCACAGTGTCTCACATTACAACAGCCTTTTATATACAAGTTTATACCCATATGACTGCAACATGGAGGATACGTTTGGCAATGTTGCCTCTTGTGGGCTGTTCGAATCTGCACGTCAAACAACGTGATTGGCTAACTTCTAAGCTAAATAACTCAGAAATGGCGTGACATATCAAATTTTTTTCTTAACATTTGTCTGAATACAACCTGCCCTACAACGTCCTGACAAGCATTTCAGACATTTTATGACCACCCTGTATATCTGCTACATAAAATTCAACCACAACTGAAACCTCCAGAGAAAGATATCTGTAAATCACTGCTGCTGCCCCCCCCCCCCCCCCCAATCCCCCAATGATATTTCATGTTCCTAATGTTACCAGTTGTGCTATGCAATTTTGCTTTGATAAAGCCACAATATGGTTTTTGTCCGAAGTCATTTCCACTTCGTTGTTGGAAGCTAACAGCAACACTGCAAGTTGTCAGGGATCAACTTCTGTTGTTCCAGTTATAATCTCGATAAACTACGCATTAGCTGCTGGCTATGTTCATTAATTTTTCTATGAGAGGATGGACATTGTAACAAAATGTAATGCTGTTCTGTTTTTCATTGCTTCAATTTAATCATGTACTTGAGGGGCATCTGGTCTCTTTCCACTCTAAACTTATTATAAAATGAACTTCCTTTGCCTTTAGTCTGCTCGCTCCTCTATTGGTCTACATGCCACTCTTTCTCTTAGATTTTTACATATTACACAGTATTTTTAGTTCGTTGTAGGTTCTTATATACCAATGTCTGTGCAAGGGAAGCAAAGAGGATGGTTACAGTTGCAAGAGTCGTACAGCTGTTGTGGCTCTTATAAGGCCACTGTTATTGTAAAGGTCGCAGATTAAATACTGTTGCACATGTCTCATAAATTATGTAAACACTTTGAGAAGGTGCATACACAGGTTGCAATATCTTTTCCATATAATACATTAAAAGTAAAGAAAATAATTTCAATTGTGTAGTGTTCTTTTTTTGTCTCAAACAACAAACACACTTTAAAATTTTTGTTTCAGGATCTACCAAATAATATGATCCATCAGGTAGCCATAAAATCTTTGCCCCAAGAATGGCTGTGGTGTGAAACATGGTGTGATGACGAGTCCAAAAAATATGCTAAGACAATTGATCTAGTAAGTGTAGATATGTGCTTGGAATCTGTATTTGACGTACTACATACATAATGCTAGTTTATGATTTTGTTAATTTGTGTAACACTTTGATTTTTGTAACTTACTTAATAATATATTTAACAGTGCAACAACCCATTGACAAAAGAGGCAAAATTGACTGCAGCCAATAGAATAGTTTCAGAATGGAAAGAGTATGATGAGGAAATTAAAAAGCTGCAAAAGAAGATTGATGAAACACACACAGAAGAGGGTATCAGCATCGAAGGTGTTCGGATAGAACCAAGTAATGTATAATTTTAATTTCATTAATTAAATTAACAAATTATTTTGCAGTCAATATCTCAATAACAGCATTGTTGTTTATCCTTTTTGTTACAGATCTACACAGTGCACATTCTGAATTATGACAGTTCCTGATGGTGATTAGTGTTTTATATGTTTTCTGTGAATGTAAGATTATTGTTATATGAATGAGTGTCCTCCATTCTTTCATCGGGTAATTTAAACTGTAAATAAATGAAACAAAAACAGTATTTTTAGGAACTGGTGCAAAAACTCTTTGATCTCTCGTATGTAGCGCAAATCAAAGAAAGATTGTTCTGTATGCTGTTGGATGATTTCAACATTATTTGTATGAAAAGTGAATACATGAAAGCTGTGTGGTAGGTGTGTTTTAAGGAACTCGTGAGGTAAATCTGCAGACATAATTATGTGGCACGTACTCATTACATAGTAACTTCATTGAGGAACGTCCTCCTCCCTCCCCTTTACCCCTGCTCCCTCCCTCCCTCACATAACCAGCCTGTGTCTGACATAGGTTTTCATCTTTCTTCTAATAATTTGATCTTGCAGATTCTAAAATCAAAACTGAAGTTTTTCAGCCATTCTGTGTAAAGCCCAAGACTAAAAAGTTGAGCTATTCAACTTTAATTTGGAGAAAAAAAAACTTTCTAACCCCAACATTATCTCTTATTTCTTGCCATTTGAGATGAATGGTAATTATAAAGTGATGCCATTTCTCCATGTGAATAGTTGAAGGGCTACTTAAAAAATGAAAATTCACTTTGTCACTATTGATCTTTCATTTTTACATTGTTTTGATTTGTAAATTCACTGTACCAATAGTTCTCTTTAGTGGTGTATCTAACCCAGTTTGCAATCCTCTTTATAATGCTGAAAGAGTGTTCTTGTTTGCTTCACACACCCCAACATCAATACTTGGCTTAGTCAATACATTTAATCATCTTTGAAAAATATTCAGTGATCTCTGCAAATTTCGGAAAAATAATGAGCCTTGGTTGCACAAGTTATGATATTTTATTTTTTATCATAACTGTTTTTGATCACACAATGCACATCATCTTCTGACCCTCTCTTGAAAATGTAGAGAACTTTTTCCTTTGAGGGGAAACAGGCACACAAGAAATTCTGGATTAACAAAGTTTCAGTATTGTCAAAATAATTTATACCTAAAGGTGGTTTGCAAACATGATGAGCAGAGAGCTGATGTCAAAAGATGCATGCGGTGACTGCCAAACAGCAACAGAATGCTACGAGCTCTATGTATTGTAGCATGCTATTTTATATCGTATTCCTGTATTTTATATTTATAAGGGTTATTTTTCACTTTTACAAGTGTTATCATATGATGAGCCTCATTGGTTCCTGAAGTGGTCATGTAGCAGGTGATGGTCAGGGATTATCCTTTATAACTTGTAGCATTCTTTTGCTGTTTAGCATTTGCTGTGTGTGTCTTCTGACACCTTCACTCAGTTCATCAACTCTGCAAACCACCTGTAGATATAAATTCTTTTTATAACACACTAATTTGAAATAATGAAATATTCTTGAAAAGACACAGATTGGCTGGCCAGTAGTTATCTTAGTTCTGCACTACTGATAGTCACACAAAAACACGAAAATAGAAATGAAAGTAAGTTCACACAAGCTTTCGGAAATATTTTCCTTTGTCAGTTACGAGAGGAGGGAAGAGGAAGGGAACAGAAGGGAAAGGTTATTCAGGGCCTAGTTGGTGAATAACTTTTTCCTTCTGTTCCCTTCCTCAGACATTGCAAATAAAGAGGTAGCTATATGTTCTCAGTTCAGAGGTAATTGAAGTGAAATAGTGTACAGTGCTTAAGATATGAAGTTCAATTTCAAAAACTTTTGCCACTAAGGCAGAGAATGAGAATCTGTAGCATGGAATGGAGGTGGTAATGGTGTGATAGATGTGTGACTAATAATAGCTATAAATATGGTGAGAAATGAAAAGCCTCTGTTGCAACATAGAAAGTGTTCCGTAATCTGCCATAATGCGTAAGAATATGATGCAATAGTTTCCGAAAAACAGTGGGTAAAGATATGCAAGACAGATTATGCACTCATCCACATGACAATGGAGCTTCCAGTTAATTGCAAAACATTGCTATTATATCCAAAGTTTAGATTATGCACTGATTTGTTTCCAGTAAATTCAGAATTGTGTATCTCTTAATGATCTGTGTTGTAGTATATTCAGTTAATATGGTTTATCTTCTCTGTTTAAAATAAAATGCATACATGTTTGTTTAGTTTTCAGTATTCTACAGATTTATCATCAGATCTGTTTACTTACCTTTATGGTACAACACTGAATTTTTTTGACTATCAAGAATAGATGTGTCTTCCCTATTTTCTTCTCGTTTAGAATTTTTAAATGTTGTTTTAACTTTGTTAACAGTTCTTTAGATGGAGAACATTACAGTGATGTTAGTCCTAAATATTATAAATGTTCCATAGTTCACTGTTGTATTTAGTCTCCCGTGAATCTATGAGAATTCAAAAGAAGGTGAAACAAAATTTATAAAAAACAATTTTGGTTTTCTGTGATGTTAAGACAGTGGTTTTAGTGAATGTATGAGAGGCATTGGAAACGAGTTTGTGCCCCATGTACCTGAAGATTTTGATTTGTGCGTCATGTGAAATTGTTGAGTAAGTGATTTCTTCTACAGTGAAATGAATCAATGTAAACTTTTTGTGAGACTGTAGTAAGAAAGAAGCTACTAATTCATGGACGAATCATACTTGTATGTGTCTAAACATTTGTGAATGAAGCTATTTTTGACTTTTAATAAATTTTTAATTATTTTTGGTAGTAAGGAATGTATTTTCAATCCCTAGATATTAAAACTGTATGTGTGTGTAACTACAGTTCACAGTATACATAAAATTAAATTGCAAAAGCAGACTGACTACTACCACACACACACTACTTACATTACATGCTAAGTCTGGACATTAGACGTAGATAGGTCAGAAGAGGCAACCACAGTGAAAACATACATAAACTCTGATTTATTGGACCTGAAGGCTATAGCTAACTACATAATAGTACAGGGTTGTTTGTAAGTATCTCTTGTGTTATAGGTACAGTTTATGACTCAACTTACATCAATAACATAATCAGAGGCATGTCTTGCATATCCCAACAAATCATGTTCAGCATTAGTGACTGTATTAATATACCTTCCTTCTAAATTTATTGGCAGCGGAGACAAACAAAATCATTGATAGAAGATGATATATTGTGGTAACGCGTGGTGTGTGTGTTTGAATGGCATGCCGCCCGTTACCGGTACCGGACATTGTGCGGCGCTGGCCGAGCTATCGCGCTGCACCTTGCTGGCCGCGCGGCCGTTAAAGAGAGCTGCCAGGCCCAGCTGCGGCTGCTTCTTTCCAGTATGATTTCATCAGTGTTTATGAACTAGTGTGTGCCTTGTGACTACTTTGTACTGTTCGCATGGACTGGGGTGAGAACTGCTCACATTGTAGGTCATCGGACACCGAATGAGACAATTCAAGACTTCTGTACTGGTCGCAGCTTACACAGGTGTGTTATTCATTATAACACACATGGAATTGTCAGGTGAATGTGGGGGCACTGAAGAAAACAATCAAACGAAGAGCCTGTCCAACAGTGAAGCACTGAGATGATCATTAACATGTGAAAGCATATGTTATGGAGCAAAATCGTGCCAGAAAATACTGTCTCCATTGTCTTGCTGTAATTGCGACTTAAGCCAATGTAACATCATATCTAGATACAACAAACTAGTTGGTTTTCTCTGTTGTCCATAAACTTTCAAAGCGATTGTGGCATGAAAGACATTAATTTTAAGTGAATAATGAATGTGTTCCACAATTACATTTAAACCTCAACCAAAAGTTGATGATTTACCCTCCTGCTACATGATTTGTGGCTTCAGTACTAAATAAATAATAAAACTTCTTGTGAAAAGTCATCTTCCTCCTGCAGCTTCTACAAGTCATTGTAAGTTAAAATGTTTTTACAGTAGACATTTGTGCAGAGGTGTGTCATTCATGATTTGTACTAATATCGTTCCCTCACAAGCACATACTCGAGCATTTGAAAATTTTAAGCATGCTTACATACTTTGAATGTCACAAGGCTTGAAGAACTCTGTAGCTGAGCAATGCTGTCAATTTCTTTGGGCATGTACTCCACCTTCAATGCTAATGGTCACAACTGATCATTTTTATTCTCATAAGCATGTAAATTTTGTTTATAATTACTTTGTGATTGACTTTCCAGTCAGCTAATCGCATCTGCTTTAGTTCCTCGGGTTCCGTGTGTTCCCTCTGTCACTTACTCTGTCTGCTCACTACAGTCAGGCAGTAGAGCTTTGCACATTTACATAGCCTGCAGCAGAGGGAAGGGAGGTGAAGAAATGCCAAACATGCAGCGGTTTCTGCATCTTGTGTTGTGGTACTACTAAAAGATATTATCGACCACTGAAGTTAGTGTTTTTTAATCAAAGAGATTTTAAATAACAATGTATATAGCAGTCATAAATGCACTTTTGATTAAAAACTTCAATTCCTCTCTATCTTATAGTTTCTCATTGTGTCTTGTCTTCAGTAATCATGATTTAGGATGTTTTCAAATTAAGGAAAGTTATTAATTTGGAAACCTTGCTGTGAAAAATGTTCCGTTTGATACGTTACTTTCATTGGACTAGACTCATACTTTACTGTAAACAAAATGCTGCCATATATTGAAACTGTTTTTAAGGGTGGAAGAAAATCCAAATCTCACTAAAATGTAAAGTAAATTAGATTTATGTAGCTGGGATAAATTTACCAAACTAAGTGTTTTGTCAGTTACATTAGACAAGCATGAAAGGGCGGGGGGGGGGGGGGGGGGGTGGTGGTACTGAGAAACTATTTTCAACATTATAATTTTTGAACAGTACATTAAAAGGGAAAGATGATCTGTCTTGGTAGATGCACATACAATTACTTAATGTGAATTGTTCTGCAGCCTTTTTTTCTTATCAGTGCAAAATAATTTCAGTGAAACATCATTGTTAGGTCTCTCTTAACACAAAGTTTAATAAGACACCTTTCTGCCAAGGGGGGGGGGGGGGAGACATTTGTGATGCTTATGACAAAGACTGATGATTTTAAAAGATGTCTTTCAGTGTCATATTAGTAAATACTATTCACATACCTGGAAAGAAACATCAAATCCTTGATAAACTAAAGGTGTCTTTGTAATGGGTGGAACTTATGACAGGCAGCAAATGCTCACTGCAAAATATAAAAATTAATTAATGGAAGAAAGGTCAAAATGGAGACAGATGATATTGTATTATGTCCGTTCTAAAGAAAAACTCTGACAATATTATTTAACTTGACAAAATGTAGATTACTAAAAGCCAGATTAAACATATCCACTTGTGACTGCCTATTTAGTGTAAATATAGAAAACTACAATAATTCTCTGGAAATACTTGTTTACTCTATAGGTGGATTTTCAAACCTTTGCAAGTTGTAAACTGTACAACATAGTGCAGGTTTGTCTGATGATTCAGTAATGGCACCATTCCAAAACCCATTAGAAAAGCTAACAGACTGATTCTTCTCCATGAAATATATCAGGAGAGTACATAGAAAACTATGTGTTATTATTTAATTTGAAGAAATTGACACACATTTCAGTGACAGTTTAGACTTGTTTTGAAAAATATTAAGAAAACCGTCAGTTGTTACTGTGCATAACACCATATAGTATTGGACATTCCTTGATACATTTCCTACCGTAGATTGCAGGAAACGGGACAATACCAACTGTATGCAATAAAGAAATGTTCCCATACTTGACTATAGAAAGGGCAAATTTTTGTTGTTTCTTCACGCACAATCTTTAACTAAAGCCCTTACGTGATGAATAGCATTGAACTGATAATGGTATGGTGGCAGTCTGAGGACTCTATGGCCATATTTTTTCAGCAAGTTTGTCAACAACAGATAAAATGGTTTATACTGAACTGCAAGATTCATTTGTCATTGCTTATTTAGATTGTTATTATGTGACATATAGGAAACTAAATGCCACTTTATTACTGTAATTTGCCTTAACGTGTGGTTACGGCACGTTAACACATCACTGTGGCTACAGAAGCAGCGGAGGGGGGGTCCCCCACTGCTATACCCTGCTACTCCCCATCCTACTACCTGATAATTACGAAAATGTTGACAGAATCATTAAGATGATGACTTCTCTTTTTTGGTGTGTGTTAAACTGTTTATCACATGATCACAGGGTATGTTTGTCAACTAATAGGCAACCTGTTCCCCACCACTTCAATCACAAAGCAACTTTAATCAGGGTATAATCTCAAAGAATGTACGGATTTTCCCTCTGGCTGTTTGTTGTGATACACCTGTCATCTAGTTGTGTGCTCTAGGTCATCTCGTGTCGGCTTACTTAGGCTTCACTGCTAGACCATCATAGACCTGATGAAATTTTGTGTGAATGTTTGTAAATGGTCACAATGAAAATTACTATACCTGAATATTCATCAAAGCAATACTGCCTAAGATGCAGCTGCTTGTTTGACTCCATGCCCAACTGCATAGAACGAGCATGAATTTCAGGCAACTTTGAGATGTTACACTGTGGGCAATATAAATTTTCAATTTATGTGCTGCTTACGGATGGCTAAATGAAGTTCGTTTTCTTAGGGCATGGAGGGGACACAAGACCTGCAGTGTGGAATATTTTTAATATTTTGGAGGAAAAATATTGACTTTCAACTAGCCATAAAATACCTACAGTTCCAACCCTGCTAAAAATTTCAGCATGTTTCTGAAATGATTATCCCCCCCTGCCTTTCCTTGAGAGCTTTTATGTGCCTGTCTGCAGCTCAACAATCGTCTGTGAGTTGCACGTTATCCTCATTAATTGTTGAATTCCAACCTGGGTTTTCCATTGTTAGAAAATAAATGTTAATAGTATTTACTAGACCATCAGTGAACATGTGAATGTTCATTCTCTCATCTCGACCACTAAAGACCTCTTTCCATGATCTTCATGTTATTGGACAAATTGCTGCAAAACTTCCAGATAGTATTTGGTTAGAATATTTCTATTAATTGAAGTGTGATCAGCTGTGAAGGGTACATTTCCTACTCATTCAATCTGTAAGTTGCTAATTGTGCAATTAACAAGATGTCTCTATTTGCTGGATATCTGACAGACAAGTAAGCTGCTTTGAGCCTCCAAAACACCAAGAAACTGAAATTCCCAATGGAGCTGTTGGCTTTGGAAACAACAGTCTATCAGAAATTGTTAGATTTCATCCCAGCTGTGACATACAACCTCCCACAATAAATTTCGGTGAATAGTCCTCTTAACATTAAGATAGATGAACCATAAACTACAGTTACTTTACTGTTCTTCAAAATACTGACCTATGACAATGCACTGCTGAGATCTGTGATACATGACCTGGAAACTTTGCACAAAGCACAAAGTCTTCCCTTGGGATGGTGTTCAAAAGCCTCATCACATTTTGTTGGATGTCAGAAAAATTGTCAAATCGCTTTCCTTTCAAAGTGAGTTTGAGTTGAGGGAATAGGAAGAAGACTGGAGGATTGAGATGCAGTGAGTATGGTGGATATTAAAGTTGCACTGTCCACAGTTTTTTTTTTCTTTCATGAAATGTTTCACAATATTGGCTGCATGTGTGCAAGTGTTGTCATGCAACTTGAACATCACCAGACTACTTCCTGTTCCCTCGACTCAAACTCACTTTGAAAGGAAAATGACGAGACAATAGTCCTGACATCCAACGAAATGTGGTAACTTTTTAACACCATTCCAAAGGAATATTTCGTACAATGTTTCCAGGACATGTATCACAGAGCCCAGCGGTGTACAGTTATGGGTGGTGATTTTTTCGTGGGACAGCAAGGTAACTGTAATTCGTAGTTCTTCTACGTTAATGTTGCAGAACTATTCACTGAACTTAATTGTTGGGGGTTGTAGTAACTAAACAGTTGGCTGTGTGGTAGTGTATGATGATAATTATTTTTCTCTCCCCTCAGTATGCTTTGGACCATAGGAAATCATCACTCAGTCACTTAATGAAGGTAAAATGTAAACCACATACTTGATAACAGTGCCTGGGCAGATGAAGGTGGGGAGAGAACAGGGGAAGAAACCTTTCATGAAATATCACCGGAACTAATAATGCGATCATTTCAGAATTTAGTCATATCTATGGTATGGATACCATGTTTTAATAGCAATATTGACAAACAACACTGTCTTAACTTAAAGCATTTTGGATAAATTCACATTTTAATGCTCAAGGGTGTATATCTTGTCATTATACAGATATAAATTTCCGTATATTTATACATCAGGAAATAAGTAAAGAACTGCCCTGCAGACCTCAATTTTGCATGTGTGTCTAGGATGTAGCCCACTAAGATGATACAATAATAGAGAAATGGGATATATATGAATTCGATTTTTAATGAAAATTGCTGAAAAACATATATTCTTCAGACTGTGCTAAAAATTAGTGGTGTTACGTTTTTAACTTGTCTTTATACGGGGAATAAGTCACAACCTAATTTTGTGCACTGCCCAAGTATTGAGAATTAACAATTATAAATAGCTTTTCACAGTGCAATTAATAATTCTTCCCTTCCCTTAAAGGTGATTACATCCATAACAGTCAATTTTGACAAACGTAAAGGTCTTGTCAGGATAAGTAGACAGCTGACAGCTTAAACTTAATCTAATAATGGAAACTCCATGTTGTAATTCAACAATATGACAGTTTATGATACACCAGAAAGAAGTAACAATGAGCTGTAACAGGCCATGAAAACCACATGCATAAAACACTTATTCTGTCAGCTATGGCCTCCTTCAGAAAAAAGAACATTTACACAGGCGCACTTCAGTCACACAACTGTACACACATGAAATAGGAGAGGTGTAACCTTGATGGGATAGTAACTGTTCAGTGTGGAGAAAAAGGAGTTATCATAAGCTGAGGCCTGGATAACTTCAGGATCGGAGTATGTACTATAACGATATCTCCCATCTGTGAAGTTCAGAAAAGCTGGTGGTGGGTGGGAGGCTCCATATGGCCCAGTTGGTGAAGCAGCCATTGAAATGAAGCATATGCTCTGCCACAGGTTGGTCTGCCTTGTTTTGCCCCAGTTTGGCAAGTACCATTCATCCTAATGGACAGCTGTTTAGTGGTCACGTCAATATAGAATGCAGCGCGGTGATTGTGACAGTTGGTAAATTACATGGCTGCTTTCACAGGTGCCTCAGCCTCTGATTGGGTACGATAAGCCTATGACTGAACTGGATTAGGAAGTGCTGGTTGGGTGGATTGGTCTTTCATGATCTGGAATCAAGGCCACGACACCTTATCCTCCGCCCTTCAAAACCTTGACTCTTCCTGTCCCATTTGCTTTAACTGTTCTTCCTCAAGCCACCGTCCAACATTCCTGGATGTTAATTGCCACTTCACTGATGGCTCCAGTCACACTTCCGCCCATATTAAACCTACCAACCACCAAAAGTACCAACACTTTGATAGTTGCCATCCCTTCCACATAAAAAAATCCCTTCCTTACAGCCTGACCACCCGTGGACAGTGTATCTGCAGCGATAAAGCTCCTTTTCTCAATATACTGAATGTGTCACAAAGGCCTTCACAGACAGAAACTACCCCACAGACCTAGTCTGCAAACAGATCTCCCCTGCCATATCCTCACACTCTCCAAATACTCCCTCTACCACCAGTAACCATCCACAAAAGAGCACTCCACTTGACATCTAGTACTACCCTGGACTCAAACTACTAAACTGCATCCTTCACCAAGGTTTTGATTTTCTATCCTGGTGACCAGAAATGAGACATCCTGTCCAAGATCCTTCCCACCTCTCCTAAAGTGCCTTCACCCTCTCGGCCTGCTTAACATCCTAGCCCTTCCCTATGCCAGTCCAAAACCCAGCCCACTGCAACAGGGATCATAGGCCTGTGGAAGACCCCGCTGCAAGACTTCCCATTCACCCAGCAGTTCGTATTCCAGTCCCGTCACAGGCTTATCCCATGAAATCGGAGGCCGGGCCAACTGTGAAAGCACTCATTTAATTTACCAGATGTACTGCTTTCTATATTGACATGACCAGCTGTTCATTTGGATGAATGGCCACTGTCAAAAACGTGTTAGACCACCCTGAGGCAAAACATGCAGTGGACAATATGCTTCATTTCAATGGATGCTTCACTACCCAGGCCATCTGGTTCCTCCCACCAACCACCACCATTTCTGAACTGCACAGATGGGATTTATCCTTACAGTACATTCTGTGATCCAAAAATTATCCAGGCTGCAACCTGTAACAACTCCCCCTTTTTTCCACACCCATTAGTTCCTGTCCCCCTATCCTACACCTCTCCTATTTCATGTGGTGTGTGTGTGTGTGTGTGTGTGTGTGTGTGTGTGTGTGTGTGTGTGTGTGTGTGTGCGCGTGCGTGTGTGTGTGTGTGTGTGTTTTTTAACACAACTTTCCTACCCCCTCCCCCCCCCCCTTTTTCCCCTCCCGTATTTCCTCACTGCAGAGCGTGATTGAGTGCGGCAGCTGGAGATGTTGATTGTGTGCCTGCATGATCATGTGAATTTTCTTTATTTTGAAGAATGCCATGGCTGAAAGCTTAATTGTTGTATGTGTGTGTCTTTTTTTATGTCTGTCACAGGTCATTGTTACGTCTTTGCAGTGAGTTGTTAACTGCCCTTATTATATTGTTGCTTTTAACCTTATATTTTTGTGAAATGGTTTCTTGTCTGGTGGCAATCTTAGGTGCAGAGAAGAATATACAAATCCACCTTTAATGCTGGTGTCCAGTTCGAAGTTCACAGATTACATATACAAACAACCCTATGGCTGACAGTGTACAACTAGTTTACCTACATCAGTAGCTGCTTCTCTAAGAAGGGGATATTGCACTATCAGCTGCATATTGGAAGATTTCCAATTTTGTATTTGTGGTTTAAAAATTACAGACTTGATACAGGTTTAGTCATAAACACGTAAAATGTTTCAGAAGATGAGTGCATGAGAATAAAGATAAAAGAAAAAGCGACATGTATCTTCTGTTCATAGTATCCATTGTGCTATAGTTGCAGCTGATGCTTGTTGAATGCCAGAACCCATTACCATACTCTTTGTTCCTTCAGTATCATCATCTGGCCGACAGTAGTCGAAGAGATGTAAGAATTTGAGTTTAATTTTTTGTGCCATATTTTCACACCCAACTTCCAATTCATATCATATAGCATTTTTAGACAGCATTGGTTAATCAAATACACTATTTTTCACAGTTAAAACCATGCCCTTTGTAATGTGCCCAGTTTCATAGAGGGTGACCTATTGGTAGTTAGGTGACAGTGTAGGAGAATCTTGGTTCAGTGTTTGGAGTTTGAACCCTGCCTATCCCAGTTCATACCACCATCCAACCAAGATACTCCCACCTAACAATCCTCTGGTCATCCTTATGGTATTCCTGAAATAACTCCTTGTTAACCAGTATATATGCAATATAAATATATTTCCTTTCTGTACTTGTGGCTGTCTTGCTTCACTCCTTCCCCCATTTCCCCAAGCACCAGAACTATTGCATTCCTAAGCTGTGAAGTATATTACATGACAGAGAAGAGGGTATGTTCCATAGCACCATATATTGAGAATTTGCTCATTTGATCCACATATGGGGTGTGGAAAGAAATATTGCTTAAATACCTCTGTGGATAAATGTTTAAGTTTATGGGACTTAACTGCGGGGTCATCAATCCCTAAACTTACAAACTACTTATGAACAAACTTATACTAAAGACAACACACACATCCATGCCCAAGGGTGGATTCGAACCTCAGACGTGGGAGGCAGCGCGATCCGCAATGTAGTGCTCCAGACTGCTTGGCTACTCCCGCGCGGCTGATAACTGTTGTTTTCAGGATATCTAAGGAATTGTATATCTCTAGCAGCATCATTTAATGGCAGCTACTTCTGCATCTCTGTGACACACACACAGGTGAACAAAACCTGTAATCATTCATGCTATCCTCTTTGTATCTTCAGGATCTGCTGTTGGCCCTATTTGGATTTCGTACACAACTGAGCCTTGGTGATCATTCCATTTCATATACTGACCAAGTTCTACATTCATGTATTTATGTGAGTTAACCATTTTCAAATGTGACTTATTGATACTTTTGAGTAAAGTGCACAATATAAATTTCTGAATTTTTGAAGTAAAGCCGGCCGCGGTGGCCGAGGGGACTGAGGCGCTCCAGTCACGGTCTCCACGGCCACTACGGTCGAGGATTCGAATCCCCCCTCGGGCATGGATATTTGTGCCGTCCTTAGGATTAGCTAGTCCATAAGTAGTTTGTAAGTTTAGGGACTGATGACCCTGTAGTCAAGTCCCATAAGCTATACAAACATTTGAACATTTTGAAGTAAGTTGCCAATACTTGCACCACTTTGAAATCTTATTGAGATTCAACTAAATATTTATTGAATGTCTTTCAGGCAGTGCTTCATAGTAGACAACTGCATCATCAAGAAAATAGCCTGATGACTTAGTGCCAAGTGATAACAGTTGCTGTGTGTGGCTTTTTTTAGTATGTGTTTTCTTTTTCTGATGAACAACTTTGTCCAAAAGCTGAAATTTTTCTAGCAATGTTTTTAATCTGCCTGTGTACAACTCGGGGCCTCTTGTGTGTGGTATGGTATTCTTGTTGTGACTTTTTACCAACTTACTTGAACTGCTGTTATGGTTTGTCTGTAGAGATTAAAGGTGCCAGTTGTAGGTTGTTTTTTGACTACTGGCAGTATACCTTTTTCCAATTCATTGGTTACACATTGGAATATCTCAAAATGTACTTGGATAACTACAGAGCATTACTCAGTAATTTGGGGTTACTGTCAAATGCAAGCTGTCTCAGATAAAAGCAAGGCTATTAACTGTAATGATTATTTTTTAAATAATGTTAAAGTGGAAAAAAAAAAAAAAAAAAAACTGATCAGTTATTCTCCAGATTATTATGTCTGACAATTTGTCAAACTCACTTCGAGAATGTGGATTCCAACTAAAAGTAAGATTATGAATGATGCAACTGAAGCCACAGTTATATTAAATTTGAAAACAGGTAATCCAGTGTGTACCAAGTAGTGTTTTGTTACACCAAATCCTGAATCAAATGCAGAGTAATGGTAAGTGGCAGGGAAATAGAATCTAAGTGGCTAAAGTTGTGATCATGGTGCTTGCATGACTGAAACTTGCTACACTGTTTATTTATGTGTCTTCTCAAATGGCCTGTCACAGGTTGATTAATTACATGGTGTTTGGCAGTTAGGGCCCCCTCAGTGGTCACTGATGGTCACTGATGGTCACATGCACCTACTATCACTGATGATTTGGTATATCCTGGCTTGGAATCAGTCTAGTTCATACTACAGAACTTTAATAATTGGTTTTTGGACACACATGCTTCATCTTTTGTGATTAACCTATAGCTTGGTCTGTGACTCCTCATACATCCTAATTATAAAATGTTTACTTTTGTCATTGTGTAAGACTTATGGACATTACTGAGTCCATAACAGTCTCCCATCACCATTGCATTACAGAACAATATAGCCGGCCATGGTGGCCGAGGGGACTGAGGCGCTTCAGTCACGGTCTGCACGGGCACTACCGTCGGGGGTTCGAATCCCCCCTCAGGCATGGATATTTGTGCCGTCCTTAGTTGTAGGTAATTCATAAGTAGTTTGTAAGTTTAGGGACTGATGACCCCGTAGTTAAGTCCCTTAAGCTTAACAAACATTTGAACATTTGAACAGAACAATATATTATTTTATTAGCAAGTATGGAAAGTTCTTTTTATATTAAAGGAAAGGAAAAGTAGGTGAGTCTTTTAGTGTGACAAATACCCATGAATAAATTTTTATTACAAATTTATCACAATTATTAAGAAATATATAAAATGTACATAATGATTTACTGCTAAAAGCTGAATCAATATCACAGGATGCACAACTCTTGTTCCCCTCAAGAAAGTCCACATTAAATCCATTTTGTAGTACAATTAATTGCAGAACACGATTATTAATGGTTACTGAAGTCATATCTGAATTTAAAAGTAGACTAAACAGTAGTTTAATTCCACCAAGAATAGTTTTGAAAAATATCAGTTTTATAAGCCATCTCCTAAACTGTATGCTGCACTACTTGTGAATATCCCAAGTAGTAAAATATTAGATGTTAAGATAGTGCTTGGCAGTCAATGTAATTTTATTTGCTTTTGTTTAATCATATTTTGTATTGCATAATGTTTGTTTCAGTTCATTCACTTAGTGAATGTGCTGGATGTGACTACAAACAGAATATCTGTTAAATCACACACTTTTAACCAATTCTGGAAAGGAATTCTCAAATCCTGCTACATGTTCAGTATATGTCAATACTGAAGGATGTGCACCAAAGTTGTGACGACTGTGAAATAATCACACACTTTTGAATATAGTGTATATTGCCCCACACAGACGCACAAACAGCACAGTAAGTCAGTTGCACCTGTGAACTTCCTCCCAGTACCGACACGTCTTGCACTTGACATAGCAGCACCAGTAATACTTGCAGTGGCAGCGCTCCACCCTCTCCACAGTCACTGTGTAGTAACCTCGGCCACAGCACATCTCGTTGCAGCTGTCATAGCCGTGGGACGTTGTGTTGCAGATCCTGCTGACAGAAAACAAAGTTTTGTACTGAAACTGAATGAAATCATTTTGAAGTATTATGATTATAAAATAGAACTATTTCAGTTGCCCTGTATTCTCTACACAATTCACTTGGCACTGAATTGTGGAAAATTGTTACCAATATTTTTAAATTCTCAAATAGGCAATTCCTTTATGAGGTAGACTGAAGTGCATCAAAAATGTTTGTAATTTTAATGGACCAAACTGCATGGTCATCAGTCCGTAGCTTACAATCTTCTTAAACTAAGGTAAACTAACCTAAGGACAACATACACACTCATGCTCCAGGGAGGACTCGAACCTCCACGGCGAGCAACCGCGCGCTCCGCAGCGAGATGCTTTAGACCGCTTGGCTACTCCACCATGGCTGAAATGCACCAATTTTTACTACGTGTATCTTGAAGTTTCCTCGGCGTAGTGTTTGGTCCGTCATATTTCTGGCTTGCAGCTAGATCACGTTAACCTCTTGCCACGGTGTTTCAGCTGACAAACATGCAGTCATCTTCAGGTGAGTGTGAGACTGAAGATTATTGGTGTGTGTCATTCTATATATACCGAAAATTGACGCGGCAGTGCCTGCGCAGTGAGGATGGATACTAGAGCACGCCCCCTATAGAATCTGGCATGCTATGCAGCAGAAGCGGGCTGTTTCTGCGTAATGGTGTACTTACATTCACGCCATCTCTCAAAATATGCCTTCACACATTTAAAGCATGATGGTCGAAAGAAATAAGTTTTTGTCAGAAGTCATACTAGCTGTAGACCTACGTCTTTGTGAGGTGATTAAAAAAATTACAATGTCCCCTGCTTTATCCATTTGAAAGCCGTTATCCCAATTAATCAGGTCTGCTGTCAATGGAATCCTTAATAATCGAATCCCAAAAGGATGTGGTCGTTGCCAAAATTTTTGTTGCAGAATAATCCATGGACCCTATAATTTCTTTAATCGCTGCAGAGAGACATAGGTCTACATTTAGTGAGACTTCTGACGAAAACTGATTTCTTTCGACCACTGTCGTTTAGGTGGGTGCATTCAGACAGATGGCGTGCATGAAAGTGCACCATTATTCAGACGTCACTTGCTTCTGCTGTAGAGCGCGCCAAATTCGATAGGGGGCGCGCTAGTATCCATCTGCACTGCACAGGCGCCGCCGCGCCAATCTTCGGTATAACGGATGATCAGTATGAATTTGAAAACTTAATAAATCACGGAATAATGTAGATAGAGAGGTAAATATTGACACACATGCTTGGAATAACATGGGGTTTTATTAGAACAAAAAAAAAGAAAGAAGGTTCAAAATGTCCAACAAATGGCGCTTCATCTGATCAGGATAACAATAATTAGCATAACAAATTAATACAAAGCAAAGATGATGTTCTTTACAGGAAATGCTCAATATGTTCACAATCATTCCTCACCAATAATGTTGTGTAAAGCAATGTAAAGCTTGCTCGTAGTTATGGTGAGGCATTGGCGTGGGATGTTGTCTTTCAGCGTCCGTAGAGATGTCGATCGATCACGATACATTTGATACTTCAGGTAACCCCAAAGCTAATAAACGCACGGACTGAGGTCTGGGGACCTGGGAGGCCAAGCATGACGAAAATGGCGGCTGAGTACACGACCACCACCAAACGACGCGCGCAAGAGATCTTTCACGCGTCTAGCGTGTTTTTTTGTTTTCCTAATAAAACCCCATGTCATTCCAAGCATGTGTCAATTTTTACCTCTATCTACAATATTCCGTGATTTATTAAGTTTTCAAGTTTATACTGACTTTTTTGATCACCCGGTATATTGAACGACGTGGACCAGTAATCTTGTCTCGTACTCACCTGAAGGTAGCTGCATGTTCGTCAACTGAAATATCGTGGCAAGACGTTAACGTGATCTGGTTGCAAGCCCGAAATTTGATGGACCAATTTTTACTACTATGATCCCTTCACCAGGACTGTGCTAATATTGCTGAGCTACCACAAAATCATGGGACTAAAGGTAGTCAGAGTTATTACGTGTGCATTTAGTTAATACCAAAGTGACATGGTAAATAGGAGAATGAAAATTGACTACCAGTCAGCGGCGGCTGGTGCTTCAGATGATTGGGGGTTCACTTCTTTCAGTGCCGGTCGGCGGGTCGATGTTTAGGCGCACCTCTGCGAGTGGCAGCATGGGAAAGTTATTATCTTGTTTTAAATTTGGCGAACACTTTCTAAACTCATTTTGAACCACACACATGACCACTGCATCTTATTTTCAACGACTGTGACATAACCAAGCTCATTTCACCAATAGCGACGTAACCGCTCGACTAGGATTAGGTCACAAAAGTTTATAGTCCTCCAGTGTTCTGCGTGGTTCATTTCGAACGTTACCCTGTTATCCTGGGGTTCAGTGTAACTTCTGGTAGCTCAACATCTGGAATTGCAGTAATGCAGCAACTTCTGGATCACGTCGAATACGAGCACCTGGACTCAATTACGGTGTTCGCTATTATTCTGAAATTATGCAGAGCAACTCCGGGTAACTTGGAAAGGTAATTTGCATAATAGAGGCAAAAGAGTGTGTTACGATGAAGAGACACGCTACATTTGAGACACGTGACACTGAAAGCAGCACCCCCTCCTAACCGTATGAAGTGCGAAGGCTACTCTCCCCCACCTCTTTTCGAACAGTTAAACATTCGCAATTTTGAGAGAATTATCCAAATTCAGCTGCTAGTCCTCAGTTGGTGCATCATTTTGTAACAAATGAAGATTTGCGTCGGACCGGGATTGGAACCTGGGGCTCCAGCTTTTCGCTTGCGGTCGCCTTAACCACTCGGCCACCCGTGCACGCTCCCTGATCAGATCCAAACTTCATAGGTTACACTTCCCCACTTCCCTTGGCGCTCGCATGCATTTAGCGTGATTCCCGCGATGGGGAGAGACATACTTACACCATCTTTAGTCGGTCTAGGTCTCATATTTACCATGGTACTTCTGTTCTACAGGAATAGAGTTGCTGATGGTCCGCAGCATTAAATGTTATATATACAGGTAGTAATTTGCAATTTCACGAGTATTTTCCGACTTCAGCTGCTCTTCTTTAGTTAGTCTATCATTCTGTAACATATGAAAATTTGTATCATGCTGCTGAATGTTTGCCCCTATATACTATTTTTTTCGGTTATCTGATACCGACGTCATACATCTAATATGGTGATTGGTTGGCAGTAGCGAATCAGTCGGTTCTTACGTTTGATACCCTGGTGACTGGCAGGCAAAATCTTTTATCTGTTCGAAAGGCAACAGCCAATCAGCAGCTATTACCTGGAGTGTGGTGTTTCCTGCTGCGAACGTTCAGGCCGTACATGGCCTAATATGTAGAACTGTTTTATTACAGAAAGAAAAGGGATGGGGGCACTAGAAACTGCTCCACTGAAACCTGTTTCTTTCGATATGTGACTTCAGTCATTTGGCCTCCTCGGAACAAAAATTTCAGGAAGTCTTAGGATACCTTAATTCCATCCATAAAACATCCAGTTTACCATAGAAATGGAAAATGACGGCAAAATTCCTTTTCTCGATGTCCTAGTGCAACTCAGACCTGACGACATGTTTGCACTCAATGTAGGCGTATACCAGAAATCAACAGACAAGGGTTCCCATCTCCATGCCTGCAGCTGCCATCATCCCTTGAAGAGCAGCGTGCTCAGCACACTTATACATAGGGCTTACTCCATGCCCCCAGGGGGCTCACGGTTCTTTCGTGAATACGTACGTGGCGAGCACGGGTCAAGATCTAATGCAGTCTTCCTTCATTCTTTACTTCCCGGACTGCATTTCCTTTCCCCTCCTTTCCTATCCTCACTCCTTCCCCCTTCCCATCGGGGGACTGATAACCTCAGTAGTTTAGTCCCCCTATCCCAAACAAACAACCCAACCAATCCAGCTTATTCTATGACTATGATGACGACGACGAAGACGACGACGACTGCCTTTGCTGGCAATGTGTCGTCAAGTCTTGGCAGAGTGCTCCATAAACACCAGTTTTCCTTCCGTCAGCAAAATATACGAGCTCTACTAGGGACTGTGAAAGGCGAACTGGATCTTAAAAAAAGCGGGCGGATGCCGAGTTCCTTATGAGTGGCAATAGCAGAGCACTGCGTGGAAAACTAATAAAATGAATTACCGACAAACTGAAGTCCTGGCCACCATTAATAAATCTTGGGATTGCGTTCTCAAAGAAGCCATTGAAATCCGTGTGACTGCCAATCCAATAAATAGGGACGCAGTTGGTAACCAGACGCGGGAGGCAATACTGAGCTCCATCAAAGCAGAAGGCGACAGCAGCACGCGAGATCTACATCTACATGGGATACTCTGCAAATCACATTTAAGCAGGGCATAATATAACACGTTAACTGGGCGACACTTGTGTCGCCCAGTGCTGAGATTTCGTCGCCCAGTGGCCATGTGTGGTGCCGGCGATTTATTTTTATTGAATGACATATAAAATGTACCGGGAATTAAAAATAACCCCTTGTAAATCTTTTAGAGCACAAGTTCCCATCCTTTTCAGTCTTGTTACCCCTAAGACCTACTAGGGAAACTCATTTTGGCTGTTAAAAACCTACGACTTTCTTGCAAAAGTAAAACTGGGAAACAAGTGTTCTGGTGTAAAATGTGAAATTTGGTCTAAACATATTCAAGAAGCACTGAATTAAAAGAAAAAAAAAATGGAACTTCGCCCATTGCTGATGGCTTCCAATGTGACGGAAAAAAGGAATTGAAAAGAATTATTGATTATTTTAGCAGCGAAGCTCACAAAGCTGCTGTCAACCTTAATGAAATGGAAGAAAAATGGTTGGCAGAATCTGATAAGCACCCTTGGGTTAAAGCCCTTAAGTCTTACAATGCAGAGAAAATAACACTACTGACTGAACTAGCATTGGATGTAAATAATGACAGTCGTACAATGACTCTTTCTCCTCATTCTTTGCCGTCACGATCAATAACAAAGATTCACAGTAACACCTAAATTTCGTCATACAAAGACAATGGTTTGGAATGCGAGTTTTCTTACCTCACTCCTTCTCCAGCTTTATTGCAGTACAGAAACCCTGTAATGTATCGCGAGATGCTTGATGTTGTAGGGGAAAGTGATAATGGAAGGTATGGTCACACAGTTAAAAAACTAGGAACGTCTTTCCATTCAGGTTGATGGCTCCGTGGACAAATACGTAGTTGACAACAAGTTCATTACTGCACGGTTCATTACAGAAGATAACGAGATGAAATCTGTGTTTCTAAGTGAAAGCAAATCGATTCTGCGAGGGGCAGAAGGTCTTATGGAATCGGTCAAAGTTTTATTGGAAAATTTAGACCTTGGTGATACAGCAAAAGATAAGTTGACAGGATTCACTACAGATGGAGAGAGTGCTAATATAGGCAAATCCAGTGGCCTATGGGTTCGAATAAAAGAGTACTTAGGAAGAGACTTACTTTGTATTTGGTGTGTGGCTCATCGATCTGACCTAGCCATGTCAGACTTGGAATCAGCAGTCATTGAAGTTCAGCACTGGAAGACAAATTTAAAAGCCGTGGGAACGTTTTATAGGGTATCGGCTTTACGCTTTAAAGAACTTTAAGAGCTGGCTTAGTTAGCCGAGAAAACTGTACCGCTTTCCAGCACACTTTGATGTAAGGTTCGTAGAACACCTCAACAATTTAGCCAAAGCAGTTTGGAACAACACGCCGCGCTCAGCCGGTCCCGGGGGGATTCGGCCACTCCGCCACTTCGCCGCACTCCGTCCTCGCATTTACACGGCCGCGCTTGCACTACAGCTTTAGACGGCCGCGCCTGCAGTCCAGAACCATGGCAGACTCACGCTGTTGGACGAAGGAATGCCTGTGTGAATTTATTGACTTATACCGGCAGCAGCCTTGTTTGTGACGAATTCACAGTAAGGAGTACACAAATAAAAACCTAAGAAACGAGGCATACGATGTAGTGGTAACTTTATGCAAACCAATTTTTCATCATGCTGATAGGGAATTTGTTGAAAAAAAAAAAAAATTCAAGGTTTACATGGTTCGTTCCGGAAAAAATGAAAAAAGGTTTTGGACAGCGACCGATCTGGTAGTTTATGTGCCCAATCTATGGTATTATGTCCTAACATTCATAACGGATCAGGGACTTACGTCGTCAAGCATATCGAATATGGATGGAGAATATGAAAGACATGTGGGTGACGCCAATAAGTGTGCTGTAAATGAAGAGCATCTCGATGACAGTATCGCCGCAGAAGAGGGTTTTGTAATTGAGGAGCAGCAACGTAGCGAAGGAAATGAACAGGTTAGAGTTGAACTGTTTTATTTTTCAAAGACGGAATCACAGATGTAACAAAGGAAGGCAAAAATATATGTTGTAAGATTACAGTAGTTAATTAATAAACACCTACATAAAAATTCTTAGGCTCTGCCTAATTTCAACATTTCGTCGTGCCAAGACACACTCATTTCTAAAACAAAATATTTCTTGTATACCTCTCTATTCACTTTATCATTTTTCTTTGGATTTCTATATAACATATTTTGCAAACTATGTAGTTCCGTTGTTTGTCGCCAATGTGTTTTGCGCAGTGAGAAGGTCTCTGTGTCCACAGCTGATGGTGATAGATAGCCATGACTGTTTCTGCGCATAAAATTATGCAAAACACAGATAGCCAAAACAACGTAACATATTTTTTCTGGTTTCATATCAATAGTCGTCTTTAACTCTCGAAACCGTGAAGAAATAAGGGCGAAAGCATTTTCTACGACATTCCAAGCACGAGATAAACTGCGTGTCGCTGTTAGGCGTTCTTCTGCTGGAATGCTTTTTTCATCACTGTATATGTCTCGGTAATTTTGTGCTTAATCAAATCCAGCAAAATGTTAAACGAGGCACAGTCCATCCGTAAATAGTTTTTAAAATCATCGGGGAAATTATCGCGCAGTTTAGTAATTAAAGGCAAATGACTATAGCGGTGCCTGTATTCTTTCACCCAAACACGGCACTCTGATTTCTTTCGGTTCCTTACAAGCGCCACGCACATCCCAGCCGCAGCGATCACACGGATACGGTTTCCCTGCAGCTGCGCCTCGCTGCCCTGCCGCCGCGCCGCGCAGACCTTTGTGCCTCGCCCGAAACGCCAGGCGGGCCGCTCCTGCGCGGCGCCCCCTGATGGGCTGCCGCCCGCCGCTCCACGCGACGCGCCGCGCTCCTGCCGGCGTTCCTGCCCGCCGGCAGGAGCGGACGGGCAGGTGCGCCCTTTTTTTTTTTTCTTTATTGTATTTCCACACCAGCGATTACACCAGTAGGCTGGCAGCAGCTCCAGAGGCTGCTCTTCAGCCGAGAGAATAAAATACATTGATGAGATGAAATTTAAAATACATGACAGGCGAAAAATCAACGGAGGAACAATGACACATACATGGCGACAATTGGAGATACAAACAGTTGACAGGTGAACAAAAAAAACCGGATGTAGTCAGTTAAAAACGAGGAGCAACGGTGACTTAAAAAGCACATGTTGGACGACAAGAACACAGGACGGCGAGTACACGGAGACACTAAGTAAAATACACGGTGCGACGCTTGTCTGGTTGCGGTGGACGCAGTTAAAAAACACACACTTCACTGTAGCACAATACACAACACTTGACGTAGCACTTGTAAAACTGTCGGTCCAGGACCCCGATAAAAAGGGGGCGGAGCAAAGCGTGGGGGAGAGGAGAGAAAAAAAACGGCGGTGAAGAAAAGGGGGGCGGCAGGGAAGAGCCGTAGGGACTCCAGGGCAGGGAGGGGGGTAGCCAAGCGGGGGAGCGGAAGGGGAGGGAGGAGAGGGGGCACTTTATCTATGGGTGGGGAATCAGAGCTGGTAGGACGGGTAGATGTCGGAACGGAGGACGTCATCAGGAAGGGGGAGGCGGCGGAAATTACCCTGGGAGAGGACATGGAGGGTGTGGAGATGAAGGGAAGGGGGTATAACGCGGTAGAGGCGTGGCAGAGGCTCAGGGTTGGTAAGGATGGGGTGGACCAGGGGGTTGCGGGAGTCAATTTTACGGGTGGTATAGAGGATACGCAGGTGCGCCCGTGTAAAGGCCGCTTTTATGGGAGACAGGTGCCGAACATCAGCGACTTACCAATCTTATGCTAGATCTTCTGAAACGTCTGGAAAAACTCCAAAAATACTGTCAGAGGTAATTTGTTACAATCCCTGATATTGGAGTATCTAAAAAAAAAAAAAAAATATTTGTTGATTCATTATCTTTGAGGGAAGAAGACTGTTGTCCTGGTGGATATGAAGAAAAGTTGGAAAGAGAAGGTGCAAGACAACTTGAAACTGACGAATCAGATACTGAAGATCTTCCTAGAAGACGTCAAGTAAACCGATTTGTTTCAACAAAGCGACACTGGCCTGCAGCGAGAAGAGAGGTTGTAATGAGCTGCAAAGAGTTTATCTTACGACGGCTTCACGAAGACCAGAAGGAAATCTGCAGTAGGGTTAATAGATTATTAAATTCTAAAAATCCTATTGAGCTTGTGAACGCAGTTCGTGCAGACGTTGGAGGCCTGTTTGGTAGAGATAAAGTATCAGATTTTACTGATGACGTTGTAGTGTTGTTTATAACAGAAAAACTCCCTGCTCCGTCTAGTGTGACATTATCTACTGGAAAGCTGTACCACTTTTTGAAAGTACCTCAACCTCTCTCGATCCTAATAAGTTGGTGCAGTCGTATATTTCTCTAACAGCGTACAGTGCAGGTCCTGAAAGAGCAGTGTCACTACATACGATTTTAAAATCAAACAATCTGGCCTTTCACGAGAAGCTCTCAACTCTAGAATGCGCATCGCTCTCAACGGTGTTGGGACAGCATTTTTCTACCCAAGGCCATCCGTGGCGAAGTTCCTAGAGAAGAAAGAGAGAAGAAGGAAGCTGCCCGATTTTGAACTGCATCAAGACCAAGAGATTGCAAAAATGTTTTTTGGAAATGACAGTAACCATCAAATATGATGTTCTTCGATTTTTTAGTTAGGGACTTTGCAACTTTTTTTATCAAAATATTTTGTAAACCCAGTAATTTCATTACCCTTTAAAATTTTGTTGCTGGCCTATTTTAAAATATTTCTTGAAAATAGTTTCTTATGTGCATTAAAACATTTATAAAAACGGCAAAAGAATTTTTTTACCTACAATCTTACAAGTGAAGGAATAAAATTGCTATTAAATACTCTTTGAACGAAAACTGTAACACTAGAACTTTACGTTCTTTAAAGACGTTTTTAGCACCAGCATCTCATGACTCATTTTCTTCAGAATTACGTACTTTTCTTAGACAGCTTAAAATTGTAATTGTGTTTCTTTCCTGTTGGTGTACAGAATTCTCTAGAGCAAAAATACAAATTGAGGAACCATAACGTAATATGAGGTTTTAAGGCAAATAATGATTTATTAACTTTTACAGAAAGTGCACAGGAAGGTATTTTAAGTAATCATAGTACTGATATTAGTTTAATTTAATACTATTTTCATTTAATAGCCATATCACATTAAAGTGAACTTATAACAGGTACTGTATTCTATTTAACTACTTAGCAAATGAAAGTCAACAAAAACAATTGAAAGATTGTTTAACAAAATTAGGAGACAATAAATGATTTCTTCAAAGTCCAAATTTAGTATTGTTTCACAAACATTTTTATTTATCATTAGAATACAGATCTATTAAGGAAAAATTAAGCAGCTTCGATTTTAATTAAAAAAAGGCTTCAAAATCGGTTTTATGCATCAATATTTTGAATTTTTTCCGGGGGGGGGGGGGGGCGGAACTATGTTCGTATAGCTTATGGGACTTAACTACGGGGTCATCAGTCCCTAAATTTACAAACTACTCATAAACTCGCTTATATAAAGACGGCACAAATATCCATGCCCGAGGGGGGATTCGAACCCTCGACCGTAGTGGCCGCGCAGACCGTGACTGGAGCGCCTCAGTCCCCTCGGCCACCGCGGCTGGCGGGGAGCGAACGCCCGGATCATCCTTCCAATGTCGCCCAGTGAAAAGCCCTTAAAATATGCTCTGCATTTAAGTGCCTGGCAGAGGGTTCATCGAACCACCGTTATACTATTTATGTCCCATTCCATTCTCGAATAGGGCGCAGGTAGAAAGACCACCTGAATCGCTCCGTTCGAGCTCTGATTTCTCGTATTTTATTCTGATGATATTTTCTACCTACGTAAGTGGAAGTCAACAATATATTTTCGCATTCGGAGGAGAATGTTGGCGACTGGAGTTTCGTAAGTAGTTCACGCTGCAGCGATAAACGCCGTTGTTCTAATGATTCCCATTCCAGATCCTGTATCGTGACAACACTTAACGAGCTGCCCTTCTTTTCACTCTTTCGATGTCCTCCGTCAAACCCATTTTATAAGGATCCTACACTGGGCAGCAATACTCCAAAAAAGGACGGACAAGCATAGTGTATGCAGTTTCTTTAGTTGTTCTATTGCATCTTTTAAGTGTTTTGCCAATAAAACGAAGTCTCTGGTTCGCCTTTCCCACGACATTATCTACTTGTTCTTTCCAATTTAAGTCTGAAGTAATAGTAATTCCTGTAATTCCTAGGTATTTAGTGGAGTAAACGGCCTTCACATTCGATTTATTTATCTTGTAAACAAAGTTTAACAGATTTCTTTTCGTACTCATATGGACAACTTCACACTTCTCATTATTTAGAGTCAATTGCCAATTTTTACACCATAGTGATGTCTTATTCAGATCGTTCTCCAGTTGGTTTTGATCTTCAGATGATTTTACTAGACGGTAAACGACGGCGTTATCTGCAAACAACCTAAGAGAGCTACTTAGATTTTCCTTAAATCGTTTATGTAAATAAGGAACAGCAGAGGACCAATGACACTACCCTGTGGAACGCCCGATATCACCTCTGTTTTAGTTGATGCCTTACCATCGATTACTACTATCTGTGTCCTCTCTGAGGGGAAACCCTCTAACCAGTCACAAATTTGGGGCGATACACCATAACCACGCAATTTGATTAAAAGCCGTTTGTGAGGTACGGTGCCAAAAGTCTTCTGGAAATTCAGAAATACGGAACCAATTTGCGAACCCTTGTCGATAGCACCCATCACTTCGTGTGAGCATGGCCGGCGGAACTGAGGCTGAGGAAGTGGTAAAATTTCTAATACTAATAAAGGTATTTTGCTTGTAACTTTTCTTACCTTTATATTAAATGCCCTTTTAAATGCCGTTGTAGTTTGTTAGTACAGTGTTCTCTTTTGTTCATATACCTTGACTAGCCTATCTTAAAGTGTACTTCTTGATGGGAATTACAAAACGCAATGAATGAATGAACGAATTATTTGAAAAAGAGAAATCTAAGAGACTTTCTAAAACCGTATCTTCAGCATTTTTATGCGTGACATTAAATTCGACCAAATCGTCTGGACTCAATATACATCAAATTAAGATAAAATCAGACTAGACATTAACATTCCATCGATTACAGTCGTTTGAGTTCGTTGAGGACAGATAGGGAGAAAATCGAATGTATTCTTTACAAAGTGACCATCTTAACATTTTCTTTAAGTTATTTACAGGAACCATATAAAATCTGAAGCTTTATGAGTGGTTGGGGATTTGAGCCAACTTCCTCCTGACTGTGAGTCCACTGTGATGATCATTGTGACACCTCACTAAGAATTGGTAAAAATGGTATGATTTTAAAGTGTAAGTTCAAGATTTACACAGTCATTAAGCAAAAGAAGCCCTGAAAGATAATGTAATAGAACAAGTAAAAACTGCGGGAAGATGAGCATTTTTTGGGAAAAGTGGTTTGATATGTAAGACAAAGTTCGGTTTTAATAGAAAAGTAAGGCCCCTATAGAACATGAAAAAGGAAGTCAAATCTCAAAAATTATTAGTCAGCTTGGACTGACATGGAAATATCTAAAGTAAATAATCCTTCATTTGTTTTCCAGACCTCTTTCTCCAAAAAAGCCACCATTATTGCTGAAATGACTAAAAATGAAAATGATACATGGATTTTTTGGGAGTAAATGTAAGTGTACACCAAAAAGCGCCAACCTCTTCACGTCTAAGCAGCACTTGCCCGCTATTATTTATCGGGTGTATTCCAGTGTGTCTTTCTTCCTCTAAATGTTTTACTCTCTAAAAGTCGCTCTAGTACCAGTGCAAAATTTCCAAAATATTACCTGCTAGAATGCAGCTTTTCAGCGACACCCCCCCCCCCCCTTCGCCCAGCTCGATACGAATGGCATAAGTCAGTAGTATTCATGACTAAGACGGGTTGTCAGTTTAGATGCCTGGTTCATCTGTAATCTCATTACTGACAGTCATAGGCGTCCGCAAGGAGAGCCAAGAGGGGCAATTGCCTCCACCTGAAATTGGGGAATACAGGCTCTTTATTCATTATACTTACGAAGTTATGGAAGTGATTGTGACTGTATTACACCGTAGGCCCAGCACTGCAATGTGACGGGAATTGTGGCTGTAGCTATAATTATCTAATGTAGCTTTGTTTGGTAGTTAGACTAGGGCAGTCGCAAGGGGCCCTTCCGGGACTACACTTGCTTCTCCCCCCCCCCCCCGAAAAAAAAAGAGAGAGAGAGAGGGGGGGGGAGGTTTTCTTAATCGACTGTTATGCGAACTTCGATAGACATTTCCCCTCCCTCGCGGCCATTTTTAATTTTTAATTTTTTAACAAATCGGATGCAGTTCGGGGTATGAAGACAGTCAGCCCCACGCAGTCAAAAATCCTCGCTTCGCTACTGGGTTAGTCAAGAGAACGTACGTCTTTCCCTTTGTGCGATGGTGGTTTCTAAGCCGTTCTGCACTCATGAAAATTGTGAAAATTTGCAGACTATTGCCACAATATACTGAATACCGTTTCCGTATGCAGCCATTACGTAGTTGCAAAGCGGTCCATTGCTTTTGGCGTCTGATTGTAGAAACAAATTGACGTAATTCAGTAAGTTCATTAACATGACGGAGCGCAAATTTCTGTAAACAGAAGAAATTTTGTAGATGGTATAAAAATTTCTTAATCATTTCTACAGTTTGTACACTGTTTTTCAAACTTTGAACAGTACAAATCACCGAACATTTCTGATGGTATTTAGTTTTCAGAAGATTTTAAGACTCCCTTTGAGTTACAGGTAGTTTTTATTGGAATGGGAGCAAAAGATATTTTTGTGAATATATCTATCTTGTTGGATTTGGGGGATGTAATTTCTTGCTGTAAATTCGAAGCGGTGGAATCTATATTCATACTGAATACAGAAAAAAAGACTGCTTGTTTGATGAAGTATGTTTACTTCTTGAAGCTTCATGGCGAATTAAAACTCTGAGCCGGGAGCGGCATTCGAACCTGCGATCTTTGCCCTTTGCGGGATAGCTCAGTCGGTAGAGCGCTTGTCCGCAAAGGCAGAGGTCCCCGGTTCGATTGCCGGTTCCGGCACACTGCTTTAATCTGCCAGAAAGTTTCATATCAGTGCACACTCCGCTGCAGAGTGAAAATATCGTTATATTTACTTTACGTTTTAGGTATCAAAGTAACATACTTCACAAAATTCTCAATTGAAATCGTTTGACATACAACACGTTTAGTATACTCATAGTCAAATTTAGTTGCTGGAGCAACTGATGATTCCAAATTCATCGGATTTGCTCTGTAAAGTTTGCAAATTTCGAAGCTTGCCTCCTATTGGGAAAAATTCCCGCGGACACGTATGCTAACAGTGCTTTTATCACATTCGTGTTTCTATGGGTTTTTATCTATTTATTCGTTTGGCTTACATTGTCATATTACAGTCTTATTTGAAAATTTTGATATACAAAGGATTACATATACGAAAACTATGTACAAATACGCATAATAAAAACAAGTAAACAAACAAACCAGAGAAAATACTATAATTGAATATCTAGGTCTCTTAACCACTCTACAGCCCTTGTTGTCACCAAATGTAGCACACTGATTCCTCCAGGAAATTTCCGTAATGCACGCTCTTCAATCAGGCGCTGTATTGTTTGCACAGGAGCACGACAGTCACACGCTAGGGCATCTTTGTATCCCCATTCATACAACAGGCCCTGCATCTTCCATGCCCTGAGCGGAATCGGTTCAGGGACGTCCGTAGTTTTCTGGGAAGGCAGAATCCATTCACAAGTTTTGTAGGGTCAGTTATATAAGACGAGAGCCGGAGGAAACTTTTTCCAAACATCTTTCCATTCTTGACAGACACCGTAAACAAGGGGGCGCGTCTTGCATTGGCCGCGGTGGTTTTCTGGATTTGAGTCTGCTGGTGGGTTTATTCTGCAGTTGGTTGTATAGAAGTGAGACCTGGTGAGTGGCGCTCTTGTGGAACTCTCTTGCTGCTGCTGCCGCTGGTGCTGCTTCTCGTCTTACTGATGGAGGTAGAATATTACACAATACAGGCAGCCATGGAAGTGGTGTAGACTTTGTAGTGTCACTGATTATTCTCATTGTTTGACGTAGACTTCACGTACATCTGTGCGCTATTTTTCAATACTGGAGCACAGTATTCTGCCGTTGAGTAAACTAATGGCACTGTAGCAATACGAAGAGTATTGCAGTCCATCCTGACCCAGCCAGTTTTCTGACAATGTGTTTACTTTTTTTTGCTACGTATTCTAGATGGTTCTTAAAGGTAAGAGCCCGTTCTAAAATGACTCGGGTTACTCTCAACCATTACTGTGTACTTCGTCCCTAACAATCAGAATGTCGACAGGACGTTGATCTTCCTTCTTTAGTGCCGTACACTCATTAGACTTGAAAGGAGTCTGTCTAAAACCATAACACATTTGTTGTATCTGTAGACGGCAGTACGTAAAGTTATAATACATTTTTCACATTTGTGAAGGACATTTATAAATGTATTATAGAGTTAAAGTATCTGTGAAAGACGTTGGTAGACGACAGCCACATAAGTATGAGCACTAGCTCTTTGGGGATGCGCAGAGGAAATGCGCGTGGTGACAAAGAGGTCTGGTATAGCGGCGCCAGGGAGCAGCGGTGGTGTAAAGGAAAGTCGGAGGGTGCAGGGCAAAGCAGGAGGCCATGGTCGGAACGTGGTCAGTCACAGCGGACAGGCTGAGTGTAAACAGGCAGTGAATAGTTTCTGTGTAGGAAGGCATTGGTCAGTTAAAGGAAGTGGCGAGTTACCAGTTGGAGTTCGCTAGTTGCGAGTGGCAGTCGCCGTTATGTATAGTGTCGTGGAGTAATACTGCCAAGCCCGCAGTGGAGTAGCCGAGCGGTCTAAAGCGTCTCGCTGCGGAGCGCGCGGTTGCTCGCCGTGGACGTTCGAGTCCTACCTGGGGCATGGGTGTGTGTTGTCCTTAGGTTAGTTTACCTAGGTTTAAGTAGTTTGTAAGCTACGGACTGATGACCACGCAGTTTGGCCCGATAGATTTACAAACATTTGAACATTAATACTACCAGGGACCAGTCTGTGAAGTACAGGATACTTCTTTACAACTGTACCGGCATGGCGCACTGAGCCGCTGTTGCATATTTTCTTGTTGGAACGAAGTAACACCCCAGGAAGAGAGATACTGATTACCTATTTTGAGACGGAACAGACTTAGACCAGTTTTGATGAGAATTGTATGGCATATGTATTACAAAGACAGCAATCTAATTTTAAAATTAATGTTCAATAATAGGTTTCTTGTTCGCAGCAAGTGTCTATTTGGTAGATTTGATGTTTTCCTTCTCATTTCCATGAGTAAAGCGTAAAGCATTTTCGCTAATTCCCAATTTTATACGTTTTAAGCAACCAACCCTAGTTATGTCTAACTACTAGGATTTCACGAATTTCCCACCTGCAGAGAGACATAGCTGGTTTGCTGATTCTGATTGAATTTCGAAATACATTTTTTGATAGGAACTTTTATATAGCATTGAACTAGCGGGTTTTGTTTATTACTGAAACACTCTTAAATCAGCTTGTGTAGAAAATAATCCACTGAGCAGAGAATAATTTTCAATGCTTTTCCTCCCCTGTAGTTTTGAGAAATCAAACTCCGCAGCATCCCCAGTTCAACCAAATACTCCTAATTGAACCACTTGCTTATGTTTCCTCATTTCAACAAAATTAACGGAATCATAGATTGTTGTTGTTATGGTCTTCATTCCGGAGACTGGTTTGATGCAGCTCTCCACCCTACTCTATCCTGAGCAAGCCTTTTCATCTCCTCATAAGAACGGCAACTCACATCCACTTGAATCTGCTTACTATACGCGTCTCTTGGCCTCCCTCTGCGATTTTTACCCCACACACTTCCCTCCAATGCTAAATTTACGAGCCGGCCGCGGTGGCCGAGGGGACTGAGGCGCTTCAGTCACGGTCTGCACGGCCACTAAGGTCGGGGGTTCGAATCCCCCCTCGGGCATGGATATTTGTGCCGTCCTTAGTTGTAGGTAGTTCATAAGTAGTTTGTAAGTTTAGGGACTGATGACCCCGTAGTTAAGTACCTTAAGCTTAACGAACATTTGAACCTTTTAAATTTACGATTCCACGATGTCTGAGAATGTGTCCTACCAAGCAATCCCTTCTTTTAGTCAGTGTATGCCAAAAATTCCTTTTCTCACCAATTCTGTTCAGTACCTCTTCATTAGTTATGCGATCCACCCACCTAATCTTCAGCATTCTTCTGTAGCACCACATTTCAAAAGCCTCTATTCTCTTCCTGTCCGCACTGCTTATCGTCCATGTTTCACTCCCGTACAAGGCAACACTCCACACAAATGCTTTCAGAAAAGACTTCCTTACACTTAAATTAATATTCGATGTTAGCAAATTTCTCTTTTTCAAAAATGCTTTTCTTCCCATTGCCATTCTGCATTTTATATCCTCTGTACTGCGACCATCGCATGTTATTTTACTACCCAGGTAACAAAACTCATCTACCACCTTCATTGTTTCGTTACCTAATCTAATTCCTTCAGCGTCGCCTGATTTTCTACGACCGCATTCCATTATTTTTGTTTTGCTCTTATTAGTTTTCATTTTATACGCTCTCTTCAACACACTGTCCATTCCATTCAACTGGTCTTCCAGGTCCTTTGCTGTCTCTGACAGAATTACAATGTCACCAGCAAAACGCAATGTTTGTATTTCTTCCCCCTGAACTTTAATCCCTATTCCAAATTTTTCCTTGCTTTCCTTCACCGCCTGCTCGATGTACAAATTGAATAACATCGGAGAAATGCTACAACCCTGTCTGACTCCCTACCCAACTGATGCTTCCCTTTCATGCCCTTCGACTCTAATAACTGCGGTCTGGCTTTTGTACAAGTTGTAAATAACTCTCCTTTCCCTGTATCTTACCCCTGCTGACTTCAGAATTTGAAAGAGTGCATTCCAGTCAACATTGTCAAATGCTTTCTCCAAATCTACAAAAGCTAAAAATGTAGGTTTGCCTTTCCTTAATCTATCTTCTAAGATAAGACGTAAAGTGAGTATTGCCTCCCGGGTTCCTATGTTCCTCCTGAATCCAAACTGATCTTCCCCGAGGTCAGCTTCTACCAGCTTTTCCATTCTCCTGTAGATAATTCGTGTTAATATTTTGCAACCATGAGTTATCAAACTGATGGTTCTGTAATTTTCACACCTGCTTGCGCCTGATTTCTTTGGAATGGGGATTATTACATTTTTTCTTAAAGTCTGAGGGCATTTCGCCTGTCTCATACATCCTACACACCAGTTCAAATAGTCTTGTCATGCTTGCCTTATGTTTTCTCATTTCCGTTGTGCATAGGCTAATAGTGTCATAGCCACACGAAAACACCCGATCGCTTAACCACCCGCACAGATAAACAAAACTAGGCAGACCCCTTTGAGACTGTCAGCAGGTCCTGTAGTTGTTCTCCACGTTGACTGAGGGTGTCTGTTGGGCTTGGCCGCGCGTCGCGAAACGCCGGGTCGTGTTGTCTCGGGGAGTTGGTCTCCGGCAAACACGAGCTGCCCCGGTTCAGGGCCCAGGCGTTTGCTCAGAGGCGCGCGCCCTGTCCAGATATGCATTCCCGCCTCTGGACAGGGCCACCTCTCCACTGGTCTCCGCCATGAAGCAGGGAGCGACAAGCAAACAGCGCCGCCTCCTCCTCAGGTCTACATCTACGTACATACTCCGCAATCCACCCAAAGGTGCGTCGCCGAGGGTACCCAGCACCATTAATACTTGCTTTCCTGGTCCCCTCGCATATAGAATGAGGGGAAAAAACGAATGCTTGTTTGCATCTGTACGAGCTCTAATCTCTCTCCTTTATTTGTGGTCCTTAGCCGGCCGCGGTGGCCGAGGTGTCTCTGTCGCGCCAGTCAGGTTCTGCACGGCCACTACGGTCGGGGGTTCGAATCCCCCCTCGGGCCGTTCTTAGTGTTAGCTAGTTCATAAGTAGTTTGTAAGTTTAGGGACTGATGACCCCGTAGTTAAGTCCCATAAGCTCTACAAACAATTGAACATTGAACATCTCTCTCTCTCTCTCTAAGGCTGCAGCAAGGAGGGGGAGTGTGGCTGCAGCCCGATAGCCCCCTCCCCCTGGATACGCCACTGCCCACGTCTAGTATCACTTAACACCAGAATCCATGCCACGCAGAATCACTGCCGTATTGCGTCCAAAGAGTGAACTAACATGCTGTTAGGCAGGTGGACGAAATGTTTTGAAACACCTATGTACGTTGCCAGATGACGAGACTGTGATGCGGGGTGGTCAGCCCAGGGACTAATCAGACTTATTCCGTCAAAAGACGAGTCGTAGTAACTTATCAACGATCTTGACAAATTCAAAATTTTCAAATGTTTGTAATTCTATGGGACCAAACTACGTTTGTCATCAGTCCCTAGCCTTACAAAATACGCATCCATGCCCGAGGGAGGCAGCGCGATCCGTAACGTGGCGCTGCAGACCGCTCGGCTACTACCGCGCGGCTGTTGAAGAGTGGAGACGGGTTTCATCTCAGTACTTGTGATAAGCGAAAAATCTTAAGCAACACACAGTTCCAGTATGGAAGATATCAGGTTAGTGCAGAAGTTCGTAGGGATTTTCGTAAGTTTAGTAACACAATCGATGAACATAATAGAGACTTTAGCAATATATTGTACTTCACTGTTTACAACAGAATGCCGACGGTGGTGTAGCTTTTTAGATTCCGCGACTGTAGAAATCAGTGGGAAGAACTCGTCGAGTATGGTCGGAACGCTTGTTCGTTAGGAAAGGCAGTTCCTTGAAGCTTCTTCGATAGAGAACGCAAAATGTTAAAATACAAGGGCGCGAGATCAGGCGAATGAGGTTGGTACCGAATGACTGCACGAGCTAAGTGTGCGTGCAGTGGTTTTTGTGTATAGCAGAACGCGGCCGTGTGTTACCGTGGAGTAACATCACGCGCTCTTCTTGGTCGTCATTCTTGGACGTCTTAGTTGCTGACAAATGTCAGCAGTGATGGTTACGCCTCCGGGAAGTAATTCGTAGCATATGCGACAGTTGCTGTGCCACAAGAAGCATAACATTACCTCACATGGATGAGCGCAAGTCTATGTACGGGGATTTATTTTCATTAACCTTCGAGAAGACGCACTCGTGTATTCAGTACCCCATTGGGAAATTTCGTAGTGTGTAGTGCGGCTTTGCAATTCTATGTGTTAAGCTGTCTCTCTTTTGTTCCCTCCCCCCCCCCTCTCTCCCCTTCCCGCCATGACTCAGAGCCCTCAGTATTGCGCTGATCTTAAGGAAGACAATAGTGAGGTACTCCGTACTCCGCGGGTCTGCTTGTATCATAGTACTTTCTTCCTGACAATTTTTAAAGTGTATACCATTTACGTTTTATGTAAGCCAGTAAAAGAATCTTTTCATGGCAGCATATATAACAAGGATCAAAGAATTCAGCGTATGCACTGATGAACTAACACCTGAAAAGGAGATCGAGAATCATATCACTGCCGACTGATGTTTCGGTCCATTGTTATATTCTTATTGTGAATGCCTTCATTCAGGTGCCGAATACACATTTTAAAATAACTATGTAATAATATTACTGCAAACTATAAATAATTACCTGATTCCTAAGGGAATCGTACGAAAGAAGCTGGGGTACTGAATACTACATGCGCTTTCTCGTGCAAGAGAAATCTCCGTGCCCGCTCGAAAGTTACGTTAGCACAAAGGCACAATTTTTCGTATAGGAATTGCTTGTGTTGTTCACGTACCCGTAAAATGCACGTATGTCCTCCCACTGATTTTTGTGGTTTTAGCTTAGGGCATGCGTTACCTATTCACCCGGGTTTTGGACCACGGCATGCAAACGGTAGGGTAAGGTCGGATAAGTTGACGAGGAGTCTAAGATAACGAATTTTGAATTTCTCCGATAACCAAATAGCTGGTGCTACATGCACTATGGTATTAATTCCTTAGCGCGCTGTGTCATGCAAGTAATACTTTTGTGTTAATGAATATGAGATGATTCCTCTTAAACCTTGCGGATTTAATGATGTTTTAATAACGGTTTAATGACTTTATTGTGTAAGACTGTGTGCATGTATAAGTCTGAATGCAAAATGTCAACTGAGTTTAAGATGACGAATTATGCAGTTCTTAAGGGAGACAGGGTGACAGAAATGGAGCAAGGAATCATTGAAAGAGGCAATGCAGCGTGTAAGAAATGGTAAGCCTGTTAAAGGCGCCGCTGGGAAATTCAACTTCCCTGAAGCTATTTTGTCATTAAGTAAAAACCATGTTGATAAAATAGGATCTGCTCAAAGAAATGTTACGCTTATGTCTCTTTTCATAAGTAGATAAGCATGAATAAAAATCTAGTTTTCTAAATAAAATGTTCATTTCGTCATCTTACCCTACCTGTAGTAGAAGATGGTACTGTACTGTCACTAACAAAAACAGGTGTAGTTAAAAAATTTTCAGTCTTAGGAAACGTTTAAGAGGTTTTTTACAAAGGAGATACATTAAGCACTCGTTTTCCCATAAATAAAATATCTGATTTTAACATAAGAATGTAGTGGGACAAGATAGTCGTACTACATTGTTCTTTGTCAGCACTGTTTTGAAGTTGTAAATAAGAAAAACGAAACTTTTTATTTGAAATGTATACATATTTGATGTTCATGTAAATATTGTTATAATATGATTCTTAAAATGTTTTATTTTCTGTATGTTACATGTACGATCAAGGCGCCGCAGTCAACAAGGGCAGCGTCATCGCCGCCGCAGCCAATCTTTTAAGTATGTGACCGCTAGCAGAATTTAACCGACGGCTACGCGGCTACGAATGCGCCTTCTTTATTGCTGCGCGTCAATCGTTTCAAAGAAGAAAAGAAAAGAACATTAAATTATTATTATTATTATTGTTTGAGATTCAGTCCAAGCTGGTTGTACAGGTTCAGGTCTCTTGCAAAACTGACTTTGTATTAGTATGAAGAAGAATAAATATCTGTTAATATTGAAAAGTATCTTGCATTTATGAAGAGTTATATATAATCAAGAATATATTATAGCAAGAGTAATTTGATTTTTGTGAAGAACTTCTACTTATTTCAGAAAATAATTTAAATTCTGACTGAAATTATTACTGACTTGCTTCTAATGTGATATTATATTGGTATCGAATGTGAATATGGGAAAACAGTGTTTAGCAGGCGGTGGAATATTAAATTTTTCAGTACAAGTTAGCGACAGCAGACAGTAGTGCCTGTGTTTGATAAAATTTTAGTAACGGCCACAGACTAGTTTCCTTGCCCCTGCTCGTGCAAGAACCTTATTTATTCATTGTGAACTATTTAAAGGCGTTAATCCTATATTTTCTGATTTATATTGTGGTGCAGGACACTTCGGACGAAGTCTTGAAATTGTGCACGGTTAGATTGTGACGGTGTTGCTAGGGGACTGTAAATAATCAACAACGTCCTAGCAACTGATAAAACCTTTCCAGTATCAAAATACTCTCATGATTAGCGACTAAAGATGAACATAACTAACTGTATTAACCATCGCAGTTATCCCGTCCCTGTTCCACCACAAGAGCCAGAAAAAATATGATAAACGTTAATGTCGCCATCTTACCCGACTTCCTCCTACACGAAGGTGGAGTGATCTCAGTTCAGAATATCTGCCAATTTTAGAGCACTCTGACGTGGATCACTAATGCGACTAAACGATCTACACCAAACCCTGATGGTCTCCTGAACGTGGAGTATGCGGGCTGAACGACCCTCTCTAAACCGACAAATAAAAGAAAAAAAAAATCCATCTTGCTGTGCTCTATCCACTGGTGTCAACTCAATACACGGCACAAACATTTATGCCTGCTCTCGTGCTGTAACAGCTCTATTAGACGCCAAGGGAGTAATGTCACAACTGTTGCGATTTCTCTACTTGGCGCTACGTATTCTAGCGTCCACAGATCCACACTGTATCTCTAAACGGCAAAATGACAATATGTAAACTCGAATAGCATTAGTTAACAACAAATAAAAGTAGAATCTACAACCTCTGACAAGTTTGGTGAATGAAGTCAGAACGGTCAATCGGGCAACACGCGCGAACCACGAGGATGCACCTACAAAGCGGCCGGTGTTGACAACATGACCCCACAGTAGTTCAGTTGAGCATCGTGAGTATTCCGTGTTAGACCCGTTTGACGAGGTACTTGTATAGTGACTTGGTTCTGAACTGAGAACAGGACAATGAACGAGCAAAGGATCAAGTTAAAACTTTGTTTTGAGCTTAGCTAGACACCTCAAGAAACGCGTGCCATGCACGTAAGTGTTTATGGGGCTCCAGCACTGTCTATGAAGAGAGTGTACAAGTTGTTCGCCCGGTTTCGAGGAGGCCGGGAAAGAGTTTCTGAGAATCCCCGTAGCGGTCGACCGGCGACCGCCATCAGTGACGAAAACATTCAGAAGTTGAGGACACTAATCACGAACGATCATCTAATAACTGTGCGCAAGATAGCGGATGAACTGCAAATTGCCGGCCGCGGTGGCCGAGGTGACTGAGGCGCTCCAGTCACGGTCAGCACGGCCACTACGGTCGGGTTTCGAATCCCCCCTCGGGCATGGATATTTGTGCCGTCCTAGTTCGTAAGTAGTTCATAAGTAGTTTGTAAGTTTAGGGACTGATGACCCCGTAGTTAAGTCCCATAAGCTTTACAAACATTTGAACATTTTTTTTGAACTGCAAATTAACCGTGAATCCGTGCTACAGATCCTTGCATGACGATCAGAAGCAGGTACGTTTAGAGGCTTCACTGGATTTTGTCGAAACAGCGGATGCGGATTGGGCAAAGCTGAAAATGTGTACCCAGCCGGGATTCGAACCCGGGTCTCCTGCTTTCTAGGCAATTGCGCTGAACCCTACACCACTGGGGACACAGGGATCATATCCCGCAGGATCAGAAGTGACGTCTGTTCTTTCGAAACAGACTCCACATGTATATATGTACGGTGTATGGTGTAGGGATCAGCGCAACTGCCTAGAAAGCAGGAGACCCGGGTTCGAATCCCGGCTGGGTACACATTTTCAGCTTTGCCCAATCGCAGTTGATGTCATATATTCTGTGAATATTAAAGAATAACAACTGCTGGATCAGAAGTGACGTCTGATCTTTCGGAACAGACGCCACATGTATATATAAAAAAGGGTATGGTGCATTTGAACATCCACCATACTCGCTGGATCTTAATCGTCCAGCCTTCTTCCTATTCCCTCGAATCAAACTCATTTTGAAAGAAAAGAGACTGTACGATATTCGTGACATCCAGCGAAACATGAAGAGTCTTTTGAACACCATCCCAAAGGAAGACTTCGTGCAAAGTTTGCAGGACATGTATCGCAGAGCTCACTGATGCATGTTTCTGGGAGGTGACAAATTCTAAGGACAGTAAGGTAACTGTAGTTTATAGTCCACCTAAGGTAATGTTAAACCGAACTTTGTCAGAGGATGTATAAAAACCATTGCAACCGGAATACCAACAAACAAAACAAAAACGCTACGAATTTGAGCAGCAACCCTATAGACTGGCCTCTCTCCCTAGGGTGAAAGCGAAGCGCGCTCACCCACACAGAACAGAGCAGAGCAGTCTCCGGTATTCAGCCGAGCGGAACTCCTCGAGAAGGCCCCGAGGATAGTCGCGACTGGGCAATTTATGAGCAGGCCGGCTTACCGCGACAGGCGCTAAAAGCCCATTACTGGAACAGAGCCGTAATATTGTATCCTCGTGTTAACGGCACACTCCATCACCATATTTTGAGCACAGCAGACTACCTTGTTTCACTTATCCAATTGAACACGTTCCAAGCAGTTCGTTTCCGGTCAGCGTAAACCCGTTTTTGCAACATAAATTGCATCCAGTAATCGAGTCGTTTCCCTGTCTTGCTCTTTAAGAGACTGTCAGCAGCTTGGTTTTTTCCTCATATTTTGTAGGTTACGACAGTAATAACCACACCATTTTCTTGTACTGAGGTACCGTAATTTTGAGAACTTTTGGTTCCAATACGACTGCTTTTTAAGTGCCACGAATCGTAGGAAGGGTGTCTTTTATCATAGTAAACATTCGAAAGCAGAAAGAGTAGAGACACCGGAAGTAATAGCGTACAGCAACCCTTTACGGCATGATAAAACAAATGACGCACTGTAAAATGGACTCCATGGTACGGAAGCAGTGATCTCTATATAACCTAGATGTATAACTTTGAGCATAGAACTGTAGCGTGCCTGCACATTCATATGTTTTGCACACGAATTTGCATTGTCCGCCATGTTGTAATTAGTCAAACGAATTTACATCAGTTAATACATGACAAATAATTGCTAGATTACCTCTGCATATGAAATTTCAACATACGAACTGAGAGACTCACGTGAGTACGGAATCGAAACATATTTCCTTTTCGTTTTCTTCTTATACTTCATAGCGGCCATGTAGTAATTAGTCAAGAAACAGAATGTGAACATCTTCGGCTGGCAGGCTCAGCTATCTGTAGTTCAATATCCAGGTAATATAGAGATCACTGTACGGTAGGAATGTGACCATATCTCACAGATTGGTTAGATAGCTTGACCAACGAACACATACGAGGTAAAACCAAAAAATAACGGGAATATTTTGCAAAGTAATCTCAGAGCTGTGTAAGCGTTTATTCCAGTTTTGTGAACACTTCTCAAACCTAAATTTTCGATATGGTCATTGAATAACAGAAACATAACATTAGGCAAGTTTTGAGAAAAACAAAATATGTGAAACACTCCAGTCTACAAAGAATAAACGCCCCCTGTCCTTTCTGTCGCTTGTCGTGTAAGTTACACAAAATTCTGTGGACATGTGTTGAAGTTTATATTTGAACAACTAAGGGAAACGTGAATACATGGGTAAGGAAACACAAGAGTGTTTGCCGACTAGAAAAATTGAAAAGCAGAACATGCTCAACAATCAGGAAGTTATCTGAAACAAAAATTATATCAACGTTGACGAATTACTTTCATATACAAACTGGATAAGCTATTGAAATACATCAATACAGGGATAATTTTAAGGTGAAAGAGGCGGCCACGAAACTCGGCGACGTATGGACAAAGCTCTGCAGAATCGCTAGACAGTATGGCAATCGGTAGCTACGTTTTATCTCTGACAAGGATTATCTCTGCTTACCCCGCGTAACTTTGACCACGCCTATTTTCTACTGCATGTATGTCGGCCTCAGACGTCCGACCCATTTCCAGCGAAGTTCTGAACGAAACGTTAGGAAATGGAGGGTTTCGTCGACCACAACCATACGCCCCCATAAGGTTTACCACCAGCAGTTTCCTATACCGATTTTTTTCTTTACATTTAATAAAAAACGACGTGCTTTCATTCTTCTCTTCAGCCTCTGGAATAAATAATTCGAAGAAGGTCAAGTCCGGCAAATTTTACAGTAGGCATAACCGATATGTTTTTCTACCGAAAAATAGCCAAGAAGTATTGAGTTGTGAGCGGGAACATAATCGTGATACAATTTCCAAGTGTGATTTTTGCCACAATTCTTGTCGTTTTCCTCTGTTAGTTTCACGGGAAAGTCGCATAATCGCATAATTTCCATATAGTATTCCTTACTGATCGTAGACCATAATGGAGGTACCATGTTACAATATCTCATTGTAATGGAAGAAAACGGCTAAAAGAACCTTCACGTGTGAACTAACTTGCCGATTTCTTTTTTTTTTTTTTTTTTTTGTTCTGTTGGCTCTTCAGCAGTTTGCATGGGGACGATTGTGCTTTGGTTTCGACGACATACACGTCTACCCATGTTTCATCTCTTGTAATAAGCTTCTTGTTGCATTCATTCAGCATTTCCTGGGCGATGTCCATACAACGTCGTTTTTGGTCAAAATTCAAAAGTTTCGAAACAAACTTTGCTGCTACACATTTCATACCAAAAACATCCAAAAATGTGCATGACATAAGCCATAGGATATACCAACATCAACCTCTGTCTCAGATGATGATTGGGCGATTTTCAAGAGCCATTTTCTTTACCTCGTCCATACTGTCGAGTCGTCGGGAATTGCTGTGCTAGGACGTCCAGGGCAGTAGTCGTATTCAGCGTCTTTCGCTACTTTTTGATCACTGTGTTGTTGTGGTCTTCAGTCCGGGGACTGGTTGGTTGCAGCTCTCCACCCTACTCTATCCTGAGCAAGCCTCTTCATCTCCACATAAGAGCGGCAACCCACATCCATCTGAATCTGCTTACTGTATTCGTCTCTTGGTTTCCCTCTGCGATTTTTGCGCAACACACGTCCTTCCAATGCTAAATGCACGATTCCATTATGTCTAACAATGTGTCCTACCAACAGATTGCTTCTTTTAGTCAAGGTATACCAGAAATTCCTGTTCTCCCTAAATCTATTGAGTACCTCATGATGAGTGACGCGATTTACTCACCTAATCTTCAGCATTCTTCTGTAGCGCCGCATTTCAGAAGCCTCTATCCTCTTCCTGTCTGAACTATTTATCGTCCATGTTTCACTCCAGTGCAAGGCAAAACTCCACACAATCTGCTTCAAAAAGGCCTTCCTTACACTTAACATTCGACGTTTGCAAATTTCTCGTTTTTAAAATCGTTTCTGTTCTCATTGCCATTCTGCATTTTATATCCTCTGTACTACGACCAGCAAATGTTATTTTATTGACCTATAACAAAACTCATCTATCAACTTTGTTGTTTCGTTGCCTACTCTAATTCCTTCAGCATTGCCTCATTTTTCGTAGACTGTAGCACTTGTTAATGTTCATCTTATACGATCCCTTCAATACAATGTCCATTCAATTACTCTTCCAGGTCCTTTGCAGTCTCTGACAGAATTACGATGTCACTGGCAAACAGCAAAGTTTTCATGTCTTCACTCTGAATTTTAATTCCGTCTCCAAATTTCTCCTTGCATTCCTTCACAGCTTGCTCAATATACAAATAGAATAACACTGGGGAAAGGCTACAACCCTGTCTTACTCCCTTTCCAAACAGTACTTCCCTTTCATGCTCTTTGACTCAAATAATTGCTATCTGGTTATTGTACCACTTGGAAATAACCTTCCGTCGCCTATATTCTACTCCTGCTGACTTCAGAATTTGAAAAAGTACATTCCAGTCAACATTGTCAAAAGCTTTTTCCAAATCTACAAAAGCTAGAAATGTAGCTTTACCTTTTCTTGCTGTTTGCTCCTATGCCATCTACCAGATTTTCCATTCTTCTAAAAATAATTCGTGTTAAAATGTTGCAACCATGACTTATCAAATAGCCTGTCTGTGCCTGCTTTCTTTGGAACGGGGATTATTGCATGTTTTGATGAAGTCTAAGAGTATTTCGCCTGTCTCATGCATCTTACACACCAGGTGGAATAATTTTGTCATGACTGGCTCTCCCAGAAACTTCAGTAGCCCTTAGGGAGTGTCATCTACTCCAGGGGCCTTGTTTCTTGTTAGGTCTTTGACTGCTCTCTCAAATTCCTCCCTCAATATAGTATTTCCTACTTCATCTTCATTTACTTCCATTCCTACAACATTGTATCGAACTTCATTTCCTTAGTAGAGCCCCCCCCCCACGCTCCGCCTCTATATATTCTCTTCATCTTTCAGCTTTTCCTTCATTGTTCAGATCTGGTATTCCACCTGAGTTCACACAGCTGCTTTTCTTGCCTCCAAATGTCTCTTGTACTTTTTGTAGGCGGTATCTATTTTTCTCCTAGTTATAAATACTTCTACAGACTTGCATTTGCCTTTTAGTCACTCCTGCTTAGCCATTTTGCATTTCACGCGACTTGTTTTTAAGTCGTCTGTACTCCATTTTGGATGCCACATTTACTGCATTTTTGATATTTTCTCCTTTCATCAATTATATTTAGCATTTCCTGTGATATCCTCTGTGAATCATTTGCTGCCTTCACTATTTCACCTCTCATAGCTATCCGTTCGTCTTCTACTGTATTATCCCCCCCCCCCCCTGCCAACTGTTACCTAAAGCTCCCTCTGAAACTCTCAAAATTATTCAGGTTCCTTCAGTTTATCCAGATACCATCTGCTTACATTCCTACCTTTTTGGAGTTTCTTCAGTTTCATATTACGACCACCTAATTATAGTAGCATGTTATTATGTGGGCTCCAGGATAGCTCTACTTCAAGTGTTCCTGGCAGCCTACACCGAAGGCGTACCTGAAGTTGCACACATTGAAAGTCGGCAGATGTCAGCTATTTCCGGGCACTCCAATGATATCGTCACCAATAACCTGCACTGCTTCTGCAGGCGGAGCTAGAGAGAGAAACATAGAGCGTTGAAATACAGCAATGCAGTAAGTACACTACTGGCCAATAAAATTGCTACACCAAGAAGAAATGCAGATGATAAACGGGTATTCATTGGGCAAATATATTATACTAGAACTGACATGTAATTACATTTTCACGGAATTTGGGTGCATAGATCGTGAGAAATTAGTACCCAGAACAACTACCAAAACGTGTAACCAATGGCACCCCATACCATCAGGCCGGGTGATGCGCCAGTATGGCGATGACGAATACACGCTTCCAATGTGAGTTCACCGCGACGGGGGATGCGACCATAATGATACTGTATACAGAACCTGGATTCATCCGAAAGAATGGCGTTTTGCCATTCTTGCACCCAGATCGTCATTGCGTACACCATCGCAGGCGCTCCTGTCTGTGACGCAGCGTCAAGGGTAAGCGCAACCGTGGTCTCAGAGCTGATAGTCGATGCTGCTGCAAACGTCGTCGAACTGTTCGTGTAGATGGTTGTTTTGTAAACGTCCCCATCTGTTGACTCAGGGATCGAGACTTGGCCGCACGATCCGTTACAGCCATGCGGATAAGATGCCTGTCATCTCGACTGCTAGTGATACGAGGTCGTTGGGATCCAGCACGGCGTTCCGTATTGCCCTCCTGAAACTACCAATTCCATATTCTGCTAAAAGTCATTGCATCGCGTCCAACACGAGCAGTAATTTCGCGATACGATAAACCGCAATGGCGATAGGCTACAATACGACCTTTATCAAAGTCGGAAACGTGATTGTACGCATTTCTCCTTCTTACACGAGGGATCACAACAACGTTTCAGCAGAAAAAACCGGTCAACTGCTGTTTGTGTATGAGAAATCGGTTGGAAACTTTCCTCATGTCAGCACTCTGTGTCGCCACCGGCGGCAACCTTGTGTGAATGCTCTGAAAAGCTAATCATTTGCATATCACAGCATCTTCTTCCTGTCGGTTAAATTTCGCGTCTGTAGCACGTTATCTTCGTAGTGTATCAATTTGAGTAGCCAGGAATTTATTTCTACTCTTTCATGGAATTGGCTGAAGCCAGCTGTATATAGGCACACAACCAGTCCCAGCGTTAGTTCGCCTCCGTATGCAGACTACGGAAAGACATGCGTCCGGACGTAGGCTATCCTCGCTACGCCCCAGGACTCTCTTCGGATTATACGGTATTCTGGATCTTCGCTCGGCTTCTCGAAGACTCTGACAGGCGCTACTACAGACTTCTTCTCCGGAATCTTTTTTGCTGAACTTTACTTATTTCTCTGTGAGTCTTAAAGTACACCTTGTGGTTCCTACCTTTTCGTGTGGAGTTCCACGATGGTACGGTGCTGTGAGACAAAAGAACTTTAATTTCGTTAACGGCAGTAGGAACTTTATTTATCTATTGGTTCTCTATGCCGTCTCGTCAAAATATATTCTGTGACGACGTATACTTTTTATCTGAACTTTTAAGACTAACACGTGCAAATAAAATTTAGTTGTGCAAATAAAATATTTTCATTCTTAACATCTTGGTCCACCTTTGGAAAATAAGGCTTTTGGAAAGTCTGCTATGATATAACATTATGTGTTACCTCGAAAGAACGCTTTAGAAGATATCGTTCTAGTTAAAAGGAACTAGCTCTTTACTCAAACGAAAAGTTATGTGCTATCAGTATGGGATCTCAAAATGATTCTGTATTTCTAGATTTCAGTTTGTCACAAATTGCCTTGCCACGGTGGATACCCTGGTTTCCACCATCTCACTGATGTTAAGCACGTCAGGCGTGGACTGGGCTTGGATGGGTAACCGTCTGGGTACGCTGCGCGCTCTTGACAATATTCCATTTTCCTTACGGCAGAGGAGAGAGGAGGAGGTGGTGCAAATCGCCAGTCTTTGCACCAATGTTCTAGATTAAATTTCAAAGCTATCCTAATGGAGTGACGGCATGGGAGACTGTTGATGGTGATCCGTCCGTCGGATGGGGACGTTAAGCTCGGCAGCCCCCTTGGTGCTTCTCTAGAGGAGTAGGCTGTGTCCTAGCGCTGGGTTTCATCCTTTCCCTTCTCCCATCATTTCCAACACGAACACGGCACTACACTACACTCGCACACACAATAGTCAGCTGCACTTAACAAAGACACTTACACCGTTCTTCGTGAAAGAAAGGTGCCTGCGGCCAAGAAGGATAGGGGAAACGTTTCCTGCCCTTCGGAGTCTCCTAGCCATTCGTGCCATACGACATTACTTTGTTACAAACGGCTTCTAATCAAATTGAGTGCTTACGGAATATCGTCTCAGTTATGTGATAGGATTCGTGATTTTCGGTCAGTGAAGACACAGATCGTAGCAGTAGATGTACAGGTACTGACTAATACAGGAGTGATATCTCCAGAGTAATGTTTTAGGTAAGAATATACGTAAAAGTTTACGTCTGGTACTTTGAAAAACAGTAGCACTTCTAGCAGAGAAAGTGCCATCTGGCTACTGTAATTAGTACTACCCGTGCAAAGTCGGGGCTTGTCGCTAGTATTTTACAAACAGCCCTCTTTCATTCATCGTGTCGTAAAGTCGTCAGAAGATCTGTACCAAAGGCAGAGCCGTTTAGATCCCTCGCGTGCGCGCGCCCTTGTGTGTTGCCCTTAGTGTACATTAGTTTAAGTAGTTTGTATATATAGACACTGATGACCAAAGCAGTTTGGTCCAATAGATTTACAAACATTTGAACATTTTGTTAAACTTTGTATACAAGATAAACCAGTCAAATCTAAAGGCCGCAAACAGAAATAAATACCTAGGAATTACAGTTCTGTTCACAGATGAGTCAAGATTTTGCGTTCACCTGGACAATCGTCGTCCCCTCATCTGGAGAGAACGTGTAACTTTGAACAATCCTCCTTATGTTCAGGAAACGCCTTATCATGATGGTGGGCTAATGGTGCGGTCAAGAGTCAGTACTGGCGGACGCACAGATCTCTATGTCCTTCAGAATAGAGCTTTCACTGATCAGAGTATAGAGACGAGATCCTTTGACCTCCCAGAACAGTTGCAGAACTGGATATTGCACTCATGGCAGAATGCCCAAATATTGGCCAAGAGTTGACTGATAACCTCATACTGTCCATGTCGCGCAGGTGTACTGGCAGCCCGAGGCGATCAGATACCATATTAGACGCAAACGAAAATGATTTTTTTTACTATTATGGTCGAGACAGCAAAATATTGTACTGTATCACACACAAAATACAAATGTGACCAATATCTGAATAAATTACGTTACCATATGGATGTTGAATATCTCTAATTGAACCGGCTGATCAAAAAGTCAGTATAAATTTGAAAATTTAATAAATCACGGAATACTGTAGATAGAGAGGTAAACATCGATACACATGCTTGGAATGGCATGGGGTTTTATTAGAACACAAAGTTCAAACAATATCCGTCAGATAGCGCTTCATCTGATCAGAAAAGCAATAATTAGCATAACAAATTAAGACAAAGCAAATATGATGTTCTTTACAGGAAATGCTCAATATGTTCACCATCATTCCTCAACAATAGCTGTAGTCGAGGAATAATGTTGTGAACAGCACTGTAAAGCATGTCTGGAGTTATGGTAAGGCAATGGCGTCGGATGTTGTCTTTCAGCATCCCTAGAGATGTCGGTCGATCACAATACACTTGCGACTTCAGGTAACCCCAAAAGCCTATAATCGCACGGACTGAGCTCTGGGGACCTGGGAGAACAAGCATGGCGAAAGTGGCGGCTGAGCACACGATCATCACCGAACGACGCGCGCAAGATATTTTTTTTCTCTCTAATAAAAACTCATGTCATTCCAAGCATGTGTGTCAAGTTTTACCTCTATCTACATTATTCCGTGATTTTTAAGTTTCCAAATTTATACTGACTTTTTGATCACCCAGTACATTCCCTAATTGTATTGAGCAGTGCATAAATGCTTGAATTACGAGTTTCACATTCTACTTCAGACTCATTTCTTTCTTGTTTGATGAAAGACCACCCTTCTGTATATTTTGAATGAAATAAAAACTTTGTCATTTGGAGCTCACTTCACATATATTCAAATATGAATTCCGCACAATAATCTGCAGACAGAGCACCACGTAGCTGCAATGTCTTAACTGAAGTGAATCCGAATTCAAGAGTTGATAATTACCTCTCAATACGAACCATCGATAGAACCAGGCAGGAGCGAGAATAAAACAAAAATCACTGACACTGTTACCAGGGACAGTTAAAATACATGCCACGACAGTGTTTTGAGAAGAAATTCACGTTATAAAAATCTTGCTTTGGCATTACGAATTCGGCATCCCGAAAGCAATTTTTTGGACTCAATTTCTTAATCCGAAACCGGGACGTCTGGCTACCTGATGCTTGGCCTAAATAGGAGTAGAACTCTGAAGCAAACTGAGCAATAGCGATCGATGTCAGAGCAACCAATTTCACAATTAAAAACGTATTAAAATAAAACACCATAGAGGAAAACGCAAATACTTCAATGTCCAGAGCTCACGTACGGGCTATAAATCCTCACATAAAATAGTCTTCTCTCTTACCGAGACGTCTGTTAATAGAGAGAGTGGCTGGTCTGACGTTTCTGATTGCCTTGTAATAACATCGGTCTCCATTTAACCTGCAGAGCAAACTTATTAGTGCGGATGATGTACTTCAGGCAGCTGCGCGAACGGCGGATAGAGATAACTTGGCCGTCTCACGCTATAGAGCTCAGAGATCTGCCTCGAGAGCGCCGGGAGAAGCCCAGGAGAGCGGAGAAGCTGCCGCTGATTGGCCGCGAGATACGAGCCGCCGATTCGCCGTGCCGAGGCGAGCGCGAGGCGCCGTGACCAATCGCGTCACGCCACGTCGTCGCATCCGCAACGAGGCGGGGAGGGGGGGGGGGGGGCGAGGGAGCATTCGATTCAATAATTCTAAGGCTCATTTCCTGCCCGCCGCCCGCCGCTGCCGGGCTATCTGCGAGGTCATCGGGCCACGGGGAAAAATTTCAGCGTGCGGCAGTTAAGTATCGATAGCGCTCCCGCGCAGCGGGCCGGCCAGGGGGCGTGGCGGCGTACGTCGAATTATTACGAGCTATTAACGCTTGCCGGCCGGGTAATGGAGGCCCACTGGCGGTCATTAACGGGACACCGGCCTGGGCTAGCGCAGCTGTACACAGCCAGTGGCTGAGTCACGAACAGACGGGTACCTGTGAGAATTCCGTCCCCGGCGTACCTCTTTACATTTGTCTATAACATCAGTAAGACAAATATAAAGATGTACGCCGGGGTAACAACAGCAAGTGCCCCTCGGTTGCACAGTGGTAGAGCTCCAGACTACAAATCCAAATGTCGCGGGTTCGATCCCCGCCAGATCCTAGGATTTTTATCTGTCACTTTCCACTTCTTTCACCTCTGGCAGTATTTTATATATATATGTGGCGTCTGTTCCGAAAGAACAGACGTCACTTCTGATCCTGCAGCTGTTATTATTTAATATTCATAGAATATATGACATCAACTGCGGTTGGGCAAAGCTGAAAATGTGTACCCAGCCGGGATTCGAACCCGGGTCTCCTGCTTTCTAGGCAGTTGCGCTGACCCCTACACCACTGGGCACACAGTGATCACCGCACCTGCAAGGACTACCCATGCACGCCTCCCGTCAGATACAAATTCCCAGCTTCGCCCTGCCCATAGTACTCAAACTCGTAGTTTAACTAATTCCCGTAAGAGTAAGGGCTTCAAACTTGCCCATCCCTCCCCACTAAGCTGGGAATTTGTATCTGACGGGAGGCGTGCATGGGTAGTCCTTGCAGGTGCGGTGATCACTGTGTCCCCATTGGTGTAGGGGTCAGCGCAACTGCCTAGAAAGCAGGAGACCCGGGTTCGAATCCCGGCTGGGTACACATTTTCAGCTTTGCCCAACCGCAGTTGATGTCATATATTCTATGAATATCTGGCAGTATTGCTCATGTGAAAAATACCGAGTAAGCACCGTGGTTTGGAACCCACGTTAATCTGTAGGTCCCCCTATAACTGGCTGGGTAAGTCAGTTCGAAGGTCGGAGGAAGGCAACGGCATACCACCTCCAAACAGGACCATGCCTAGTAAAGCACTGTAGTGTTCAAACCAATCTTCGGATTGTTGACTGCTTTTTTTAACATCAGTAAACCCATTTGTCATTTTTGTTCTGTTCTGTGGCCGAGGGCTCTAAGGCGCCTTGCTGTGGAGTGTCCAGTTGCTCCCTGTCTCTACTCAGGTATGGGTGCGTTTGTTGTCCTTAGCATAAGTTAAATTAGTTTTTAAGTCTAAAGACAGATATTTACAAAACTATTTTACATTCAGCAGCAATCTACGGGACTGAGTGTCGCCCTATGACAAAACAACAGGAGCAAATGCTACTTACGATGGAAAATGAAGATGTTTCATTGGTCAATGGGGCTGACCCGATGTGACCATGTAAAAAAAATACAGAATTCCGGCAAAAGTTTGGTGTGGCGCCCATCTCAGACAAACTGACGGAAGTTTGTCTTCGCTGGTACGGCCACGTCATCAGAAAGGAGGACAACTCGGTTGTGAAGACAGCATTCAACATCAACCCAGGCGGATCAAGACCACCATCAGGGCAGACATGGACGCTATTGGTTTAAGGCAAGATGATGTCAACGACCGAAACAAATGAGGAGACGCAGCAAAGTAGCAGACCCTGCAAATTGGGATTAATGCTTGAAGAGAGAGAGATGGGGAGAGATGATCACTAGTACTTGCTCGCATAGCTTTACAAACATTTTTCGTCCTGTTCTCTTACTGCTGTTCGTTTCCTCTTTTTCGATAGAAAGAGTGAAGCCCTTCTACACCCACGCTAGTATCGTGACCACCACAAAAGTTCTACTGTCACCTCTACATTTCTTAGTATTTAAGTCGAATAGTTCACATGATGCAGGTTGCGATGTCCTTACGTATGGGCAGGATTAGCCATTAATATGGGACATAGCGAGAAAAAAAAATGTGTCACAAAACTTTAACCCTGGGTACGTGACGCCAGTACGAACCAAAATAACTAATGTTGTTTAGGTCGAAGAGCCACCTTTTTAAACTACAAAAACTGATTGGCCGCCAGATTGCCCTGTTGCCGTTCGTCAGTTCAAAAATGTTCAAATGTTTGTAACTCTATCGGACCAAATTGCGTGGTCATCAATCCGTAGCTTACAGAGTACTTAAACCTAGGTAAACTAACCTACAGACAAACACACACACACATCCATGCCCCAGGGAGGACTCGAACCTCCACGGCGAGCAACCGCGCGCTCCGTAGCGAGGTGCTTTAGACCACTCGGCTACTCTACCGCGGTGGTTCGTCAGTTGACCAGCAGCGCTATGATAGTCGGTTCAAAGAAACGAACGCCCCTTGCCCCGTCCCTTTCCCATTGTGACACACACAGCAGGCAAAGCATTCGCTGTCATGCATTGTGCAGAGCATCTGGCAACACAGCAATCTCGTGGCCAACTGGAGTGTTTGGCACCAGGTTTCCTTAGTTTAAAAATGGTACATTTTCGACCTAAACAACATTAGTAATTTTGATTCATACTATACCTCGCATCATAAAAGAAGGCGCTTCCGCGCATAGAGGCGGAGCGATAGGGGAAGCGTGGAGGGGAGGAGCTACGGCCGAGCGCCAACAGTGGAGCCTGCGGGAGAAACATTGCGTAACTCGCGGCCAGACACGCGCCTACAGAGTGAACGTTATTGGCTGTCACTGCGGTAATGGAGGGGGATGCGCAGAACGGCTGAACACTGGGTGGCCTTCGTAGTTGACGCCGAGTATAGCATCCTCTATCCAGAGTTAAAATTTCGTGACAATTTTTCTGTACCCTGTATAGTGGAATAAAAGCTTACGAAGGGTAGCGGTTTTAAAGCAGAGGATAAACAGTACTACAGCAAGTGACATGAGAAAGAAATCTGTTATATGGTCAGGTAGTGTGGGCAGTAAAGATATTCTTGCTATCTGCAACAGACTTGTAAGGAATAGGTTATGTTAATATCATACATCAAGCAAGTTCAGCACCATTAGAGCAGTATTCGTCATGAGAGTATCATTCTGCGTCTTTGAGAGGTACTGCTGTGGCTGGGCACTGTAAGGGGGTCTGCATTCCGTGGTTTCCAGATGCTGCTGAAAAGATATACCAACAGTAATAAATAAGTGTTACATAATGTAAGATGCTGTGTGTGTTAAAAGTTTTGTTGTTGCTGCAAAATACGAGGTATGTCCACAAAGTAAGTTCCGTTTGATTATATAAAACAAACGTGTACAGATACAGAAAAAATATGTATTTTACAAAAATATACAACTATTAAACTACTTTTCTACATAGCTTCCGAAATTTTGTAGGCATTTGTCATAGCGTGGCAGAAGTCTTTGTATTCCTTCTTCGTAGAAGGTTGCCGCCTGTGTATTCAACCATGTGGTAACATGTTATTTCAGCTCGTCATCAACGCTGAAGTGTTGACCACCATGTACCGGTTTTAGGTGTAACAAGAAAGTCGCTAGGAGCGGGACTGTACAGAGGATGATCAAACACGTCCCAGTGAAATTCCCGTAAGAGTTGTTTGGTCACATTCGCCTTGTGAGGTCGGGCGGCAACGCGAAGAGAAAAAGAAGACTCCTTTCATCTCTTCTTACACCTAAAATCTGTCCTTAGTGGTCAACACTTCAACCATGATGAGCTGAAAGAACATGTTTGCCAAAAAGTTGAATACACAGGCGACGACCTTCTATGAAGAAGGCACACAAAAACTTGTCCCACGCTATGACAAGTGCCTACAAAATTTCGGAAATAATGCAGAAAAGTAGTTGAACAGTTGCATATTTTTATACATTAATTATTTTTTCTGTATCTGTTCACGTTTGGTTTATATTACTTTGTGGACATACCTCGTATATTTGTTTTTGTTACATGTGCAACACATGAGAAACTCGATGACGACGGCGGTCTTCAACCACCACAAGAACAGGCACATTACAGAAGAAGATGCCCTGATCGTTCATTCGCAACTGTGGTCATTTTTCCGAATAATGAAAATAAAAGATGTTCGTAAAATTTGTAGCTATTGTATAAAAAGGCAGTTCACGTCATGACATGGCACAAGTCAGACCATTGTATGTGAAACTCACGTTCTTTTTTATGAAATACCGCTGCATGTACATAAAGAGAAAATAAGAAGTCTGTTACAAAGTTTATATAATATATGAAGAGATGTGATTCCTTTTCCAGGCTGGTTGTGCTCAACGACCATACACTGATGTACAAACCGAATGTAATATGCAGCATTGGTCGTTAATACTTTATTGTTAAAGCAGCAGATCGATTTCGATCACATAGTGATCATTTTCAATGCATCTTCAAACAGGCATGGTGAATGAAATGAGTACAAATTTGTCATCTGCAACTGTGTTGGAAATAAAATTCAGAAACATAACATTTCAGTGCTAGAGATTAGGATGGAGTCTAATCTCTAGCACTGCAATGTTTCTGAAATTTATTTGCAACACAGTTGCAGATGATATTTCATTTCATTCACACATTTCATTCACAATGCCTGTTTGAAGACGCATTGGAAATGATCCCTATGTGATCGAAATCGATCTGCTGCTTTAACAATAAAGTATTAACGACCAATGCTGCATATTACATTTGGTTTGTTCAATATATGAAGAGTTATGATTTCTTAGATACAAGATCTTTTATGACTTTCTGTCTAGTATTTTTAAACACGGCCTCTGAAAGATGCACACACAGTCTATATACAAAGCGTGTCTGGTGGTGTGAACTCAACCATTCTACAGTCATAGGATTGTCAGTTGAGGTCTAACTGATCTAGTTCACGTGTGTGAATTTGTAATTAACAATGTAAGTAAAAGTGCAATTATGTTACATACCTATAGGTTTACAACTGACTTGCTTTACGACTCATCTACTGTATATGCAGACGCAATGTTGTAAGCAATATGACTTGTAATTAATATCCAAATGGGTGTTATGCAGCAATCAGTCGTTATTGGCCCAGTTTAGGTGACGATAGTAACACTAAAAGTGGGCCTTTGCGATCGTCTTTTGGCAGCTCGAAATGAAAATAACGGCTTAACTATTCATCTGAGACAAAAATGGAATAACTGACTTTGTAGAGGAGAAAATTCTCTATATACATAATATTACATGACACTCAATATTTGAATTTTTTTATTTTTTTATTTTTTTTTAATTATTTTTTAAGTTTTTCCTAAAGTACTAACTTTTATCTAGAAATTCATCTAATGTGTAGATGGAATTGCCATTCAGAAATTCTCTTAATTTATTTTTAAATGCTAGTTGGCTATCTGTCAGAATTTTGATACTACTACGTAAGTGACCAGAGACTTTTGTGGCAGAATAATTAACCCCTTTCTGTGACAGAGCTAAATTTAACCTTGAATAGTGTATGTCACCCTTTCTCCTAGTGTTGTAGCTATGCACACTGCTGTTACATTTGAATTCAGTTGGATTCAGGTGTCACGTGACATTCCTCGCCCAGAACTCTCTGGCATACGCCATCTTGCGTTACGTATTTGATGATTTTCTTATTGTAACTTACACGTTGTCATTTCAAAGCAATGGCGCACTGAAGAATTAACAAAAACACGTCGTTCTTCGTACGATAAATGATAATCTAATGTCCAAAATGCCATAGTAGCATCAGTTAACAATAGACATCAATAGTCTGAGGCCGACCGCGGTGGCCGAGGGGACTGAGGCGCGTCAGTCACGGTCTGCACAGCCACTACGGTCGGGGGTTCGAATCCCCCCTCGGTCATGGATATTTGTGCCGTCCTTAGTGTTAGCTAGTTCATAAGTAGTTTGTAAGTTTAGGGACTGATATCCCCGTAGTTAAGTCCCATAAGCTTTACAAACATTTGAACATTTTTTAATAGTCTGAGATTAAAGAACGTAACTTCTAATTGTTAGCTGTAGCGTAGTGGGCAATGCGTTGGACTGTGACGCTGAAGGTTAGTGGTTCTGAACCCGCCACTACATAATTATTTTCTTAAAAAGGTTTCAGACACTCTTATTAATTGACTTTTTTGTTATTTAGATTATTATTTTGGTCCAAAATGTTTGCAAAGTCTTATAAAACTACAAATGTTAAGTGGGCCGTAAAACACGTGAGTGAAATTTTTTTTTTTTAGGAACTGCTTTATTTTGCAGAACTAGATTTCGGCAAGTGGCTTGCCATTATCAACGCTCAAATAATAAGTCACCGTCAGTATAAACACATAACATGAAATATAACATTGACAAGTTAGAAAGAGCCATACAGGTGTAGTTTACATATAATACATTTTTTATATTAGTATGCTATGCATTTGCATTGTTTAACCCTCATAGACGGCATGTAATACATTTTTCACAGTTATATGAAATACTGTTGCCATTAAAATGGGCAGGTCGTAGGAGAGGTTGGTTGGGCATGTGGCGCCCTCTATATTTTACATGCACGTTATATTTTTTTACTGTTTGTTATAAATTGTGAAATAGAACGATATTCAACAATGTAAAGTTTTAAAATAACGGTTTGTTTCTTTATGACTGGTTTTTTAACAACATCGAAAACTTAGTTAATACCTTAATATAATTAAAACAATTTGGAATATTATTAAAAGGGAGACAAGGCAAACAAGAGCAGAGGAAGAGGGTATTACCATCAAAACAAATGAAAACTTTTTGTTACTAAAGTCAGAAGTTGAAAACATTTTTAATGATTACTTTTTGAATGTTCTAGAGAAAATAAAGATCTAAACGTTCATTAGAAGTAGCGAGGCAGTTAATAGAAGAGGCCATACATACAGCATTTGATACAATTGAAATTCCGCCCATCTCTCCTTCAGAAATTAGGAAAATAATAAACTCTCTCAAGAGTAAAAAGGAATATGGAATTGAAAGCATTTCCAGCAGGGTATTAAAAGCTTGTCCCCAAGAGATAAGTAGGATTCTTAGTCATATGTATTAGCTCTCTAAAGCAGGGTATTTTCCCGGATAGACTGAAATATGTTATCGTTAAATCTTCGCATGAAAAAGGGGTTACGTCTGATGTCAATAACTACAGCCCCAATTCACTTCTTACAGCTTTATCCAAATTTTTTGAAAAATTTATGTATTCTGAAAAGTTGCTTCAGTTATTAGTAAACATAAAGTTCAAACAAAATGTCAGTGTGGTTTTCAAAAACGATTTTCAACAAAAAATGCTATATAAACCTTCACTGATGAAATATTAAATGCTTTGGATAACTGGACATTGCCAGTTGGGATTTTTTGTGATCACTCAAAGGCTTTTGATTGTGTAAATCGTGGGATTCTTCTAGGTAAGCTTAAGTATTGTGGTATGACTGGGACAGTGCACAAACGGTTTAAAACATACTTAATTGGAAGAGTGCAGAAAGTTAAAATAAGCAATTCACATGATATAGAAGAAACAATTAATTCCTCTAACTGGGGTCTTATCAAAAATGGGGTCCCACAAGGTTCGGTCTTGGGTCCTTTGCTGTTCTTATTATATTTCAATGACTTGAAATTCTACATCCACGAAGATGCTAAGCTAGTTCTTTTTTATGATGATACAAGTATAGCTATCACACCTGAAGAACAGGCATTAACTGATAAATTTGTAAATGATATCTTCCAGAAAGTTATTAAGTGGTTATCTACAAATGGAGTTTCATTAAACTTTGATAAAACTCAGTATATACAGTTTCATACAATAAACGGGATGACCCCCATTAATAAATTTAGACTTTGAACAGAAATCGGTAGCTAAGGTAGAATATTAAAAAAATTTAGGTGTTTGCATTGAGAAGAGACTGAATTGGAAGAAACTCATTGAAGTTCTGTTGAAACGTTTGAGTTCAGCTACTTAAGCTATCAGGGTAATTGCAAAATTTGGTGATGTACATCGCAGTAAATTAGCTTATTATCCCTATTTCCATTATATGGAATCATATTTTGGGGCAATTCAACATTAAGTAAAAAAGTATCCATTGCACAACAGCGTGTCATCAGAATAATAGCTGGAGCCCACCCAAAATCATCCTGCAGACATTTTTAGGGATCTAGGGATCTTCACTGTAGCTTCACAATATATATATATTCACTCATGAAATTTGTTATTTACTATTTGACCCAATTTAAAAGTAATAGCAGTGTGCATAGCTACAACACTAGGAGAAAGGGTGATATTCACTATTCAAGGTCAAATCTAACTTTGGCACAGAAAGGGGTGAATTATACTGCCACAAAAGTGTCAGGTCACTTACGAAGTAGCATCAAAAGTCTGACAGATAGCCAACTAATATCGAAAAAGAAATCAAAGGAATTTCTGAATGGCAATTCCTTCTACACTTTAGATGAATTTTTAGATAAAACTTAAAATAAAAAATAAAAATAAAAATAAAAAGTAAAACATAAAAAACAAAAAATTAAAATAAAAAATCCTTAAAATATCGATTGTCAAGTGTAGACAACATTTACTAAACTGACAAGTTCCACGTCATTACGAAATGTCGTATATATGATCCATGGAAGAAATATTAATCTAATCTAACATAGCCAAAGTGTATAAAAGTAATTCTGTTAACTATACATGTAGTTACATGTGTGTCAGTTTTTTATATTAAAGATATTGTCACGTTGAAAACAGCACGTGGTCCGGAATTAGAAGGCTGATCGTTAATAGAGCACAACACTTTACACTTAGAACACGTTTATTGCTAACACAAGTGTACACTCAGTACAGACTGACTCCTGCTTGGAGGGCTCCACTATTCATACATAGAAAGAATATTCTGGAAGTACTTCAAACATAAGAAACATGTAGAACATTCTAGAAGTAGTAAATACAAAGAAATAAATATTCTTCTGCCCGTGGCGGGATTTGAACTGGGGACCGCAAGCACAACGATCTGCCATGCTAACCGCTGCCCCACGCGTTCTGTCGACTGGCGGCAATATTATGATAAGCTATTTTTATACAAGAAGGAGAGTTTTACTATAGGTGCTCAGCTTTATTGCCAGAAATTATTGTTTTGCAATATTATAATTTATCTGGAAATAATCTGGTGGTTTTGTACTGAGTATTTATATCTACACATAGATGTCGCTGGACTCTGGAACAGATTGTCGATTTTGTAACCTACTTCATGACCAACTTACTACGAAACGTACCACCTTTTGGGAATTGTTTAAGAATTGTTTGTGTAACAATAAGCACAAATTCGACCCAGGAGGGACGCAATACATCTTCTTTCCTTACTTATTGAATCGTAAGTAAGAGGTATAAAATCTGTTCCGGAGTCCAGCGACATCTATGTGTAGATATAAATACTTAGTACAAAACCGCCTGATTATTTTCCAGATAAATTATAATATTGCAAAACATAATAATTTCTAAGAATAAAGCTGAGCACCTTTAGTAAACCTCTCCTTTTTGTATAAAAATAGCTTATTATATTACCTTTAATGTAAAAACCTGACACACATCTAAGTACGTGTATAGTTAACAGATTTACTTTTATATACTTTGCCTATGTACGATGTTTTTAAAAAACCAGTCATAAACAAACAAACCGTTATTTTAAAACTTTACGTTGTTGAATATTGTTCTATTTCACAAATTGTAACAAACTATTTTTAAAAATATACAACGTGCATGTAAAATATAGAGGGCGCCACATGCCCAACCGACCTCTCCTACGACTTGCCCACTTTAATGGCGACAATATTTCATATAAATGTGAATCTGCATAGCATACTAATATAAAAAATGTATGACATGTAAACTACATCTATATGGCTCCATCTAATTTCTCAATTTTATATTTCATGTAATGTATTTATACTGTCGGTGACCTCTGGTTATTTTAGCGTTGATAATGGCAAGTCACTTGCCGAAATGTGGAACTGCAACATAAAGCAGTTTCTTATAAATAACGATTGATTGCTGCAAAACACCCACTTGGATATCATAAATACAATCGATGGCGCAAAAAAAAAAAAAAAAAAAAAAAAAAAAAAAAAAAAAAAAAAAAAAAAAAACCTTATTTATGGAAGGCAGTCTGATGAAACTTGTAATTAAGGTACCTAAACAAAGTGTCTCAAGGTGTCTTGCCAGACAATAAGTCACATACGAGTCCCGAAAACATAATATTTTTGGACAGAGTTCATGCATACAGCGTTACTCCAAAATGTAACATTGACGATAATTGTTTAAACAAGTTAATCTAAATGTATGTTTGGGGGATTTCGTACCGACCCACTCATTTGCATATCAAGGTGGAGACATCTAGTGGAGAGAATTATAAGTGCACGCTAAGAAATTTTGGGTGATGGCCAAAAGCATGCAAGTAAAATTATTATGAACCTCCTGCCAAAGTGGGAGCGGTGGTGTAGGCGATGGTTTCCCAATGAGGGATGTCCGGGTGACTGACTGGAGTGTTATGTGAGGGATGTCCGGGTGACTGACTGGAGTGTTATGTGAGGGATGTCCGGGTGACTGACTGGAGTGTTATGTGAGGGATGTCCGGGTGACTGACTGGAGTGTTATGTGAGGGATGTCCGGGTGACTGACTGGAGTGTTATGTGAGGGATGTCCGGGTGACTGACTGGAGTGTTATGTGAGGGATGTCCGGGTGACTGACTGGAGTGTTATGTGAGGGATGTCCGGGTGACTGACTGGAGTGTTATGTGAGGGATGTCCGGGTGACTGACTGGAGTGTTATGTGAGGGATGTCCGGGTGACTGACTGGAGTGTTATGTGAGGGATGTCCGGGTGACTGACTGGAGTGTTATGTGAGGGATGTCCGGGTGACTGACTGGAGTGTTATGTGAGGGATGTCCGGGTGACTGACTGGAGTGTTATGTGAGGGATGTCCGGGTGACTGACTGGAGTGTTATGTGAGGGATGTCCGGGTGACTGACTGGAGTGTTATGTGAGGGATGTCCGGGTGACTGACTGGAGTGTTATGTGAGGGATGTCCGGGTGACTGACTGGAGTGTTATGTGAGGGATGTCCAGGTGACTGACTGGAGTGTCATGTGCTTGACCCTGCGGTAGGCGCACCTGATTTTGTATGAGTGGGCTGCTGTCAACATCAACATTCAATCAATGTATTGCTCCCTCCTACGTATATCTCGCGTAGCGGCCATAAGGATAACATCAGAGAGATTAGGGTCCACACTGAAGCATACGGGCAATTAATTTTCCCGCGATCTGGAATGGGAGAAAGTGACAATGGTATGCAAAATACCCTCCACCACATGGATGTAGTTACCAGATCATTGACATGTATTCTGAAAAGTGACGGTTCTGTAACACTCGCATGGGGCACACCACATATTTTCACCTCAGAAGACTTGTCTCCGTTGAGTATGACATGCAGTGTTATGTTCGCTACAAGCTCTTCTACTCATTCACACAGTTAGTCCGATTTTTCGTTCGTATTTTCTTCATTACACTCTAGTGGGGAAGAATAGCAATCGCCGTCCTTCAAGAAACACGGCATCGATCTGACAGCCTGTATCTATATGGTGTTTTGCGTCTGCTGCACGAATAGGTCAAGTTGCCTACGACGGGATCGTTACTTTCGGAATGCATATTGATTCCTACAAAAGAGATTACCGGACTTTAGAAATGTCATAATACTCGGGAAAAAAAAAAAAACCCTCTCAAAAATTCTAGAACAGATCGACGTCAAAGATATTGGCCTAGCAGTTTTGCGAATCTTTTCGGCTGTCCTGCGTTGTTTTTTACAATCATCAGGAATACTTCTTCCCTCTAGACACCTTCGATACACTGCTACTAGAAGAGGGGCAGTTCTTTCACATACTCCGTGTAAAGTCTAAATGGTCCAGCAGCGCGCTTTCTTCTTCTGAGCGATTTCAAATGTTCAAATGTTTGTTAAGCTTATGGGACTTAACTGCATGGTCATCAATCCCTAAACTTACAAACTACTTATGAACTACCCTATACTAAAGACAACACAAATATCCATGCCCGAGAGGGGATTCGAACCCCCGACGGGGAATGGCCTCGCGCATCGCAGTATAGCGTCTCAATGCGCTCGGCCGCTCCGCCGCGGCATGAGCGATTTCAATTGTTTTCTATGCCTCTGTCATCGTACTTGATGTTGAATTAACACAGTGCTTCTTACTGCGGTTCCGGGTTCGCAACAGACATCTTGCACCTCGTTTCAAAGATTCATTACTCAATAGTATTGGCGGGGAAGCTTAAAAACAGAGGAGAGAAGCTATAGATCATTTCGGAGACCACGCGTTAAAGTGAGCTCATTTAACACTCTCGCTGTCAGCATGCTATTAGGGCAGCAATTTATCTGGTGCGGCTTATTTCCTTCGACATTTGACGTGGCAGCAAGGAATTATGTCTTCACAGTGTAATAAATAACCATTGGAGAGCTGTTAGCGACTAATCGATTCATCTATAACGCATACAGTTTATCCGCTCGAAACTAAGTACACCGGAAAACAAAACTTAACAACTCGGGGAGACATCTCAGTAATACCGTGCAATACCCCGTCTACTAGAGGTGGGTCATTCGCGAACGAACGGTTTCAAGGGACGGTTCACGAAAATGTTCAAATGTTTGTTAAGCTTATGGGACTTAACTACGGGGTCATCAGTCCCTAAACTTACAAACTACTTATGAACTACTTACGAACTAGGACGGCACAAATATCCATGCCCGAGGGGGGATTCGAACCCCCGACCGTAGTGGCCGTGCTGACCGTGACTGGAGCGCCCCAGTCACCTCGGCCACCGCGGCCGGCAACGGTTCACGAAATTGAAGTGAAGGACCGAGAAACAACTACATACGAGGAACGGTAGTTCCCGTTCAGTGCTCTTAGTCGGTCCCATTCGACGGTCCCGGTTCGGAACGCCGGAATGTTTGCGGCGATTTCTAGTTTCAGGAACTACAGGTCCCGGTCCGGAAAGCCAGTGTTTCAGATCCTCAGTTCCTGCTCACAGCTCCGATTTATTGAGTGCGTCTGCCCATTCTCATTTTGTTTCAGACTATTTTTTTTTTCAGCTTTGAACTACTGCTTCACGTATTCGGTTCAGCGCCCATCACCACTAGTTTACGTTTTACAGGTATTTTATAATTTTTCAACTTAACATGCATAAAAATTACATTATGTGTAAGACATACATTTTACACGAACCATAAAGGCTTATTTCTTCGTAATTTTTATCAAAGGCAAATGACACATGTGAAACCTTAACTTTCCCCAGCGTAATGAATTTTCAAACAACTTCCGGGTATGCTGCCGGGTGACTCGTCGACCACCGCCGATATTTCGACAGGAGGACACCCTGCCATTCTCAAGGCACAACTGCACTCAAGGAAGCAATGTACAAGGGAAATTAAAACCGTCTTTTTTGACGCCATCGTACTATTGCTCCACTAATCATTATTGCAAATCACGCACCAGTTGTCAATAATAAAATTTATATGCCAGAACGACGTGTTTAGGGACGACAGTACCCCATAATCAACATAACATAAACATAAAATAGGGCGCTATATATCGACGACTGAACTACAAATATTCAAATTAACAAATCGTCGAGTTTAACCACATGTTCATCGGATGGCACAAAGTTGTGCACTAACGGTTAGCAGTTTTCAACTTCAAAGATTTTCCATATGCATAACAGCTGTCATTGGTGACCAAACACATTATTGTCCAGACAACTAACAATTATTCATAAAGTCATTCTCTAAAATTGAAGGTGTTGCAATGGAAATACGCCCTATGTTACTCAGCAAATGTTAAAAGCAAGACGTAACCACAAAACATCCTTTTTAAAAGTGCGCTTTATAGAGTTAATTCAATTCCGTTGACCCCTGAAAGCAAGGAAGAAGAAATGAAGGCTGTTAGACAAATAGCCGTATAAAACGATTATGACGCGGGTTTGATAGACAGATTGGAAAAGACTGGAAAAGACGATAACACGTAAGAATTAACTACCCGAGGAAAACTTGCACAAACATAAAGTTATACCATTTTGGGTATCTGTGCCCTACAAATTCGCGAGACTATTTAAAAAGAGACGTTAAAATTGCTTTTAGAACCGACAATAAACTGGAACATAGGCTGAAGCATAAGATTGATGTAGGGGAGAACTGGATATGAGGAAAGCGGGAGTACATCAAATAAAGTGTCAATATTGTGATATGAAGTACGTAGGACAAACGGAAAGGAATTTTAAAGTTCGTTTTAAAGAGCACAGTAAAAGAGATAATGGCTCATCTACAGTAGCGAAGCGCCTGAAAATGTAACAACATTCGTTGGGCTCCATAGTTTGAAGGTCGTACACTATGAGGACAAAAATTGGTGGTTATACAATTTGGAAGAAATTGAGGCCGCGGTGGAGTAGTCGAGCGGTCTAAGGCGCCTCGCTGCAGAGCGCGCGATTGCTCGCCGTCGGAGCTTCGAGTCCTCTCTGGGGCATGGGTGTGTGTGTTGTCCTTAGGTTAGTTTACCTTGGTTAAGAGGTTTGAAAGCTACGGACTGATGACGACGTAGTTTGGTCCGATAGATTTGTAAACATTTGAAGAAATTGAGATCTTTTGTGCATTGAAGGAAGATTCCAACAATCTGTTCAATGAGCAGACAGAACTATCTAAAAGCCATTACTGGCCACATTTTACCAATCTCCTCCTTGAGAAACACTGACATGTTCTCCTGTTTTAAATATCGACGTCTTGCTTTTAACATTGCTGAGTAACGTAGGGCGTATTTACATTACAACACCTTCAATTTTAGAGGATGACTTTATGAATAAGTTTTAGATGTCTGGACAACAATTTGAATATTTGTGTTTGAGTCGTCGATGTATTTTTATGTTTCCTTCGTTTACAGAACTCGATAATGGGATAATGCCGTCCCGAAACATGTCGTTCTGACATATAAGTTTTATTATTGACAACTGGAATTTAAAACTTCGGTTTGCACAGGGAAGTTAAGAAAGATAACACTGTCCTTCTGTTCTTGACGATTCCAAGCAGAATTTAAACAAAAACCACCATCTCTATTTACAAGGTCGCTTGTTAGTTTAATTTCAACAGCTTCCTTAATAATACTATCCCAATAGCTGAAAGTGCATCCCAGAATTTCTGTTTTGTTGTTTTCCATAGGATGACCGATGGCAAGACAATGTTCTGCAACAGCGCATTTGCTCGGCTATTGTAAGCATGTGTGATGCTCTGTTCCGTACACCAGGCTTCCACAGTCCTGATTGTCTGACCAGTATATGCCATGCCACAGCTGCAACAAATACGATAGATACCAAGATTATCATTTACTGACCCCAACAGGGCCCTCATCCTTTCATCAGATGTTGGTCATCTTTGTTTGTTTTGAATCTGCGGTACTGTGTGTGTTATCTTTCTTGTTTTCCCTTTGCAAACCAAGGTTTTAATTTCCCTTGCACATTGCTTCCTGAAAGCAGTTGTGCTTTGAGAATGGCAGGGTGAGCTCCTGTGGAAATATCGGCGGTGGTCAACGACGTCAGCCAGCAGCTTACCCATAGGTTGTTTGAGCAGAAGATATAATTCTCCGAGTTTTATTTTTATTTTTATTATTATGTTTATAGATTTCGTCTGATTAATTTAGTTTTAATCATTTCCTTAAAACGCAGCGGAGTGGTCAAATAGATAGATTTTTCCCCTTCCTTCATAGCCGATATGTTACACTTAGGTGGCTCCAGTTGTTAAGTATCTTTGTGATAGAGTACACGCAGGATAAATTGGCCGGTAGATGCGTAGACGGCTGGGCAAGCGTGGGGAGAGCGGTAGTGGTGGGGGTAGCGGCCGGAGCAGTGAGGGGAAGAGACCAGCGCTGGGGGGGGGGGGGGGAAGTGAAGTGCCGCTTTAAACTGTAGCCTACGCTCCACTGCCTGCCCGAGTTTTATAACTTCTCTCTTCTGCACCTAACCACACCATAAAAAATAGCTTTTTCTAAATACTTTTAACTCGGTGTTATTAACATTTCATTATTTTTATCACTTTACTAGTCGACCCGGCAATGCTTTGCAATTGCTAATACGTATGTTCTCTGGCTTTGAAGGTCAAATGTGCAAAATTTTACCGCAATCGTACGAATGCTATTGATATCCCAAAGAAAAGAGATCTTTCGGTTTACCACAAATTTTTCTATTTTCTGGCCAACTAATCCAAACTTTTACTTCATTCAAACCTTCCTGTCGCTATGAACGTCGAATGTGCAAAATTCTATCGCAGTCAGATGAATGGTACTGATATTTCATAAAAAAACCATCTTTCTATTTTTTCTGAATTTTCCAATTTTCTGGGAAACTTTTTCAAATTTTTATTTCATAAGGACGTTACTCTTGCTTTGAACGTCAAATATGCAAAGTTTTATCGCAATCAGATCTCATTGAAAGAAGCTCTTTCAGTTTCTCGTGAATTTTCAAAATTTCCGGTTATCTTTTCCAGAATTTTAGTTCATAAGAACGTTCATCTTTCGTTGAACGTCAAATGATCAAAATTTTTATCGTAATCGGATGAACGGTTCTCATCCTGTTGAGTACATTTAGAAACACATTGAAAAGGAAACTTGGTTCAAATTTTGCGACTTTCCTTTTTAACTGTCCCTATTTTTTTACTGAAAACTTTTCCAAGACCATAATGAACAAAACAAAAAAAAGAATTATCCCACTCCGTCGTGCGAATAGTCAGTTATAGTGCGGAATTCAATAAAAAACACATTGAAAAACGCACTTCCAGTTTTTCTCAAATTTTCCGGTAGATTTTCCAAAAATCTTATTTCATACAAACCTTGTCCTGTCAAGCCGTACTCAAGTGATGCTCTTACAACCAAGTGGCAATTGATTTTTATTCATAGAAAAAAATTGCCTTCGGTTTTTCCTAAATTTTCCTACTTTCCGGGCGACTTTTCCAAATTTTTATTTGATGCGAACCTTCCTCTTGCTTTTAACATGGAATGTACAAAATTTTATCGCAATTGAACGAACGGTATTGATAGCTCACTGGAAAAAGTTGTTTCAGTTTTTTCCCGATTTTCCTGTTTTCCGGACAGCTTTTCCATATTTTATAACCATTTATACCTTCCCTGAACTTACACGAATATTTCAAGAGTAAAATTACCCAAATGGGTTCAGCCTTTCTCGAGTTTAGCGAGAGTAACGAACAGCATTTTTATTTATATAGATAGATCAACATTACCTATCTTACTTCGAAATACAAGTTCCTAAAATCGTTAGTTATGTAACATTTGCAATACAGGATATGGACTGATTTGTTAGTATTACTTGTGTGTATGCAGGAAGTATGGTGTTTCTGTTTAACTTGCAAATAGAAAGTTTTCATTAGTCCTCAAATTACTGCAGTCATCTGGTTAGAGCTCAAACAATCAGTCAGAAACAATACTAAATCAAACACCCACAATATGAAATGTGTTAACTAAACCAATGGTATTTCTGCGCTGCATTATATAGAAAGTGTTTAAAAGGTATGCTCACTTTCTCCTGTTCTACGGTATTGTAGACCAGAAAATGTAAATGTTTCCTTTAGCCTTTAGACATATTAATACCTTATAGTCTGCATAATTACTTATCCTTATCAGTTATCTGCGGGTTCTGTAATCAGATGTTGCCCTTTTGAAAGTGGCACCTTTACTCCATTACTTTATCCTTTTGTTCACTCATTGGGCGTAGAGTGTGAACTGGGAATGTATGTTTCATTGACATACATGAGGGGTTAACCCTCTTCACGGTACAATTTTATTTAAATAATCGACACGTTTACAGCGTATTTATAAACGTTCCAAAGCACCTTCCTTTAACCTGTTTTTGCGCCACCTGGTAAATATTAAAAATGTCAATTGCACGAGAAATAAAGGGCGTGTTACATTGAAATAAAAATAATAATAATAATCCAATGTACCTGAAGCCTAACTTTGGAACTAGATACTTCCCTTGAAAGACCTATTTTTCTTTATTTCGGGAAAATTTACTTTAATGTGTGGGAATTGTTTATCAATCTCCGCACAACTTGTTAATGAAAATCATCTAAATCTAAGACCTTTTTCTCTTTATTCCGCTTTTACCTGGAGTAGAGGAACCTTCAGAACTACCTGAATCTGAATTCTCTCTCTCTCTTTTTAATTAAGTAATTAATTTACTCTTTTGTCCGAAGTGAAACAGACGCGCGGAGCGGCCGAGCGCATTGAGGCGCTATGCTACGATGCGCGAGGCCGTTCCCCATCGTGGGTTCGAATCCCCCCTCGGGCATGGATGTTTGTGCCGTCTATAGTATTAGCTAGTTCAAAAGTAGTTTGTAAGTTTAGGGACTATGATCCTGTAGTCAAGTCCGTTAAGCTCTACAAACATTTGAACATTTTTAAAGTGAAACACCAGTAGCAGCGTGCACTCTTTCAAGGACACTTTTAATGGGATTTTATCCTCTCTTTTGTCTCTTCCGACATAAATTTAATTATACTGCAAAAAAAAAAAAAAAAAAAAAAAAAAAAAAAAAAAAAAAAAAAAAAAAAAAAAATCGAATGTTTGTAAATCTATCGGACTTAAATGCGTGATCATCATATATATATATGTTCATATGTTTGTTAAGCTTATGGGACTTAACTACAGGGTCATCAGTCCCTTAACTTACAAACTACTTATGAACTACTTACAAACTAGGACGGCACAAATATCCATGCCCGAGGGGGGATTCGAACCCCCGACCGTATTGGCCGTGCTGACCGTGACTGGAGCGCCTCAGTCACCTCGGCCACCGCGGCCGGCACGTGATCATCAGTCCATACCTTACAAACTACTTAAGCTAAGGTAAACTAGCCTAAGGACAACACAAACATTCATTCCCGAGGGAAGATTCGAATCCCCGACCGCAGCTCCAATGCGCGCGGCTAACCCGCCGCGGCAATGATTCCATCTCTTACAGTTTTCTTCCATCTAGTGATATATTGAGTCCCATAGTACTATGTAAGGAAGCAATTTTTTACAGCTGCAAGCAAGCGTATGTCTGACAAAGCAGTAAGCAGTTAAAAAAAATGATTCCTTATGTGAAATGAAGACGGTGATTCCATTTCGCAGAAGCTAGTATTCAGAATATATTTACAAACGATCTAGGCAAATAAATATTATTGAAAAAAAAAGAGGTCAATAAATTTCATATATATATGGCCTAGTAGATAACATCGGGAGGTCATTGAGAATTTTCGCATGTGATGCTGTAGTATGCGAATAAGTAACGATGGAAGCAGTTACTTCCAAAAAATATCTCACAGTAGGTATAACGAACTGTTTAAAGTGCAATGACCTCGTAAAATTACCCATGGGTAAGGCATATGCCAGAACGAGATTCAGTGGAAGGTTGGTTGATGGGAGTAAGGGACCAAACTTCATTGGAAGAATCCGCAGGAAGTGTAACTTACAAAACACCCTATCGACTAATATTTGAATATTTCTTGACAATGTGGAATCCTTACCATACAGCACTGACAGAGGAAATGAAGATCTAAAGGAGAGCAATACACTTCGATTCAGGTTCATGTATTAAGCTTCGAAGCGTCACGAAGATGATCTCCAGTCTCCAGTGGCAGACGTTACAAGAGAGACGTTTTGCAATACGGTATGGGCTTCTGTGAAAGTTCCGAGATCTTACATTTCTAGAAAACCCATCCAGTATGTTGCTTCCGCGTAGGTATATCTATCGGAAAAAAAAATCATGAGATATTAAAGAGATTAGAGCACCCTCGGAGACTTACTTATTTACAGTCTGAGTTTTTCCCGCAGAGCACACGCAACTGGAACAGAATTACGAAGAAGTGACACTTCCGCCACATATTGCCGGCGGAGTACTTGCTCGCGGAGTACTAGTGTATGTGCAGAATGATCCTTTGTGTGCGTAGTGTAGTAACACACAGATCTCATACGTAAAGAAAGCGATCCAAGTGAGGTGACGCCCGATAGTTATGCAGCACTCCTAACACACCGGCGACGCGGGTAGGATCTAAATCGGACACAGGGAAACTAACTTAGTCTACGCTTACAAGGGGTAGGCCCTAGATTTGGCCAATCGATTCGTCTCAAATTTGGCAGGTCGCTTGTGTACAGCCTAAAACGAAGGATATTTTGGTCAACAACCCCTCGTTTCTGAGAAAATCGCCCCTAAAGATTACGACATGCAGTCGAATAGATATTGGTAAATAAATCATTTGTCATCATCATGTATGGGGGACTGCAAACGCATACTTTTCCTGAAATCGAAGAAAGAAACTTTTACAGCGTGCCCAAATGGTAAACGTTTTTCGTTGAGAGCGCCGATAGTCGAACGGCCGGGTTCTAATCCCGAGAAAACCTCTGAGTGTAATTATTCTCGCCGGCCGCGCTGGCCGAGGTGACTGAGGCGCTCCAGTCACGGCCTGCACGGCCACTACGGTCGGGGGTTCGAATCCCCCCTCGGACATGTATATTTGTGCCGTCCTTAGTATTAGCTAGCTCATAAAGTAGTTTGTACGTTTAGGGACTGATGACTCCGTAGTTAAGTCCCATAAGCTTTACAAACATTTGAACATTTTTTTGTAATTAATTTCTGGCAAACCTTGACTAAAAGAAGGGATCAATTGGTAGGACACATTCTTAGACATCAAGAAATCGTGAATTTAGCGTTGGAGGGAAGTGTGTGGGGTAAAACCCACAGAGGGAGACCAAGAGATGAATATAGTAAGCAAATTCAGATGGATGTAGGTTGCCGTTCTTACGATGTAGAGGCTTGCTCAGGATAGAGTACGGTGGAGAGCTGCATCAAACCAGTCTCCGGACTGAAGATCACAACAACTACAACAACATTATCTTTTTCTCGTGCTGCGGTAGTTTATATATTAAACTACTATTTTTAAATCTCTCACATATTTTCACCATCTTTTTCCTTTAAAATATCATCACCTGCCTTCTGCGGTAGTTTGTCCTCTTTCTCGAGTTTATCTTATTTTGTTTTTATTTTTATTTATTTATTTATTTGCATGTATTGGTTCACGTAAAATCAAGTGACAGTATCAAATCGTCTTTATTTTTGCAAATATTTCGGAAACGGCGCGAATTATAGCAATAACATAACAGAGCGAAGTTGCTGAGAATTTTCTCCTCCTCAAATACATATATTCAATTTTCGTCTCAGAAGAACGGGATAAGGCGTTATTTGCAATTAAATTTCATGCTCTCAAAAGACTATCACAAATGGCCTATTTTTAGTGTTACTAACCTATTTTTTGTCCCATACCTTTGAAAAAGGGAGGTTCTGGCCAATGGCGGTCAGCAATTACGTCTGTTAAATTTGGCGCCCATCGGTTGAACGGTGCGACCTAAAGAATGGGAACGCGCTACAGACAGACAGACATTGTCAAATCGCAGTTAGTTTTGCAAATATCTCTGAAACGATGCGAGATATGAAAAAACCATGAGATAGTAAAGTTGTTAATTTGTTTATTCAATTTTCGTGTCAGCTGAACGGTTAAGCCGTTATTCTCATTGAAATTTCGAGCTGTCAAAAGGCAATAGCAAAGGCCCTCCTTTAGTGTTACCACCGTACTTAAAGTGGGCCAAAATGTAACTGCTACAGTATTTTATTGTTTAAATGTTTATTGATACAGTTGTGAATTTATGTTGTGCATCTGTCGGTGTATGTGCGTTTCCTACTGATTGTGGTTAAAAACAACGCTGATTCTATACCTAAATGGTTATAGTTGTAAGCAAAACCTCCTTCTCTGAGGAATAAAGAAAGGAAATATTAAGATAATAATCTAAATTCTGATAATAACGCAGTGATTGAGGGGGCAACTTATTATGACACTATTCAACATTTCCTAAAAATAAAGAACCCATTATTTTCCATTTTGTACAATGATTAAGAAATTGTTAAGTAACGCAGCCTACACTATTGTTGTTCTTTTTGGAAGATTTGAGGATTGCTTCTTTTACTTATTTAGTCTTGCTACATATGGGTCTACGGGCCCTGTTTTCATATTACAACAGACGTATTACATTTTCTGATGCAGAAATTTGGACGAAGAAAAGAAAATGAGAAGATGCTTTTGTCGTACGATGAGAATTGCGTCTTTTTGTTGTAATACAGAGAAACATATAAATAATATGAATACCATACACTGATGGGAGTCGGATACACGTCTTCCGGTTGCTTTTAATTGGTTGTGGACGCAGTTTCATCACCTACATCTGCGTATCTAAAACGATCTTTGGTTTCTTGAATGAAATTAATGGTGTATTGGCTAGGAATTAGCTGTAAAATTGGTTCATATGCAAATATTTCCAATACTAGAATCTTGACTATGAGACTAAGCACTAGACGTGACCTGACTCAACGCACTAAACAAGCTGGGTATCAGACAGGATTTAGTACAAGTGACCACATCTTGACTCTAGGCGGAACAATTAGTGGAACAATTGATTACCAACAACCTTTTGGTTTCGCTTTTATAGATTTTGAAAATGCATTTGATTCGATCAATCACCCAGCTGTGTTTGATACAATAAAAAAAAAAAAAAAAAATAAAAAAAATAAAAAAAAAAGAAACAAGGAATAGAACAGAGCTGCATTAAAATACTACAGAACATATAAAAAAACCTCAACTGCCTTTGTATGCTTTATTGAAGAATGTGATGAATTTTCCATTGAAAAGGATGTAAAAAAAGGTGACTATTTCCGATACAATTTTCGGCAGTCCTAGAAAAAGCAATGTCTAAATTGAATTGGGAAAAGAGAACTCAAGTTCTCGGAAAAAGGTTGATCTACTTGAGGTTTGCAGATGACATTGTTCTATTTGTAAATGATATAAAAGAATTTCAAATGCTAGTCAGCGGATTTGCGTTAGTATGCTTTGAAGAAGATCTAGAAATGAACACTGATGAAACAAAGATCATGATCAATGAATGAATATCGGAAGGAACTATGTCTGTTGGAAGTATACAACTGCAAAGGGTCACAGAATACTTCCACCTGGGTCAACCGATACACATGAAAGGAAATTTAGAAATTTTTCGATGTATTAAATTGGGCTGGAAAGCTTAGGGAGACAGTCTTCAGTTTAAGATGTCGGCTGAGCTGAAACAATTTTTGACCAATGTACAGTTCCAATAATAACTTATGGCTGTGAAACATGGACATTAAGTGACTTCATTGACACGAAACCCATAGTAACCCAAGAAGGAATGGGAAGATCAATGCTGAATTACACAAAGAATGGTAGAATGAGAACAGTTGAGATTAGACGTACAAAAACGGTTACAGATAAAATGGAAAGCGTGAATACAATGAAATGGCAGTGGGCTGGTCATGTTGCTCGTATAAAAGGTGACAGGTGGTACAGACTGGAGTCCTATATACCGAAAAAGATTAAGGGGAAGACCACCAGAGAGACGGGACAGAGGTCTAAGGGAGACAGCCGGTTCAGTTGGCAACGAGAAGCTCAGGAAATAAATGGAAGAATCTACTGGGATTTTATATTATACGCCGACTCAAAGAGGCCACATCAAGGGCACATTCCGGTATCGGAAACTCAGTTCGTGATGAGACTTCGCAGCATAGTAGTATAGCTCAAGGTGCCCACTGTTAGAAGCTCTGAAGCGCACATTACAAGAAAAGGGCGCTACAGTATTAAGCGCAGCACATATGGAACTGATAGAATGTGCTGTAGCACGGTCGAACAGGTTTAGTGTCAGCGTTTTCGCCTTTTATATGGACGATTTAGGGTCGAAGCGACCTTCAAGAAACATATTTTTTTTATTTATCTCTTTCTGACGGTGTGCCTTTATATAAACGAGGGTTGGAACTTAAATAGTGGCAACACTGCTGTAGAGACACTATGCAATGGAATCTGCTACTGTCGCTGATAGCACACGTTGTTGACATACCTGCCTTACCTCCGAGCAAATGGACTCGCCCGTACCACGTCACCGGCGTGCGCACAATCGAGGGAAACACAGTCAATTGTGAGCGAGCGGTTTAACGACAGTGTCATCAAGGTCTTCAAGAGGCGCGCGGAGAATCGGCATTGCCGTACAGAACAGTGGCACGTTGGGTAAAAACCTTCAACGGTCGGTAAACTGTGGCAGACATGCATCGTCCAGGTGGTCCTAGCGTCTCTGAAGAAGAGCCCGGAAGTTTTAATTAATGAAGACGCCGGCCGTGAAAGCCTACATTCCACGATTCGACGCCTCTACGGGGAGGATATGTCGGTTATGGTACGACGACTGGAGAACCTACGTAAGAAGAAAGGACAAAAACTTTCTTCACTCACCTTCTTGTTCCGTTGTCGTGACACCAGGACAGTTCCAAAGTTTTTGAAGGTAAGAAGAATCTTTCATTCAGCGCAAGCCAGTCGAATCTATCTTCGCATGGAACTAGCGATGCTACGGGAGCGGATTCACCAAACACGTCGTGAATTGGCGGTAACTAGTAGTCAACTATTGTGTCTCCATTTACGCATTAGCAATGCAATGCATCTGTGTTATTGGGATAAGGTGGACAGACTAACATTTAGGTCTATGGAACTTAGTGCAGAAGTGGCTTGCAATAGTCAGAAGAAGAAGTTGGATCATTTACAAGTTAGACAGAACGCTCCAATTACAGATAATGCGAATACAGTGATTAATTTGTCCGGGAAAGAACTGTCGAGAGAAGAAATTTCTGTTCTCTCGAAAGGAGGAAATTTTGCAGTCACTCCATCAAAGATTCCCACGGAAGATATTGTTGCCAATATAGAGGCAGGGATTCGTATATTATCACCACATTCTGCCGAAGAAATTAGGATGGAAACAGCCAGGATTCTACGTAAAGCTAAACCACCTAGTAGCAATTTGTCCCAAGCAGAACGGAAAGCATTGCGGGACATCAATGCGGACAAGAATATTACTGTACTTTCTGCTGATAAGGGTAATGCTACCGTTGTATTGAAGACCGAGGATTACCATAGGAATATCAGTGACCTCCTTGATCCTACCACTTATAAAAAGCTGACAAAGGATCCTACTACAAAAGTGTTAAATGCTACCAACCAGTTAATAAAAAAGTCTATTCCAACAGAGGATAAAAAACATCTCCTCAAAACGGAAGCACACTCTCCAAGATTGTATGGGTTGCCTAAGGTACATAAACCAAGTGCCCCATTAAGACGAACTGTGAGTGCCATTGGATCTCCGACGCAGGAGCTGGCTCGATATCTCGCCTCCATGTTGCAACTATACATAGGCAAAACTGATAGGCACATCAAAAATTCTATTCTTTTTATAGAAAAATTGAGAGATATTACTGTCAGTCCAGGTGATATTCTTGTCAGTTTTGATACAGTACCTTTGTTCACCATGGTCCCAGTATACGAAGCTCTTTCTTATATAGCTGACATGTTTCCAACTGATATAGTGTCTTTATTTCGACACTGCCTATCCACGACTTATTTTCAATAAAACAATGAATTTTATGACCAAATTGAAGGGGTGGCCATGGGTAGTCCTTTGAGTCCAGCTATCGCTAATTTATTTGTGGAATTTTTTGAACATCAAGCGCTGCACTCTGCCAACAAAAGTCCCTCAAAGTGGTACCGGTACGTGGATGATACTTCTGTGATATAGAATCACGGTGATGAAGAATTAAATGATTTTTTGGGGCACCTGAATAGTATTAATCCACGGATACAATTTACTATGGAGAAAGAGGAAAACGGACAGTTGAACTTTTTGGATGTTTCGGTAATCAAACGTGCAGATGGGACCTTGGGGCATAAGGTATACAGAAAAGACACCCACACCGATCGTTATCTTCATAAGGATTCGAACCATCATCCTAGGCAGAAGAGATGTATCATTAAAACATTGTTGGATCGAGCTAATAATATATGTGAGCCTATTTATGTGAGAGATGAATTAAACCATTTGCGAACAGCGTTTAAGAAAAATGGATACACCGATAAAGATATATATCGAGCTCTCCATCCAAGAAGAAAAGGGCCCGAAAACAAGCCACAACAACAACTGTCGGCCGGAAAAGTTTTTCTTCCTTTCATCCACAAAATTACGGACCGTATTGGGAAAGTTTTGGCCAGGTTTCAAGTTCAGATCGTCTTTAGACCTACCAAGAAAATTAGTGAATGCTTACGATCGATGAAAGACGCACGACATCCCCTAGCAACGCCTGGGGTGTATAAAATTCCCTGTAGCTGTGGCATGGTGTATATAGGAACAACAAAAAGGAGTTTTAATACTCGTATAATGGAACATAAAAGGAATTGTCGTCTGGGTCACAGAGATAAGTCAGCTGTGGCAGAGCATGTTTTTACACGTGGTGACCATGAAATCAAATTTAGTGAAACGAGCGTGCTAGCCAGGACGTCGCATTATTACACACGGATGTACAGAGAAGCCATAGAAATACCAAAACACCACAATAATTTTAACAGGAAAGAAGAAGGTTTGAAATTAGATAAGATTTGGCGGTCAACTTTGAACCAAAGATATGACAATCGATTACCTGTAATCGAGAGAGATGACGTTGGTCAAAGATAGCTTCATAGTCGGCAGCACGTGACAAGTGGTGGCGCTATCTATGCCCTCAATATAAGCAGGACCTCCAGCGCCTAGTAGGCAGTCGTCGACTCACCCTTGAAGATGTTGCCCGCAGTAGGCAACGAAACGTCGGGAGTAAGAAGTTTTATGGCTGGACCACGGCAACTTAGCCCGGAAGTTTTAATTAATGAAGTGGATACTGTTGCCGCGTTAGTGGACAGTGATTGACGCCAGACGATTCATGAGCGCATACAGCGCGCAAGCTGCGGCTGTTCTGTTAGGTCGATGGGACTGGGAAGTAATGTACCATCCACCATACTCCCCAGAGTTAGGTCCTTGAGAATTTGATTTGATTCCGAAGATGAAAGAACCACTTCGTGGCATTCGCTTCAGAACTGTTCCAGAGATTCGACAGGCAGTAGACCGCTCCATTCGCACCAACAACAGAAGAGTCGCTGGTAACGGTATACTACGCCTTCCTCATCGCTGGCAACGGGTTCTACACCACGCTGGTGACTACTTTGAAGGACAGTAACGCTTTTGTATCGGTTGGGAATAAATAGTTGCCAGTATTTAAGTTCCAACCTCCGTACAAACAATACGGCAACAGCTGTACTCTCTTTTTCCATGAAGAAAGAGGTTCCTTCAAATTAAAACAAATATTTATGATGTAAATGTTAAAACTTTCCCAGTGGGGAGTTGTCATCTTTCCATAGCTTACAATATTGTCTAATTCTGTAATAAAAATTGTAATGACAACAGTATTTAACAATTTTAATCTGCCAGGAAGTTTCAGTATTTAACGTTTTAATCTACGTTGTTGTTGTTGTGGTCTTCATTCCGCAGACTGTTTTGATGCAGCTCTCCACGCTACCCTGTCCTATGAAAGTGTCTTCATCTGAGAATACGTTCGGCAACCTATATCGTTTTTAATCTGTTTACTATATCCGTCCCTCGGTCCCCCTCTAAAATTTTTACCCCACACGCTTCCTTCTAATGCTAAGTTAACAATTCCTTGATGTCTCATAATGTGTCCAACCAATCTATCCCTTCTCTTAGTCAGGATAGGCCAGAAACTCCTTTTCTCCCCGATTCGGTTAAGCACCTCCTCATTAGTTACGTGATCTACCCATCTAATTTTTATCATTCGTCTGTAGCACCACATTTTTATCTGAACTCCTTTTCGTCAACGTTTCACTCCCATACAATGCTACACTCCAGACAAATGCTTTCCGAAAGGACTTCCTAACATTTAAATTAATATTGGATGTTAACAAGTTTCGCTTCTTTAGAAACGCTTTTCTTCCCATAGCCATTATGCATTTTATAATTTCCTTACTTCGGCCATCAGAAGTTATCTTGCTACCCAAATAACAAAATTCATCTACTACTTTTATTGTCTCATTACTTAATCTAATTCTTTCAGCATCGCCTGATTTTCTGACATTGCATTCTATTACCTTCGTTATACTCTTGTTAATGTTCATCTTATATATTCCTTTCAAGACAATGTCCATCCCAATCCCATTCAATTGCTCTTCCAGATCTTTTGCGGTCTCTGACAGAATTACTATGTCATCGGCAAACCGCAATGTTTTTATTTTTTCTTCCTGCACTTTAATGCCCTCTCCAAATTTCTCCTTCCATTCCTGCACTGCCCTGCTTAATGTACAGATTAAACAACATTGGGGAAAGCTACAACCCTGTCTTACTCCCTTCCCTCTGCGTCCCTTTCTTGCTCTTCGACTCTAATAACCGATGTCTGGTTTTTGTATAGGTTGAATATAACTCTTCGCTCCCTATATTTTACCCCTGATACCTTCAGAATTTGGAAGAGTGTATTCCAGTCGACATTGTCAAAAGCTTTCTCCAAATAGACAAACGCTAAAAACGTAGGTTTGCCTTTCCTTAGCCTATCTTCTATGATAAGTCGTAATGTGAGTATTACTTCCCGTGTTTCTACATTTCTCCTAAATCCAAACTGATCTTCCCCGAGGTCTGATTCCACAAGTTTTTCCACTCGTCTGTAAATAATTCGTGTTAGTATTTTGCACCCATGACGTATTAAACATAGTTCTGTAATTTTCATACTTGTCTGCACTTACTGTCTTTGGAATTGGAATTACAATATTCTTCTTGAAGGCGGAGGGTATTTTCCCTGTCCCATACACCTTGCATACCAGGTGACACAATTTTTTCACGACTGGCTCTCCTAACGACATCAGCAGTTCAGACGGAATATCATCTACTCCAGGGGCGTTGTTTCGACTCAAGTCCTTCAGTGCTCTGTCAAATTCTTCTCGCAGTATCATATCTCCTATCATCTTCCTCCACTTCGTCTTCCATTTCTAGCATACTGCCTTCAAGTTTATTTCCTTTGTATAGGACCTCTATATATTCCTTCCACAGTTCAGCTTTCCGCTCTTTGCTTAGTACTGGTTTTCCGCCTGAGTTCTTGATATTCGTATACCTGTTTTTCTTGTCTCTAAACATCTCTTTTATTTTCCTGTAGGCGGTATCTATCTTTCCCATAGTTATGCATTCTTCTACGGTTCTGCATTTGTACTCTAGCCAATCCTGCTTAGCCAGTCTGCACTTCCTGTCAATCTGATTTTTCAGTCTTTTACTCCCTTTTCCAGTTTCACTTGCTGAATTTTTATATTTTCTCCTCTCATCAATTAAGTTCAGTATATCCTGTGTTATCCAGGGATTTCTATTAGGCCTTGTCCTTCTGCCAATATGATCCTCTGCAGCCTTCACTACCCTATCTCTCAGAGGTACCCATTCTTCTTCTACTGTATTACTTTCCCCCGTTTCAGACAATCCTTGCCTAATGCTCCCTCTGAAACTCCCAACCATCTCTGGTTCCTTCAATTTGTTCAGGTTCCATCTCCTAACCTTTCTACCTTTCTGCAATCTCTTAAGTTTTAATCTGCAGTTCATAACCAATAAATTATGGTCAGAGTCTATATCTGCCCCTGGACATGTGTTACAGTTTAGAAACTGGTTTCTCAATCTATTCCTTACCATTATAAAGTCAATCTGGTACCTTCCAGTGTCTCCTGTTCTCTTCCACGTATACAGCCTTCTTTACTGATGATTAAGTGTTTGTGATAATTAAATTGTGCTATGCGCAAAATTCTACCAAGCGATCTCCTCTTTCATTTCTTTTTTCCCAGTCCATATTCACCTCCTACATTTCCTTCTCTTTTTTTACTACTACTGAGTTCCAGTCCCTTATCACAATCAAGATTTCTTCTCCCTTAACTTTCTGAATGATTTCTTTTATCTCCTCATATATTTTTTCAATATCCTCATCATCGGCCGTGCTAGTTGGCATATAAACTTGCACTATTGTGGTCGGTGTTGGCTTCGTGTCTATCTTTACTACGATAATTCGTTCACTATGCTGTTCATATTAAATTACCCGTATTCCTATTTTCTTATTCATTATCAGACCTACTCCTGCATTACCACCAACTGATTTTGTATTGATAACCCTGTACTCATCTGACCAGTAATCCTGTTCATCCTGCCACCAAACTTCAGTAATCCCTACCATATCTAACATCAACCTATCCATTTCTCTTTTCAAATTTTCTAGCTTACCTACTCGATTAAGGGTTCGAACATTCCACGCTCCGACCCGTAGAATGCCTGTTTTGTTTTTTGTTGATGTCGACATTCTTCTGAGTAGTCCCCGCCCGGAGATCCGAATGGGGAACTATTTTACCTCCGGAATATTTTACCCAAGAAGACCCCATCATTATATAGTCAAAAAGCAGAGCTGCATCTCCTCGGGAGAAGTAACGGCTGTAGTTTCCCCTTGCTTTCAGCCATTCGCAGTAACTGCATGGCAAAGCCATGTTAGCTGATGTTACAAGGCCAGCTCAGTCAATCGTCCAGACTGTTGCCCCTGTAACTACTGAAAAGGCTGCTGCCCCTCTTCAGGAACCACAAGTTTGTCTGGCCTCTCCACAGATACCCATCCACTGTGGCTGCACATATGGTATGTCTATCTGCATCGTTGAGGCATATAACATTGTTATAATTTTATAAAACAAGTAATGAAAATGAAAGTTGGAGGTAGGATCGAATCTTCATCATTCACAAAACAGTGAGGCACGCCACTGCCTAAGCTATTTCGCCACACTCCTATACAGAACTCATTGAATAGCTCATAACTTAGATATGAGTTGTGTTTAATCTTGACAACCATTTTTCTCGTAATTTTCTGGATAGTACGCTTTAAAACTTCTGTGAGTGGAAACTATTGAGGAATATGCGAAGTCTCACCCCAACCTGCAGTTCCGATACAGGAAGGTCTCTTCGTAAGTGATAGAACTGGCTGATGATGATTTTCAAAACGCAAAGCAGGTTGCAAATTTCTGCCTAACCTAATTGGCGGCTGACTTAAAAAGCTAGCAAATTAGGCGGAAAGAATCGACACACGCTCTAAACGGTGGACCTCGCGTTTCAATTTGTCATCTTACGTTGGCATCAGTGCGTACTGGGGAAGTTAAATTGCCGCACTAAATCAGACAGACGTAAATACTGTCGTATAAAGGCCTCCTACCGGCCACTGTCCCGGGAGAACCAGTCGCAGTAAAGTCGTTTGATTTCTGGCTCGAGCCAGGAATACCCGGGTGCGCCAGCTAAGCGACCACCGGCTCATAAATCGACCCCTATTTCGAAAGTTATAGATTGCGTGACAGAGAGTTTAGCCCTGCCAAGCGATACATTATTTTTTTCTCCCCTCTCCGAATAACCAGCTAAACATAAATGCCGGTTGCACCAGCGTTATAGTACTTAATCCGAGAACCATGCATATACATAAGCAGTCGGGTTGGCTGCAGGCGAGCGAACAGAACTAAAGGCCCCTGGCAGTCATTGGTCAGAGAGATTACAGTGACTGTCGCGATTGGTATCACCGGCACAGGCAGCTGTATGACGTAGGGATTACACACATCAGGCAGGGCCGCGGAGTGGGGTAACTTCCCCCTGTTATTCTCTGGCGTTGGCTTTCTCGCGGTCGCTGTAATTACAGGTCGCTCGGCCTGCGTGTTTTATTGTTATTCGGCGGTCATCTCGCGCCATCGTAGTTCGTTCATCACGATAGCGGGCAGCCGGTGGGAAGGGAAGATGTTATCGGGCTGATTTATTACAATGTGTGGCCGCGCGATCGGGACCATAACAAAAGGAAGTCGAGGCGCAAAGAGAACAGTAAGTGAATGGGATAAGCGGCGATTATTCTTTCGTGGCGGAAAGCGTGCCAATATGGGGAGGACGAAGTCTTACCCTTGCCAATACCATCAGTGGTAAGAAACAGCAATGCGAGATCCGTACGATAAGAATTACAATCCAAAATTTTATAGGTAAAATCCCCATGATTGGCGATCCCACACAGAAGCTCGAAATTTTCAATGCGAGATTTTGGTTATATGTTAAATATACTAGGGGCAAAACACAAACAATATCCTCACTAGGTGATAGTAATGGCGATCCTGCCGGTGACAGCGCTACTGAAGCACAGTTACTAAACATAGCTTTTAAAAAACTCATTCACCAATATTCCAGATTTCGAATTACGAACAGATGCCGTAATGAGTAACGTAGAAGTAGATATCATCGGAGTAGTGCAGCAACTAAAATCACTTAACAAGTACAAGTCTTCTGGTCCGGATGGTATACCCATTAGATTTCTATCTGATTATGCTGAAGCGAAAGCTCCTTACTTAACAGCCATATACAACCGCTCTCTTATAGAAGGATCTCTACAAAAAGATTGGAAAGTGGCACAGGTCACACCTATATACAAGAAAGGCAGTAGGAGTAACACACTAAACTACAGGCCTGTTTCATTGACGTCAATTTGCAGCAGAGTTTTGGAACATATCCTGTATTCAAATATTATGAATTCTCTGGAACAGAACGATCTATTGACCCAAGGTCAACACGGATTTAGAAAATATCGTTCATGCGAAACACAACTAGCTCTTTATTCACACGAAGTGATGGGTGCTATCGACAAGTGTTCGCAAATCGATTCCGTATTTCTTGATTTCCAGAAGGCTTTGGACGCCGTACCTCACAAAAGGCTTTTAATCAAATTGCGTGGTTTTGGTTTATCGCCCCAAATTTGCGATTGGATAGGGGATATACTGTCAGAGAGGACACAGTTCGTAGTAATCGATGGTAAGGCATCGACTAAAACAGAGTTGATATCGGGCGTTCCACAGGGTAGTGTTATTGGTCCTCTGCTGTTCCTTAATTACATAAACGATTTAGGGGAAAATCTAAGTAGCTCTCTTAGGTTGTTTGCAGATGACATTCTTGGTAGATGACACTATAATAGGCAAAAATGAAAATGAGTAGAAAATTATATTGCGCATTAGAAACAACGTCATTTCGAACATTTGCTTCAATTAAACACTTGTGAGAGACAAGGGGACTCTCAGTAATCAAGCACTCCGAGGTGGTGAGAAGTAAGGGGACTATAGGAATCAAGTACCCCGCATGGAACACATTACTGCTGTGTCCACGTCATTTTTCCTGGGTAACGGTAAAAGTAGTCTAACAGCGCATTGCTAGAGAGTAGACGGTCTCATACGATACAATTATCAAGAATAAATATATTAGCAGAAAATGGTTGATGGCAGTATAATTCGTTATGAATAGCAAATTAGGGCAGAGAGTGAGCTAAGTGGTTCTGTGATAAGATTGCTATCATTTTGTTTTTGTTTTTGACGTCATATCTCTTTAACTATGTTTCGTAGTACGATTCAATTTCGAAGGTACATTTAATGGTATGTACGCAGAATGTCTGCAAAATATGACGACGATAGAGGTATTGTTAAAGATGTAACAAATAGAATGTTAAAACATGAAGGGGTGGTTTTTCATGAATTAAATTGTTTATGACCAAATATCTTGTTAACTATGACTTGTACTTTGATTTCATTTCGGCATGTTTTGATACTGTCTGTAAAATTTCTCGCGAATAGGATTAGTAGTGAAGAAGTAATAAATTGTAACATCTTTCCGTAGTTCTGCTCCAAGAACAGTGGAAAAGTAGTAGCCGGTAAACTTATTTCCTTTCATCATTTTCTTGGAGTTATCATAAAAATTTTCATAGATGTTTGAAATAATGTGTTAAGTTTGTTGCAAGTCGCTAAGTGCCCTCATCCTCAAATAGTGGATGAATAAAGTCCTGTTATTCACGCGTCGCATGACAGGCACGTTTTATTGTTTATGACGTCATATATTCTGAATTATGTGCCGTACGAGATTTTGACTCCTCAGATAGCGACTGATTCCTGACGGTTAGGAATGTTTGTACCAAACTTGGGCCAGGTGGAGTGTCCGAGCTTTCCAAGGTACATAGCTACGGAGCGCGCCGCTGCTTGCCGTGAGGGGTTCGAGTCCTCCCTCAGGCATGGATGTATCTGTTGTCCTTAGCATAAGTTAGTTTAAGCAGTTTGTAAACCTAGGGACTGATGACCAGAGTAAATATTCCCAAATATTTACAAACATCTGAACATTTGAACCAAACTTGGTTAAAAGCCGTACATTACTTTTGTAGGAGATGTGGAATATTCTCGCATGATGTGTCAGTTTTTCGCCAATTTCATTGCTTATTACGTCATGAACGTGTGTCGTAGGTGCTACTCACCCTCCCTCATCGATTGTTGTAAAACAGTAATGAATATGTGTACCAAGTTTGGTTGAAATCGGTCCAGTGAATCTTAACATTTTCACCTTGAATTTCTACAGGACTCTGGAAACTTTCTTTTATTTACGTCATTGCTTCCTCGATGTATATTTCGAACAGTAGGGGCGAAAATACTGTATTCCTGTCTTTCGCTCTTTTTCAAAATTGCACTACGATCTTGATCTTGCAGTCTCATTAATCCCACTTCGTCTTTCGGCACATTATATATTACTTGTTTTTAGCAATAGCTTAGTCCATAATCAGGTTCGTGAGCAAACCAACACCGGCACAGATGCTTCAGGTTTACATGCCGACGTCAACAGTAGATGATGAGGTAGGTAATGTATACGAGGATATACCAAGGATGTTTCGGTATGTATAGATAGACAAAAATCTAATAAGCACAGAAGATTTTAACGCTGGTGTGGGCGAAAGAACGGTTGGAAGAGCTGTGGCAGAGAATCGGATAGTAAATACCAATGAGAGGATGTCATAAATTTCAAATCGTAATAGCGAATATTCTTTACAAGCATCACAAGAGAAGAATGTGTGTTTGTAAGACTTGGAGACATGGTGAGGTTCCAGCTGGATTACGTCATGATCAGACAGAGTCCGAAATCAGATATTGGACTTTAAAGTGTACTAAGGAGTAGATTTAGCGTCAGATCACAATTTGGTAGTGATGAACAATAGACTGAGGTGTAAAGAATCATCTGACAGAAACAGTTTACAAGGAAGTGTGATACTTATGAATCGTGTGACGTTTTTGAAATTCGCTAAATGTTTGGATTCTGAAATAAGGAATACCAAAGTAGACAGGTGAATTGAAGAGGAGAGGACATATCCGAAAAGAGCAAGCTGAGGGACAAGAAGAGTGACAGCGACGAAACCTTTCATAACAGAAGAAATATTTAAAATGACCGAGTTACGAAGGAAATACGGGAATCTTCAGAGACTGTCGCAGATACAGCAATGAAAATTCATCGAAATAAGATAAATAGGAATTCCAGGAAACCAAATCGAAATGGTTGTAAGGCAAATGTGATGAAACAGAAAGTAAATGAGAGCCGGAAAGCCTGTTTCAGCATACAGGAGAGGAAAAACAGCCTTCGGTAAAATTAAGGGCAAGGGCGGTAACATTAAGAATGCAGTGGGAAGAGTAAGTTACAAACGGAAAATTGCATTCCTGTCTTACATTCTTGTTGATCCGAGCACTTCGTTCTTGTGCTTTCATTTTTCTTATTACGACTTCATTCTTGTACGTACTATATATTGATCATCTTTTCCTGTAGCTTACTCCTATTTTCTTCAGAATTTCCAACATCTTGCTGACTTAACGTTGTCTAAACCTATTCCGCGATTAACAAACCGTATGGATGTGACTTGGTTATCGCAGTTTTGCTACCATTATCAGATGCAATGTCAAGACCGTCTTTTTGGTGCCTTTACGTTTCCTGATCATCAGAAAAAAGATCATCAATTTTGTTTTCATACTTCTGTGTATTATTCTCGTCAGTAGCTGGATACACGAACATTGAAGCTGAGTGTGCTTTTACTTGTCACACTTATCTGCCATTAAATACTTTATGGAACATTGTTCCTCTGGAAATTAAAACAGTGATCAAAAAATTTCTGAATAATATAATAATTACACCAGTCTGGATAGCAATATAATATTTATTTTATTTGATTCTGATGACGCGTTCCGACCAATAGAGATCCTCATATCATGTCCTTGTACGTAGTTGGCCCGTCTCTTGAGAAGAATCTAGACTGCTGCAATTATTGTATTATCTGCCTTCGCTTTCATCGCAGTTGTGTGGATTATATTTGTCAGAATCTTTGACGGTACGTCGGTAATGCCATATATCGTAAAAATGAACTTAATAAAGGTTCCATTGCCAGTTTCCCCAAAGATTTTAGAAATTCCAGTGCAATATTACCTGTGCCTACTGCCTTATTTGACTTCAAGTCTTCCAGAGCTTTTCAACTCTAATACATGATACACTATGTCTTCATTATCAGACCCAATGTCTTCTTCTAATGTTCCAATGTTTGTAGCGCTTATGGGACTCAACTACGGGGTTATCAGTCCCTAAACTTACAAACTACTTATGAACTAGCTAAAACTAAGGACAGCACGAATATACATGCCCGAGGGGGGATTCGAACCCCCGACCGTAGCAGCCGTGTAGACCGTGACTGAAGCGCCTGTCTCCTCGGCCACCGCGGCCGGCTGTCTTCTTCTATCACTTCATGAGACAGATATTGTGTCTCACACACTGTGAAATGAAGCCGGCGCTATTTCTTACGATTCCAATCCTGACGTTCCTCCGCCCAGTATATGCGGGGTAAAAGGTGTCGTGGTTTTAATGGGACACACACCATAGGCCTCCATGCGTAAAGGCTACATTCCCGAAGGCGATATTTGTGTTTATATTGCGCGTCCTGTTGCTGTCTGGAGAGTGCGTTGCAGCTGAGTTGCATTCCGCCTCCTGTCTCGACGGGCTGTTAACCGGAGATAACGGTCATCTCCTCTCAATGTCAACGCTGGAAGACCTTGGCCTTGCCTTCTTTTAACTGTTCCTGTCGGGCCGTATGAATAAACTAGAGTATCTACTTCATACTCTGGATTCCAGAGAACAGGTTCGTGTGAATAAAGCGAGTCAGCCAATATACTCCAGCCGAGTATGTTCTCAGGTGGCCGAGGGGACTGAGGCGCTCCAGTCACGGTCTGCACGGCCACTACGGTAGGGGGTTCGAATCCCCCCTCGGGCATGGATATTTGTGCCGTCCTTAGTCGTAGCTAATTCATGAATAGTTTGTAAGCTTAAGGACTGATGACCCCATAGTTAAGTCCCATAAGCTATACAAACATTTGAACATTTAGTATTTTCTCACCGTTAGTAAAAGAGTGGGGGAAGTTGCTCACAACAGAGAACATTCTTCGATTTCGTGTGAATAAAACTAGAGATGTTTCTCACGACTGGAGAACATTCTGAAATGAGCACTCTAGCATAATTCGAGCTGAGTTACTTTTAGCTGTCGTTTATAATAAAAATGTCAAATTTTGTGTTGCTTAAAAGGCAAAAGCCGCGGCGGAGCGGCTGAGCGCATTGAGGCGCTATGCTACGATACGCGAGGCCGCTCCCCGTCGGGGCTTCGAATCCCCCCTCGGGTATGGATGTTTGTGACGTCTTTAGTATAAGGTAGTTCGTAATTTGTTTGTAAGTTTAGGGACTGATGACCCCGCAGTTAAGTCCCTTAAGCTTAACAAACATTTGAACATTTCTGAAGAGACCGAAATAAATAAATAAATAAATAAAATAAAATAAAATAAAATTCCTTCATACGTAATATAGTTTGAAGAAATACGAAATGAACTAAAAAGTTTATGCAAATAAAAAATATTTGGCATGCATTTTATATAGTGACGAGAATGATGTCATAGGAGTGTTTTCATTACCGACATAGAAAAGAAACACAAGTGGATTCAGCTGGTGTTTCACCCGTTTGTTTGGAGTGCATCTTTTCAGTTGTAAACCGCTACATAGCAAAATAATATTGTATGTTTTTAAAATAGGATCTATTAATAAGGCCTCATGACGTTAATTCCAAATAAAGTGCATTCCAGGACTTCATAGTTATGTATCACAAAATAAATACTGCTGCAATACTGTATAATGAACAATTGTTTTTCTAAAACTCTTGTTCATTCTACCCAAACCAGCTGGCATATTTAAGATGCGTTTTCTGCCTTCGTTTTAAAAAATCAAATATTGAAATGTTTGTATATCTATGGAACTTAATTACAGTCATCATCAGTCCATAGGCTTAGAATACTTAAACTAACTTATGCTAAGGACAACAAATATACTCATGTCCGAGGGAGGACTCGAATCTCCGACGGTGAGCAGGGGCACGCTCCGCAGCTGGGCGCCTTATTACGCTCGGACACTCCACCGCAGCCTTCGTAATCGTAACTTCTGTTATGTTTGAAGTACGTATACACGACAGTAAAATTAATAACTGATTGATTACATACCTAGCAGTCTGTTTCTTGTAACAAAGACCATTGGGTGTGATATTTAACAAAAATATCTCGCGTTAGAAAGCCCTGACAGCGTTCCACATTGAAATAGATGAAAATGTGGTGCATTCTTAAAATTTCGTTCGCAGATTGTGCTAACTCACTTTTCAATAACAAGAAAGTTTATCGCTCGACCAAAATTTTGTAACATCGTCAAAAGAATATGTTTCCTTAAGAAGACCATACTTAGTCTTAATAATATGCTGCTGCACAACAAACTAATATGTAAACACAGTACAGTCCTTACCGAACACGCAGATGTCTACTCCATACTTGCACACTGAATAATTTGCCTGACTGGGCTGTTTTAAAGAAATAAACGTTGGACAGCTGTTCTGTGCCGGACATGACACACGGCAACTTAATCAAGAAGGAGGGGAGCTAGCCAGGATGGACTTACTGCTTCGAAGTTTTTATTCATACGAAATGGAGAACGTACTCAGAGAAAGTTATTTTGCTCTGGAGCATGTGCTCTTTCTTATTCATACGGCCTGTTGTCTGAAATCTCGTCCAGGTTGCAGAAATTACACTTTGGGACACTCCAATCTACATCTACAAATCACATTTAAGTGCCCGGCAGAGGGTTCATCGAACCATCTGTGTACTATTCATCTACCATTCCATTCTCGAATAGCGCGCGGGAAGACAGAACATCTGAATCTCTCCATTCGAGCTCTGATTTCTCGTATTTTATTCTGATGATCATTTCTACCTATGTAGGTGGGAGCCAACAATGTGTCTTTGGATTCGGAGGAGAATGTTGGCGATTGGAGTTTAGTAAGTAGACCGCGCCGCAGCGACAAAAAATGTTCAAATGTTTGTGAAACTTAAGGGACTTAACTGCGGGGTCATCAGTCCCTAAACTTACAAACTACTTATGAACTACTTACGAACTAGGACGGCACAAATATCCATGCCCGATGGGGGATTCGAACCCCCGACCGTGGTGGCCGTGCAGACCGTGACTGGAGCGCCTCAGTCTCCTCGGCAACCGCGGCCGGCCCCCAGCGACAAACGCGGATGTTGTAATGATTCCCATCCCGAATCCTGTATCATTTCTGTGACGCTGTCTCCGCTGTATCGTGACAATCACGTACTACTGTTGCATGGTGAGCTACAAAAGAAAAATGTTCAAATGTTTGTTAAGCTTAAGGGACTTAACTGCGGCCGCGGTGGAGTAGCCGAGCGGTCTAAGGCGCCTCGCTGCGGAGCGCGCGGTTGCTCGCCGTCGGAGGTTCGAGTCCTCCCTGAGGCATGGGAGTTTAAGTAGTTTGTAAGCTGCGGACTGATGACCACGCAGTTTGGTCCGATAGATTTACAAACAACTGAACATTTGAACTTAACTGAGGGGTCATCAGTCCCTAAACTTACAAATTACTTATGAACTACCTTATACTAAAAAGAACACAAACATCCATGCTCGACGGGGTATTCGAACCCCCGACCGTAGCGACTGTGCAGACTGTGACTGGCGCGCCGCAGACCACTCGGCCACTGTGGCCGGCTCTGAGTTACTTTCTGGAACTATTAGAGGCACAATAGTGATATTTAATGCATCGGTTACACCATGGAAGCGCTATGTAGCTAACCAACTATCAACTTTTTGTTGCTAGTAGTTCGTATTAATTTTCAGGAATTTTTTAAAAATATTTTTCTCAGTATATTACCACTATACATTAATCGTGGTAGTTTTTATAGCTCCAAATAAAAAGTCATGCATAAAAGGGTCAAGTAATTTGTAAAGATGGGTTTGACCATAGTAGTTTGGTCCAATAGGTTTACAGACATTTGAACATTTTGTGATAATGTTACAGTTGGATGCCTGACCATTCTATATGTAGCTCACGGTCAGCATTCCTGTTCCTTACGTGAAAGACACACACTTGTCTTTTGGAATGATTTGGTCTGAGTTGACAGTGTTCTTAGTGCAGTTGTTAAATTTTTTTCCACTTTTGCATGCAACTTCCTGGCAGATTAAAATTGTGTGCCAGAACCGGGACTCTAACCTGGGACCTTTGCTTCGCGGCGGCATCGTGAGTCGTGTCGGGATAGCACAGTTGGTAGTGCGCTTGCCCGTGAAAGGCAACGGTCCCAGGTTCGAGTCCCGGTTCCGGCACACAATTTTAATCTGCCAGGAAGTTTGATATCAGCGCACACTCCGCTGCAGAGTGAAAGTTTCATTCTGGAAACATCCCTTAGGCTGTGGCTAAGCCATGTCTCCATCATATCCTTTCTTCCAGGAGTGCTAGTCTTGCAAGTTTCGCAGGAGAGCTTCTGTGAAGTTTGGAAAGTAGGAGGCGAGGTACTGGCGGAAGTAAATTTGTGAGGCGGCATCGTGAGTCGTGTCAGGATAGCACAGTCGGTAGTGCGCTTGCCCGCGAAAGGCAAAGGTCCCAGGTTCGAGTCCCGGTTCCGGCACACAATTTTGGTCTGGCAGGAAGTTTCATATCAGCGCACACTCCGCTGCAGAGTGAAAGTTTCATTGTGGAAGCATCCCTTAGGCTGTGGCTAAGCCATGTCTCCACCATATCCTTTCTTCCAGGAGTGCTAGTCTTGCAAGTTTCGCAGGAGAGCTTCTGTGAAGTATGGAAAGTAGGAGGCGAGGTACTGGCGTAAGTAAAGTTGTGAGGCGGCATCGTGAGTCGTGTTGGGATAGCACAGTCGGTAGTGCACTTGCCTGCGAAAGGCAAAGGTCCCAGGTTCGAGTCCGGGTTCCGGCACACAATTTTGATCTGCCAGGAAGTTTGATATCAGCGCTTCACTCCGCTGCAGAATGAAAGTTTCATTCTGGAGCCGGCCGCGGTGGCCGAGGGGACTGAGGCGCTTCATTCATGGTCTTCACGGCCATTACGGTAGGGGGTTCGAATCCCCCCTCGGGCATGGATATTTGTGCCGTCCTAGTTCGTAAGTAGTTCATAAGTAGTTTGTAAGTTTAGGGACTGATGACCCCGTAGTTAAGTCCCATAAGCTTCAGAAACATTTGAACATTTCATTCTGGAAACATCCCTTAGGCTGTGGCTAAGCCATGTCTTCATCATATCCTTTCTTCCAGGAGTGCTAGTCTTGGAAGTTTCGCAGGAGAGCTTCTGTGAAGTATGGAAAGTAGGAGGCGAGGTACTGGCGGAAGTAAAGTTGTGAGGCGGCCTCGTGAGTCGTGTCGGGATAGCACAGTCGGTAGTGCACTTTCCCGCGAAAGGCAAAGGTCCCAGGTTCGAGTCCCGGTTCCGGCACACAATTTTAATCTGGCAGGAAGTTTCATATCAGCGCACACTCCGCTGCAGAGTGAAGTTTCATTGTGGAAGCATCCCTTAGGCTGTGGCTAAGCCATGTCTCCACCATATCCTTTCTTCCAGGAGTGCTAGTCTTGCAAGTTTCGCAGGAGAGCTTCTGTGAAGTATGGAAAGTAGGAGGCGAGGTACTGGCGTAAGTAAAGTTGTGAGGCGGCATCGTGAGTCGTGTTGGGATAGCACAGTCGGTAGTGCACTTGCCTGCGAAAGGCAAAGGTCCCAGGTTCGAGTCCGGGTTCCGGCACACAATTTTGATCTGCCAGGAAGTTTGATATCAGCGCTTCACTCCGCTGCAGAATGAAAGTTTCATTCTGGAGCCGGCCGCGGTGGCCGAGGGGACTGAGGCGCTTCAGTCATGGTCTTCACGGCCATTACGGTAGGGGGTTCGAATCCCCCCTCGGGCATGGATATTTGTGCCGTCCTAGTTCGTAAGTAGTTCATAAGTAGTTTGTAAGTTTAGGGACTGATGACCCCGTAGTTAAGTCCCATAAGCTTCAGAAACATTTGAACATTTCATTCTGGAAACATCCCTTAGGCTGTGGCTAAGCCATGTCTTCATCATATCCTTTCTTCCAGGAGTGCTAGTCTTGGAAGTTTCGCAGGAGAGCTTCTGTGAAGTATGGAAAGTAGGAGGCGAGGTACTGGCGGAAGTAAAGTTGTGAGGCGGCCTCGTGAGTCGTGTCGGGATAGCACAGTCGGTAGTGCACTTTCCCGCGAAAGGCAAAGGTCCCAGGTTCGAGTCCCGGTTCCGGCACACAATTTTGGTCTGGCAGGAAGTTTCATATCAGCGCACACTCCGCTGCAGAGTGAAAGTTTCATTGTGGAAGCATCCCTTAGGCTGTGGCTAAGCCATGTCTCCACCATATCCTTTCTTCCAGGAGTGCTAGTCTTGCAAGTTTCGCAGGAGAGCTTCTGTGAAGTATGGAAAGTAGGAGGCGAGGTACTGGCGTAAGTAAAGTTGTGAGGCGGCATCGTGAGTCGTGTTGGGATAGCACAGTCGGTAGTGCACTTGCCTGCGAAAGGCAAAGGTCCCAGGTTCGAGTCCGGGTTCCGGCACACAATTTTGATCTGCCAGGAAGTTTGATATCAGCGCTTCACTCCGCTGCAGAATGAAAGTTTCATTCTGGAGCCGGCCGCGGTGGCCGAGGGGACTGAGGCGCTTCAGTCATGGTCTTCACGGCCATTACGGTAGGGGGTTCGAATCCCCCCTCGGGCATGGATATTTGTGCCGTCCTAGTTCGTAAGTAGTTCATAAGTAGTTTGTAAGTTTAGGGACTGATGACCCCGTAGTTAAGTCCCATAAGCTTCAGAAACATTTGAACATTTCATTCTGGAAACATCCCTTAGGCTGTGGCTAAGCCATGTCTTCATCATATCCTTTCTTCCAGGAGTGCTAGTCTTGGAAGTTTCGCAGGAGAGCTTCTGTGAAGTATGGAAAGTAGGAGGCGAGGTACTGGCGGAAGTAAAGTTGTGAGGCGGCCTCGTGAGTCGTGTCGGGATAGCACAGTCGGTAGTGCACTTTCCCGCGAAAGGCAAAGGTCCCAGGTTCGAGTCCCGGTTCCGGCACACAATTTTGGTCTGGCAGGAAGTTTCATATCAGCGCACACTCCGCTGCAGAGTGAAAGTTTCATTGTGGAAGCATCCCTTAGGCTGTGGCTAAGCCATGTCTCCACCATATCCTTTCTTCCAGGAGTGCTAGTCTTGCAAGTTTCGCAGGAGAGCTTCTGTGAAGTATGGAAAGTAGGAGGCGAGGTACTGGCGTAAGTAAAGTTGTGAGGCGGCATCGTGAGTCGTGTTGGGATAGCACAGTCGGTAGTGCACTTGCCTGCGAAAGGCAAAGGTCCCAGGTTCGAGTCCGGGTTCCGGCACACAATTTTGATCTGCCAGGAAGTTTGATATCAGCGCTTCACTCCGCTGCAGAATGAAAGTTTCATTCTGGAGCCGGCCGCGGTGGCCGAGGGGACTGAGGCGCTTCAGTCATGGTCTTCACGGCCATTACGGTAGGGGGTTCGAATCCCCCCTCGGGCATGGATATTTGTGCCGTCCTAGTTCGTAAGTAGTTCATAAGTAGTTTGTAAGTTTAGGGACTGATGACCCCGTAGTTAAGTCCCATAAGCTTCAGAAACATTTGAACATTTCATTCTGGAAACATCCCTTAGGCTGTGGCTAAGCCATGTCTTCATCATATCCTTTCTTCCAGGAGTGCTAGTCTTGGAAGTTTCGCAGGAGAGCTTCTGTGAAGTATGGAAAGTAGGAGGCGAGGTACTGGCGGAAGTAAAGTTGTGAGGCGGCCTCGTGAGTCGTGTCGGGATAGCACAGTCGGTAGTGCACTTTCCCGCGAAAGGCAAAGGTCCCAGGTTCGAGTCCCGGTTCCGGCACACAATTTTGGTCTGGCAGGAAGTTTCATATCAGCGCACACTCCGCTGCAGAGTGAAAGTTTCATTGTGGAAGCATCCCTTAGGCTGTGGCTAAGCCATGTCTCCACCATATCCTTTCTTCCAGGAGTGCTAGTCTTGCAAGTTTCGCAGGAGAGCTTCTGTGAAGTATGGAAAGTAGGAGGCGAGGTACTGGCGTAAGTAAAGTTGTGAGGCGGCATCGTGAGTCGTGTTGGGATAGCACAGTCGGTAGTGCACTTGCCTGCGAAAGGCAAAGGTCCCAGGTTCGAGTCCGGGTTCCGGCACACAATTTTGATCTGCCAGGAAGTTTGATATCAGCGCTTCACTCCGCTGCAGAATGAAAGTTTCATTCTGGAGCCGGCCGCGGTGGCCGAGGGGACTGAGGCGCTTCAGTCATGGTCTTCACGGCCATTACGGTAGGGGGTTCGAATCCCCCCTCGGGCATGGATATTTGTGCCGTCCTAGTTCGTAAGTAGTTCATAAGTAGTTTGTAAGTTTAGGGACTGATGACCCCGTAGTTAAGTCCCATAAGCTTCAGAAACATTTGAACATTTCATTCTGGAAACATCCCTTAGGCTGTGGCTAAGCCATGTCTTCATCATATCCTTTCTTCCAGGAGTGCTAGTCTTGGAAGTTTCGCAGGAGAGCTTCTGTGAAGTATGGAAAGTAGGAGGCGAGGTACTGGCGGAAGTAAAGTTGTGAGGCGGCCTCGTGAGTCGTGTCGGGATAGCACAGTCGGTAGTGCACTTTCCCGCGAAAGGCAAAGGTCCCAGGTTCGAGTCCCGGTTCCGGCACACAATTTTAATCTGGCAGGAAGTTTCATATCAGCACACACTCCGCTGCAGAGTGAAGTTTCATTCATTCCACTTTTGCATGTTCGATAAGCAACAGTGTACTTTGCACTTCACAATAATGAAAAAGGAAGAAAGAGTAGAGTGTAGTATCCCGTCGACATCGTTGTTGTTAGAGGCGGGCGAACAATAACGAGTTCACACTTTTTGTCAGCACGTGGGAGAAAGAATCGATGCTTCCAGAACGGATATTAAAGCGGTAGTTGTGTCTCGGTTTCCGGAGAACCGGATGCGGGAGCCCCCGCGCAGGCGCAGCGGCTGTGAGTCATCTGTGCCGAGTACGGCCTCTCATGACGGCGAGCCTCAAAGCGAGGCAATTGGTGGCGCGGCGGCGCGCTGTTTGCGCGCGGGGGCGGTGGGCGTGCTAGCCGCGGCGCACAGTAGCTCTGGCGGCAGAGCACAGAGGCACAGAGGATAGGGGGGAGGTAGGGGGAGCGGTGCTAAGAGGCGGCCGGGGCCCGCCTGTTTGCGCCCGCCATCAGCGCCTGCGGCGTTTTCACACCTCCGCCGCCACCGCTGCTGCTGCCGACGACTAATCAACGCCCGCCGCTTGTTTGGTGAAACAAGTAGCAGACAAATTGTGACGGATCCGAGCCCCGCCGAATTCCTCGACCACGGCTCTTAAAACGCGCCGGCTCACTCGCCTTGCGTAGGAATATCCGGGCGATCTATACTGGTCAAAACAATTAGGGGATCATTTGAGACATCGGTTTCATGTAGAATTTTTACACCATAGTGATATCTTATTCAGATCGTTCTGCAGTTGGTTTTGATCTTCAGATGATAGTAATAGACGGTAAATGACAGCGTCATCTGCAAAAAACCTAAGAGAGCTACTTAGATTTTCCCCTAAATCGTTTATCTAAATAAGGAACAGTAGACGACCAATAACACTACCCTGTGGAACGCCCGATATCACCTCTGTTTTAGTCGATGCCTTACCATCGATTACTACGAACTGTGTCCTCTCTGACAACAAATACCCTATCCAATCGCAAATTTGGGGCGATATACCATAACCACACAATTTTATTAAAACCCTTTTGAGAGGTACGATGTCAAATGCCTTCTGGAAATCAAGAAATACGGAATCGATTTGCGAACCCTTGTCGATAGCACTCATCACTTCGTGCGAGTAAAGAGCTAGTTGTGTTTCGCATAAACGATATTTTCTAAATCCGTGTTGACCTTGGGTCAATAGATCATTCTGTTCGAGATAATTCATAATATTTGAATACAGGACATGTTCCAAAACTCTGCTGCAAATAGACGTCAATGAAATAGGCCTGTAGTTTAGTCCCCATTGGCTGCCATCGGCAAATTTGCTGAACAAAAGCGTCCTCGGCCGAGATATTACAGTAAAACTGTCTTGAGCAGTTAAACCGGCAACCCACGCGCAATGAAAATATTCTAGACCTTATAGCCACAAACAGGCCTGACCTTATTAACGATGTCTGTGTTGAGACAGGAATTAGTGATCATGATATCGTCATAGCGTCGATGGTGACCAAAGTTCATAAACCAGTCAAGAAGGCTAGCAGCGTGTTTTTGATGGGAAGAGCCGACAAGCAAATGTTACGATCGCACTTAGAAAATGAATGGGCATCATTTAATTCCGGGACTATGGATGTAGAGGAATTGTGGACTAAATTTAAGTGCATTGTTAATAAAGGGTTAGAAAATATGTGCCAGTAAAGACGATTAAGGATGGAAAAGATCCACCGTGGTATAATAATAATGTTAGAAAGCTGCTGAGAAAGCAAAGGTTGTTGCACTCTCGATTCAAAAAAGAACACGCAAATGATGACAGGCAAAAGTTAGTAGAGATTCGTGCGTCTATAAAAAGATCGATGCGTGAAGCATACAATAATTATCGCAGCCATACCTCAGCAAAAGATCTTTCCGAGAACCCGAAAAAATTCTGGTCTTATGTAAAATCGATAAGCGGGTCAAAGCCCACTGTCCAGTCACTAGTTGATCATTCCGGGGCAGTAATAGAAGAAAGCAAACGGAAAGCTGAAGTTCTAAATTTAACCTTTAAGAAATCTTTCACGCAGGAGGACCGCACAAATATACCATCATTTGATCAACGTACTAATTCCGAAATAGGGGACATAGCAATAGGTATTTCCGGTGTAGAGAAGCAGCTGAGAGAGCTAAATACGAAAAAGTCTGCTGGTCCGGATGGAATACCAGTTCGGTTTTACAAGACTATTCTGCGGCATTGGCCCCCTACTTAGCTTGCATTTATTGCGAATCTTTAATTCATCGCAAAGTTCCTAGTGATTGGAAAAAAGCGTAGGTGACTCCCGTGTATAAGAAAGGAAAGAGAACTGACCCATACAATTATAGGCCAATATCGTTGACATCGGTTTCATGTAGAATTTTGGAGCATATTCTCAGTTCGAATATAATAAATTTCCTTGAAACGGAAAAGCTTCCTTCCATGAATCAGCACGGGTTTAGGAGACATCGTTCATGTGAAACTCAGCTTGCCCTTTTCTCACATGACATCTTGCGAGCCACGGACGAAGGGCAATAGGCGAAATGTGTTTTACTCGACTTGTGGTTTGTGACTGGCTGGAAGACTTCCTAAGTAATAGAACGCAGTACGTTGTTCTCGGCGACGAGTGTTCATCAGAGACGAGTGTATCGTCAGGCGTGCCCCAGGGGAGTGTGATAGGACCGCTATTATTTTCTATCTATATAAATGATCTGATGGACAGAGTAAGTTGTAATTTGCGGCTGTTTGCTGATGATGCTGTGGTGTATGGGGGGGGGGGGGTGTCGTCTGTAACTGACTGTAATAGCATACAGGTTGACTTAAACAAAATTTCTAGTTGGTGCGAAGAATGGCAGCTAGCTGTCAATGTAGAAAAATGTAAGGTGATGCGCATGAGTAGTAAAAACAATCCTATAATGTTCGAATACAGCATTAGTGAGCTTCTTGATGCTGTCGCGTCGTTCAAATATCTAGGCGTAACATTGCAGAGCGGTATGAAATGGAACGAGCATGTAAGGACAGTTGTGAGTAAGGCAGACAGCCGACTTCGGTTTATTGGGGGAATTTTGGAAAGATGTACTTCACTCGTAAAGGAGACCGCGTATAAAACGCTTGTACGACCACGTCTTGAGTATTGCTCAAGTGTTTGGGACCCGCAGCAGATCAGTTTAAAGGAAGACATAGAAGCAGTTCAAAGGTGAACAGCTTGATTCGTTAACTGGTAGGTTCGACCAATGCGCGAGTGTCACGGAAATGCTTCGGGAACTCTAATTGGGATCGCTGGAAGAAAGACGACATTCTTTTCGTGAATTTCTGTTAAGTAAATTTAGAGGGCCGGAATTTGAAGCTGAGTGTAGTACGATCTTGCTGCCGCCTACTTACATTTCACGTAAAGATCACAAAGACAAGATAAGAGAAATTAGGGCTCGTACGGAGGCATATAGGCATTCTTTCTTTCCTCGTTCAATTCGGGAGTGGAATAGGAAAGGAAATGCCTAGTAGTGGTACAGTGTACCCTCCGCCACGCACCTTACGGTGAATTGCGGAGTATTTATGTAGATGTAGAAGTAGATCGGTTCTGAAAAATGAAACTAAATTCCTTGCACGTCTTTCTACTGAGTGGAGAGTACAACGTTACGGCAGCATAGACATTGGTAACGACAGAGAGTTACTGCAGAGGGGTTAGTGTTGACTGGTGTTTACCTAACGAATTACACAAACTGTTGGGTCCAGATAGTGTAGTGAGCAGGTATACAATGCAACAACAATATGACTATGGTATGAACAGCTGTAGGAAGGTTGGAAGCGGTGGGGACACAGAGGGACATGGCTGCAGCTAACGGATGGTAAGACATCGACTACAACAGAGGTGATATTTGGCGGTCCCACAAGGTAGTGTTATTGGTCCCCTGCTGCTCCTTACCTAAATAAACGATCTGGGAGAAAATCGGAGCAGATCTCTTAGATTGTTTGCGGATGACGCCGTCATTTATCGTCTACTAAAGTCATCTGAAGATAAAAAAAAAAATGTTCAAATGTTTGTTAAGCTTATGGGACTTAACTACGGGGTCATCAGTCCCTAAACGTACAAACTACTTATGAACTAGCTAATCCTAAGGACGGCACAAATAACCATGCTCGAGGGGGGATTCGAACCCCCGACAGTAGTGGCCGTGCAGACCGTGACTGAAGCGCCTCAGTCCCCTCGGCCACCGCGGCCGGCTGAAGATCAAAACCAACTGCAAAACGATCTAAAAAAAAAAGATATCGCTATGTTGTAAAAATGGGCAACTGACTCTAAATAATGAGAAGTGTGAAGTCGTCCACATGAGTACGAAAAGAAATCCGTTAAACTTCGTTTACACCACGCTTGTCCGTCCTCATTGCTGAGCAGTGTGGGAGTTTGACGGATGCCATCGAAGGAGTCCAGAGCCGGATGCAGTGGTCGAGCGGTCTGCGTTGTGCCAGTCACTGTGTGCACGGCGACTGCGGTCGGGGGTTCGAATCCCCCCTCGGACATGAATGTTTCTGCCGTCCTTAGAATAAGCTACTTCATAAGTAGTTTGTAAGTTTAGGGACTGATGACCCTGTAGTTAAGTCCCATAAGCTCTACAAACATTTGAACATTTGTTATATTTATCCAACGAAGGAAATTGATCTACTAATTCCAATATTAACAAATGTACTTTTTCTACCTGTACATTAAACTATTTTTGTCATTTCGATCACTTAGTAGCTATATACTAGGTTTGTAACTGGTAATACACAATGGTAGCTGAAGTCATAATAATTGCCGTTGCCGCTCGAGGTTTAATAGTAGGCAGGCGCTTTAGACCTCTCGGCTAACACCGCGTTACGGAGAAATTGACTACATGGATTGTCTTCAAGCACGTCTCCCTCCACACCACATACTTTAATTCTGCCTCAGTGTTCTCTGTGAAATACGCTCTCCTATATTGACATAGCACCATAGCAAAGGACGTCAATGGGAAAAATCCCGCCTTGTTCCTCAGCCCGAGGTGATACAAATATCAACATTGAAATCTCAAGAAACTGAATTATTGTTGATATTTATATCACCTCGACCGAGGAACAAGGCGGGATTGGTCCCATTCACGTCCTTTACTAGGGTGCTATTCCAATATAGGAGAGCCTTCTCAATTTGATTACTTATTTAACGGGAGATAATGAGGCAGAATTAAGGTATGTGGAGTGGAGAGAGACGTGTTTGAAGACAGTGCGTGTAGTCACTTTGTACGCAGCGCCGTGTTAACCGAACGGTCAGAGTCCCTCATTTTGTGTTCCAGTTTGCAGCATACCCCTAATACCCGGGAACGCACTGATGCTTGCCTGTATTAGCCGTACCACATTATCCAATAGGTTATCAAGGGATTATCCAGACTGTCCCACTCACATTGGGTGGTGGGTCGTCTCATCTCAAAGCAGTCGTTTTCAACGTATCTGACGCATCTTCGATAGGGCTCATGTCTGGAGAACATGCTGGTCATTCTGATCTTGTGATGTCGTTACTACTTAGGAACGCATTCACAAGATGCGCACGATGAGCGCGAGAATTGTCAGCCATTAATTCAAATCCCTCATCGAAATGTTGCCCATATGGTTGCACTATACGTCGGAGGATTTTATTTCTGTAACGTCGATGCTTTCTTCGAGAATCAACAGCGTACGATTAGCCCACATAATGCCACCCTTAACAACGAGGGGCGGTGCGTCTAAGACTTTCAGGTTGACCAGGTAGCCTCCAAAAACGTCTCTGACGATTGGTTGAAGGCAGATGCGAGTCTCATCTGTGAATAGCACCTGATGCCAATTCAGTCGAGTCCATTCAGTATGCTCTTGGAGCCAACTGTACCGCGATGCATGGTGTCTATGTGTCAAAACTGGACCTCGTCGTGGACGTCGGGAGTGAAGTTTGTCATGCAGCCTATTACATACAGTTTGAGTCGATATCCTCACGCTCTTAAGAAGATATCATCATTTGCTGTGGTAACCTCTAGGCGGCCAAAAGGAGGCAAGTCGTAGATATTATTAATGCAATATAAGTGGATCCCAATAATAAAGACAGTAAACTGCAATTACAATTGCATCACCAAAGAACAAAGAAAGCTGTAGGTCTATGAAAGCTCATTAATTAAAACTTCGCCGAGGCAGAATAGCCGTGCGCACTAAGGCGCCCAGCTGCTGTGAACGCGACCGTTCGCCGTCGGGGGTTCGAGTCCTCCCTCGGGCTTGGGTGTTTGTGTTGTCCTTAGCATAAGTTACTTTAAGTTAGTGTAAGTAGTTTGTAAGCCTAGGGACTGATGACCAATGTAGTTAAGTCGCTTATGTTTACAAACATTTGAACATTTAATTAAAAAATCAAATGTTCAAATGTTTGTACAGCTTATGGGACTTAACTACGGGGTCATCAGTCCCTAAACTTATGAACTACTTACGAACTAGGATGGCACAAATATCCATGCCCGAGGGGGGATTCGAACCCCCAACCGTAGTGGCCGTGCAGACCGTGATCTGAAGCGCCTCAGTCCCCTCGGCCACCGCGGCCGGCTTTAATTAAAACTTCCGGGGTAAGATGCCGCGGTCAATCTGTAAAACTTTCTTCTCCCAATGTTTCGCTGCCTACTGCGGGCAACATCTTCAGGGGTGAGTCGATGACTGGTGGTAGCCGCTGGAGGTCCTCCTTTTATAGAGCGCATAGGGGGCGCGACCACTTGTCACGTGCTAACGACTATGAATTTATCTCTGACCAGTGTCATCGCTCTCGATTACGGGTAATCGATTGTCACATCGTTGGTGCAAAGTCGAGCGCCATATCTTATATGTAATTTCAATTCTTCTTCTTTTGTATTTAAATTACTGTGGTACTTCAAAATCTCTATGGCTTCTCTATACATGCGTATATAATAATTTGAGGTCGTGGCTGGCACGCTAGTTTCACTGAATTTTATTTCATGATCCCCGTTTGTAAAGATATTCCGCTACCGCTATGACACAACGACAAATCAGCTGTAAGTCTTAGGACTGATGACCATAGCAGTTTGGTTCAATAGGTTGACAAACATTTGAACATTTGAAGAGCCAATACGACGGAATGGGTAAGACGACCGATCGGTTGGTGTCATAACAACAGGAAGGAAGTAGTTTTGCCATGTCTAGAAAGTCATTTGCGATTGAGGGACGCTCATCGAGGGAAGTTCCCACATGTCTCCGAATGAAACGAAGCGATGTTGTTCGGACATGGAGGAGGTACACAGATAGAGGAAATATCTACGACTTGCCTCGTTTTGTCCGCTCAGAGACTAGCATAGCAGGTGATGATATCTACTTAAGAGCGTGAGGATATCGTATTTTGACTCAAACTGTACGTAATAGACTGTATGACAAACTTCATTGCCGACGTTCATGACGAGGTCCAGTTTTGACACCTAGACACCATACATCACGGTAAAGTTGGGTCCAAGAGCATACTGAATGGATTCGTCAGAATTGGCATCAAGTGCTATTCACAGAAAAGACTCGCATCTGCCTTCAACCAATCGTCGGACAGGTTTTTGGAGGCTACCTAGTCAACCTGAAAGTCTTGGACGCACCGCCCCTCGTTGTTAGGGGTGGCATTATGTGGGCTAATCGTACGCTGTTGGTTCTCGGAGAAAGCATGCACGGTACAGAAATGACATCCTCCGACGTATAGTGCAACCATATGGGCAACATTTCGATGAGGGATTCGAATTAATGGCCGACAATTCTCGCGCTCATTGTGCGCATCTTGAGGTTGCGTTCCGTAGTAGTAACAACATCACAAGATTAGAATGACCAGTGTGTTCTCCAGACATGAACCCTATCGAATATGCCTCAGATACGGTAAAAAAAGGAGATCCCTTGCGGGATTGTTCGGCCGCCTGAGTGTAAGTCTTTCTATTTGACGCCGCGTGGGCGACTTACGTGCCAATGATGATGAGATGATGATGATTAGCACAACACACAACACCCAGTCCCCTGCCGCCGGCCGCGGTGGCCGAGGGGACTGAGGCGCTTCAGTCACGGTCTGCACGGCCACTACGGTCGGGGGTTCGTATCCCCCCTCGGGCATGGATATTTGAGCCGTCCTTAGTTGTAGGTAGTTCATAAGTAGTTTGTAAGTTTAGGGACTGATGACCCCGTAGTTAAGTCCCTTAAGCTTACAAACCTTACAAACATTTGAACATTGAACATTTGAGTCCCCTGCCGGGAATCGAACCCGGGCCTCCTGCGTGGTAGTCAGCGACGCTTCCACGAGCTACGGAGCCGGACACAGATACGGCGAAAACGGCTGTTTTGAGACGAGACGACCCACCACGCAATCTGAGAGATTTCCGCTGAATGACAGTTGATAACCTATTGGATAATGTGGTACGGCGAATACAGGCATGCATCAGTGCCTTCCCGGGTATTAGGGGTATGCTGCAAAATGAGGGACTGTGACCGCTCGGTTAACACGGCGTTGCGGACAAAGCGTCTACGCGGACTGTCTTCAAACACGTCTCTCTCCACACCACATACAGTCCGTGTAGTTGCTTTCTCCGTAACTCGGTGTTAGCCGAGCGTCCTAAAGCGCCTGCCTACTATTAAGCAGCGTGGTGCAAATTTGCTACCACTGTGTATTCCCAAACCTAGAATATAGCTACTAAGTGATCTAATTGACAAAATTAGTTTAATGTACAGACAGAAAAAGCACATTTGTTAAGATCTGAATTAGTATATCAATGACCTTCGGTGGATAAATATAACAAATGAAACATTGATTTCGAAAGTGGACAATAATAATGAATAATCGACCCATCAGCACTATGATTTCCTCTTTCATTAGTTCTCTGTAGTTCCTGTCTCTTGAGTAATTAGTGTCAGCTTTTTTCTGTGTTATGTGTAACTTAGTACACATAATTACCACATGAATCACATTTTCATCTATCATGAATGAGAGAGCTTGCGTCTCTGACCTCACGCCCCTTGCGTTCCCTTTTGAACCAGCGAAGATTTCTATGATTTTTTTTTTTTTTTTTTTTTTTTTTTTTTTTTTTTTTTTTTTTTTTTTTTTTTTTTTTTTTTTTGGAGTGCTACCGTGGTCCGTCATCAGTACCAGATTCATTGTGTCTGAAATCTTGTTCGGGATAGGAACTATGATTTACATTTGAATAATAGTATCCTGTTCATGATCTGATGAGGAATCTAGACAAACATCACTAAGATCGTCATTACTTGTCGAAAGAAGTCTATTTCCTCATCTGTTAGATCTACACTACGTCTACTAGACCTGAAGATTGAAATATGTAGTATAATGACACTTATTATCGGATTGTGTAAGGCTTGGAAAGAGTTAAAAATAAGGTTGAAGCATGGCTAATCAGGAGAAACTAGAGGACAATTTATCGAGAGCTAAAGTACGAAATAAATTTATATTTTTGAACATTCTAATATGTAGGGTAAAATCTATAAAGTAAATATTTCCTAGAAACTGCCACAAATCCATTTGCAATGAAAACTAGACGTAGCACAAAATAATTCAAATCTACTTACATGACAGACAGCGCGGTGCGAATCTTTTTTTTGGGTGGATGCGGCCGTGCACTAGAAACTCAGTACCCTCACCGATATCACTATGAAGGCTTAATTGAGGAATAGCTAAAGCGAAAATACTGCATTTCCATTATTGCGACAACAGCGAGCATTTACAGAAAAGTGTTAGCATATTTGCACCAGCGCTGCCGCTCAAGGGTTAAGGAGATGCCGGGTTTGAATCCTGGGCACAGCAGAAATTTTAATTCAGTGCATAAAAAAAATTCAATGTATCGGACCAAACTGCGTGGTCATCAGTCCGTAGCTTACAAACTACTTAAACTAAGCTAAACTAAGGACAAAGACACACACCCATGCTCTAGGGAGGACTCGAACCTCCGACGGCAAGCAACCGCGTGCTCCGCAGCGAGGCGCGTTAGACCGCTTGGCTACTCCAACGCGGCTTCAATGCATCTTCGCCGTTACAAAAAGTTACGGCCAAACTTTCAGGAAACATTCCTCACACACAAAGAAAGAAAATATGTCACGTGGACATGTGTCCGCAAAAGCTTAATTTCCATGTTCATTTTATTACTTCTCTTCAAATCACATTAATCATGGAATGGAAACACACAGCAACAGAATGTACCAGCGTGACTTCAAACACTTTGTTATAGGAAATGTTCAAAATGTCCTCTGTTAGCGAGGATACATGCATCCACCCTCCGTCGTATGGAATCCCTGATGGACTGTTGAAGCCCTGGAGAATGGCGTATTGTATCACAGCCATCCACAATACGAGCACGAAGAGTCTCTATATTTGGTACCGTGGTTGCGTAGACAAGAGCTTTCAAATGCACCCATAAATGAAAGTCAAGAGGGTTGAGGTCAGGAGAGCGTGGAGGCCATGGAATTGGTCCGCCTCTACCAATCCAGCGGTCACCGAATCTGTTGTTGAGAAGCGTACGAACATGTCGACTGAAATATGCAGGAGCGCCATCGTGCATGAACCACATGTTGTGTCGTACTTGTAAAGGCACATGTTCTAGCAGCACAGGGAGAGTATCCCGTATGAATCATGATAACGTACTGCAGTGAGCGTAGGTGGAAGAACATGAAACCCAATCAAGACATCACCAACAATTCCTGCCCAAAAGTTCACAGAAAATCTGTGTTGATGACGTGATTGCACACGCCCACACATGTTGATTGTGTGAATTTACAATTTACATTCAAAGAGAAATACTAAAATGAGCTCTAAAATGGAAATTAAGCGTTTCCGGACACATGTCTTTCTTTGTGTGTGAGGAATGTTTCCTGAATGTTTGGCCGTACCTTTTTGTAACACCCTGTATATACAGTCACCTAACATTACTGCTGGATATATCTCGTAAACCATATCAAATACTGATGAACCGATTCCACAGACCGAACATGAGGAGAGGGGCTAGTGTAATTGGTTAATACAAACCTTAAAAAATGCACGGAAGTATGTTTTTTAACACAAACCTAAGTTTTTTTAAAGTGGAACCCCGATAGTTTTGTTAGCACATCTGAACATATAAAAAAATACGTAATCAGTACCGTTTGTTTCATTGTAAAATGTTAATTACACCCGGAGATATTGTAACCTAAAGTTGACGCTTGAGTACCACTCCTCCGCTGTTCGATCGTGTGTATCGGAGAACACCGAATTAACTAGGGATCCAAAGGGAACGGTGATGTATTTAGGTAAAGAAGAGACTAGAACAGCACATTACGTCCACATGCTAACACCTTTATTGGTCTTTTTCACTGACGCTCATGTACGTACATTACCATGAGGGGTGAGGTACACGTACACACGTGGTTTCTGTTTTCAATTACGGAGTGGAATAGAGTGTGTCCCGACATGTCAGGCCAATAGATATTCAAAGTGGTGGCCATCATTTGCTGCACACAGTTGGCGTAATGAATTTCGTACACGCCGCAGTACATCTGGTGTAATGTCGCCGCAGGCTGCCACAATGCGTTGTTTCATATTCTCTGGGGTTGTAGGCACATCACGGTACACATTATCCTTTAACGACCCCACAGAAAGAAGTCCAGAGGTGTAAGATCAGGAGAACGGGCTGGCCAATTTATGCGTCCTCCACGTCCTATGAATCGCCCGTGGAACATCCTGTCAAGGGTCAGCCTAGTGTTAATTGCGGAATGTGCAGGTGCACCATCATGCTGATACCACATATGTCGACGCGTTTCCAGTGGGACATTTTCGAACAACTTTGGCAGATCATTCTGTAGAAACGCGATGCTGTTTGGGCCCCTGCAATGAAGTGAGGACCAATGAGGTAGTCGCCAGTGACTCCGCACCATACATTTACAGTCCACGGTCGCTGTCGCTGTACCTGTCGGAGCCATCGAGGATTGTCCACGGACACACTCTATTCCACTCCGTAATTGGAAACGTAATCCACGTGTGTACGTGTACCTCACCCCTCATGGTAATGTACATGTGCGTCAGTGAAAAAAGACCAATAAAGGTGTTAGCATGTGGACGTAATGTGCTGTTCTAGTCTCTTCTTTACCTAAATACATCACCGTTCCCTTTGGATCCCTACTTAATTCGGTGCTCTCCGATACACACGATCGAACAGCGGAGGAGTGCTACTCAAGCGTCAACTTTAGGTTACAATATCTCCGGATGTAATTAACATTTTACAAAGCAACAAACGGCACTGATTACGTATTTGTTTATATGTTCAGATGTGCTAACAAAACTAACGGAGCACCATTAAAAAAAATAAAAAAAATAAAAAACAAAACAAAAAACAAAAAGCCGTAGGTTTGTGTTAAGAAACATACTTACGTGCATTTTTTAATGGTTTGTATTAACCAGTTACACTAGCCCCTCTCCTCGCGTTCGGCCTGTGGAATCAGTTCGTCAGTATTTGATGTAGTTTACGAAATATATCCAGCGGTAATGTTAGGTGACTCACCCTGTATATCTCTCTATGTCTTATGAAAAAGGTGATGAACCGCTAGTATCGTGTTGCTGGAACACATTTGGTGTATAGCTAGCCGTGCGGTCACCTGTGCTTGGTGCCGACGCTGCCGACCCTGGGGTCGCGCTGGCAGTAGTCTGGGGACTTGGTGACGTAGATGAGGTCGTGGTGGGAGAAGGGCGCGCGCGCGCTGGCGGGCAGCAGCCGGCGTCCGGCGCCCACGCGCCGGCTCACCACCTCCGCGGCGGCGGCGAAGCGGCGCTTGAGGCGCTCGCCCACCGCGGCCAGCGGCGGCAGCGCGCGCCAGCACGTCTTGATGCTGCACGAGCCCGACACGCCGTGGCACTTGCACTGCGTCTGCACGCTCGCCTCCACCGCCTGCACAAGGAAACAACACCACACCACATCACGCCACGGCACACATCTAAACTATGATATTGTCCAACACACGTTCATTTTAACTGAAGACGTTCAAATATTACGGAAACTACACGTCCAATCAAAACAATGTACAATATTTTCTTTGTATCTGAGGGGACATCCAATGATACTACAAAAATGTTCAAATGTTTGTAGAGCTTATGGGACTTAACTACGAGGTCATCAGTCCCTAAACTTACAAACTACTTATGAACTAACTAAGAATAAGGACGGCACAAACATCCATGCCCGAGGGGGGATTCGAACCCCCGACCGTAGTGGCCGTGCAGACCGTGACTGGAGCGCCTCAGTCCCAATGATACTACACTCACCCAATACGTCGGTGGCGGGTGTCAATTTTGAAATATTCAAAGGAAACCCCCGAGTTTTATCGCAGATTACGATTGTAAGGCAAACAAAGAAAAAAACTTTCGTCTTACGAGGACGATTTGATAAGACTGGTAAAAATAGAATAAAGACTGTATTATTTCAAAGGTAAAAACTCGCTTTATTTGTCGACATAGTCTCCTTGCAAGGCTATACACTTCGTCCAGCTAGTTTACAATTTTCCAATCTATCGGCAAAGTAGGCTTTGTCAAACTCTGCAAAATAGTCTGTCTCAGCGGCGGACACTTCCTCAGTCGATCGAAACTTTTTCACACCAAGTTAAATTTTCAAGTTTGGGAATAAGGAGAAGTCACTCGGAGCCAAGTCTGGTGAATTGGGTTGGTGACGAACCAATTCGAATCCCAAGTCGTGCACTTTGGCCATCGCGATAGCTGCTGTATCGGCTGGAGCATTGTCCTGATGAAACAGCACTTTCTTTCGTTCCAGTTTGTCAGTTATGTCCTGTTTGAAACAACCCAGCAGAGCAGCATAATAGGGCCCAGTCATGGATCTGCCTCTTTCCAAATAATCTATCAGGACTATACCCTGGGAATCCCAAAACACAGTCCCCACCACCATTCCAGTTAACAAAACGGTCTTCCTCTTCTTTAGTGCGCTCTCCCCACCCTTCGTCCATTGTTTGGAATGTTGTTTGGTCTCTAGAGTGCAATGGCAGATTCAAGTTTCATCTACACTTATGAATCTGCGTAAAAAGTCCTGTGGATTGCGTCTAATCAGTATGAGATTCTGAGCAGAAATGATCTTTCGTTTCCGTTTTTGGTCCAAAATGAGTAGGCCCGGCACCCATCGCGCACAGACCTTCTTCGTGGTCAGTTTTTCGTGGAAGATGTAATTCACTCGTTCAGTTGAGATGCCTACAATGTTAGCTACCTCGCGAACTCTTAATCTTCGATCTTCCATTACCATGTCATGCACGATGTGAGGAGTCGCCAGAACCTACGCGCGATTCGGATTCCACATTAAGCTGTAGGTCCCCTTTATCCAGTTGGATAACTGGAGTAGGCTAGCGACACGCAAGGCGCCAAAGTGCCGTCATTTGAAAGACTAGCACCAGGCCAACGAGCCACACGAAATTATAGTTATTAATATCCTGGGCGGTGACTTCAACGGGCCGACTAAAGCTTGCTCCATCTTCCGTGCTTCTCCAACCACGTTTAAACTCACTGATCCAAAAGCAAATCATCTTCAATGTTGCCGAAGAATCCACATGGACCTCATACAACTCGAATTTGATTTGTGCAACTATCCAACCCTTGAAATGAAAATGTTTAATAACCGCGCGAAATTCGTTTTTCTCCATTCTAAGCAACAAACTACGCAGTTACCACTTCATCTCGCAGCCAACAATCAACTAATAACAACTGTCATTCTAAACTTCCGAAAATTTCCCGCTCTTTCATATAAATTTATCAGACTTATCAAACCACCTACGTAAACATTCATCAGTTTCGCTACGAATCGCTATATAATCACTGGAATCGATATGAGTCCACATCCGTAATTTACAACATGCAGCTCATGTCCATTTGAAATTCAATGGAACTGGCGACCCCACATTCATACTGCGAGAATAGGACGCAGCAGTAATTCATAACGTTGACTTGGAAACCCTATCCGCAAAGTTGTATGCATCTGACATATCGGACATGGGACTATTCGATTCGCCACCGTGGCTGTGTTGCGAACTACGACGTAACACAGTACGCAAGTACACTGTAACCGGAACTCGCATATCTGGCAGACTTAGAATAAAACCAACTCTTATTATGTCTACAGTGTTTATTTCCTGCACACCTACCTTTCATTTGTAGACAAGACGTGCGAATAGACGAGGTATGCTGCAGCCACATAACAAAATTATGAAATTATCCTAACTTACGAATGTAAAAGAAATGTTGACGCTGCTGTTGGTATGAATGTCGAGCGTTTTACACAGAATGTGTTCTCTCGTTCTTTCTACACTCCTGGCCATTAAAATTGCTACACCACGAAGATAACGTGCTACACACGCGAAATTTAACCGACAGGAAGAAGAAGCTGTGATATGCAAAGGATTAGCTTTTCAGAACATTCACACAAGTTTGGCGCCGGTGGCGACATCTACAACGTGCTGACACGAGGAAAGTTTCCAACCTCTTTCTCATACACAAACAGCAGTTGACCGGCGTTGCCGGGTGAAACGTTGTTGCGATGCCTCGTCTAAGGAGGAGAAATGCGTACCATCACGTTTCCGTTGGTCGCGATCCAATGACTGTTAGCAGAATATGGAATCGATGGGTTCAGGAGGGCAATACGGAACGCCGCGCTGGATCCGAACGGCCTCGTATCACTAGCAGATGACAGGCATCTTATCCGCATGGCTGTAACGGATTGTGCAACCACGTCTCGATCCCTGAGTCAACAGATGTGGACGTTTGCAAAACAATCACGTGCACGAATAGTTCGACGACGGTTACTCTTGACGCTGCATCACAGTCAGGAGCGCCTGCGATGGTGTACCCAACGACGAACCTGAGTGCACGAATGGAAAAACTTCATTTTTTCGGATGAATCCAGGTTCTGTTTACAGCATCCTGATGGTCGCATCCGTGTTTCGCGACATCGCGGTGTACGCACATTGGAAGCGTGTATTCGTCATCGCCATACTGGCGTATCACCCGGCGTAATGGTATGGGGTGCCATTGGCTACATGTCTCGGTCACCTCTTGTTCGCAGCGATGGCACTTTGAACAGTGGCCGTTCATTTCATATGTGTTACGACATGTGGCACTGTCCTTCATTCGATCCTTGCGAAACCCTACATTTTAGCAGGATATTGCACGACCGCATGTTGCAGGCCCTGTACGGGCCTTTCTGGATACGGAAAATGTTCGACTGCTGCCCTGGCCAGTACATTTCCAGATCTCTTACCAATTGAAAACGTCTGGTCAGTGGTGGGCGAGCAACTGGCTCGTCACAATACGCCACTCACTTCTCTTGAACTGTGATATCGTGTTGAAGCTGCATGAGCATCTGTACCTGTACACGCCATCCAAGCTCTGTTGGACTCAATGCATAGGCGTATCAAGGCCGTTATTACGGTCATAGGTGGTTGTTCTGAGTACTGGTTTCTCGTGATCTATGCACCCAAATAGCGTGAAAATGCAATCACATGTCAGTTCTAGTATAATTTATTTGTCCAATGAATACCTGTTTATCATCTGCAATTCCTCTTGATGTAGCAATTTTAATGGTCAGTAGTGTATCACAAGGTTGTGAGCGCCTTTATGTCTGGAGGCAGTGTACAGAATGCCAAGTGGAAACGAAGCAAACCAATTACAGGAAATATAATGAAACAGCAAAACTAGCAGTACTACATCACAATCCACAAGGAAGTGTTCCGCAATTACACCATGATTTCAATATGTCCATTGGTACTATTTGAAACAAATTGTTCCTCGTACGTACCATCCATACCATGTGTCGTTCCATCAAGAACTGCTTGGAGACGATTTTTATAACCGTATAGTGTTTTGTGAGTGGGCACCACAACAAATGCGAACGCCCTCATGTTTTGTGTCAAGGTACTGTTTTTCCTATGAGTCTACCTTCACAAATCATGGTAGCGTTGACCGGCATAAAATTCATTACTGGAGTGTAGACAATCAAATTAAATGTTTGTAAATATATCAGACTTCGATATTTGATTGCAGTTTTATTCCTAGCTTGAATAAATTTTGCACACTTGGCCATCAAAATAAGAGGCAAAATTTGAAACCGTCTGATTATTAAAAAGTTCGCTCGTATTTGTTTTCATGGAGAGGGTTTTATAGTGGTGCATGGTAAGGGGTCGTTGCAATAAACTTTGACAGTTGTAATATCGACCGAGCGATATGGTGCAGTGGTAAGACAACTTGAATCGCATTCGGGAAGATGGTGGTTCAAATTCCCCTCCGGCCATCCGGATTTAGGTTTTCCGTGATTTCCCTAAAGCACTCTAGGCAAATGCCGGGATGGTTCCTTTGAAAGGGCACGGCCGCTTTCCTACCCCATCCTCCGTGCGTTAGCCTCGTTTCTAATGACCAAGCTGTCGAAGGGACGTTAAACCTAAGCTTCCTTCCTTCCTACAGTTGTAATATCCCTATCCCTCTGCAATTATATCAATTATTTACTAATTTTCCTTTAATTAATTCCACATGCAAAGTTATAAAGACACAGATGTATTCCATGTCATCTTACAATCTCTTTGGTGTTAATAATCTATGGAAGACAGAGACTTGGCTATTCTGTGGTGGTATTCAAGGACGAAACTGATATATATATATATATGATTCATACATTCATGTATGTACGGAATGTTAATTGATGTTACGAGTTGTAAACTATTATCACGTTCAGCAATAAACGGCATGAATGAAACGTGAGCAATTTTGTAACTTATTCACTGAGCGAGATCATTTCTTAACCTGTGCACGGAGAACTGTAAATGTCTCTCAATATTTAGCATCAGAGAAAAATCACGGAATTCTTACGCCGTACACCAGTATTGATAGTGATCGACTTTGATTGCATAACCAATGATCGACATCCCAACGTATTACTAATGTTTATCTGAGATTGATTTTCAGAATCGACTGGTACAGTGTACCAGAATCGGCGTCGTCAGAACATCTCACTGAGCTACGAGATAATTACGGCGAACGTCAACTTAATCAGAATATTCACATAGTCAATCCCCTCAGATAAACACTGAACATTACCTGATAGTTCACCTAATTTTGACTCTGAAGTTTATTAACTGGCAGATTGAATTTTAGGACTTTGATTATACAAAATATAAGATACAGACACCAGAGAATTTTTTCCTTTTTTTATTATAATTATTCTTTCACACTGTTTCATGATCGCCACGAAAGTTGACAGATATATTTCAGTTTTCATATATAGGGGGAGATGGAGATGAACTTAGAAGCGAAATGAAGATTCTGAGAGGAAAGACGAGGGGATGGAGGGGGGGGGCGGATGAGATGGGCAGAGAGATGAAGAGATGGAAAAAGGAAGAGAGAGAGAGAGAGAGAGAGAGAGAGAGAGAGAGAGAGAGAGAGAGAGAGAGAGAGAGAGGATTGAAGCGGTGGACGGCAATAGATTAAATACATACCAGGGAAAGACGAGTTTTCGGCTAGTGAGGAACACAAAGGTAATCGACCAAACAGAAGACAAAGCTATATCTATACGCAGCTTGGTGATGGATGCGTAGGGTGGACAACCACAGGGACTCTGTCTCAAGCATCGACTCTCACAGCGAAGACAGCAGGCAAGGGGGAATAACAAACAAACACAATAGCTGCATCTACAGATACCAGCAAAACTACTCAAATGTATTAATAATTGGCTATAACATTATTTAGTCTTAAAACTTCCCTGCAGATTAAAATTATGTGCCGGAACCGAGACTCGAACCTGACAACGGTCCCAGGTTCGAGACCCGGTTCCGGCTCACAATTTTAATATGTCGCGTCGTTCAAATATCTAGGAGTAACATTGCAGAGCGATATGAAATGGAACGAACATGTAAGGACAGTTGTGAGTAAGGCGGACAGCTGACTTCGGTTTATTGCGATAATTTTGGGAAGATGTACTTCATCTGTAAAGGAGACCGCGTATAAAACACTTGTACGACCACGTCTTGAGTATTGCTCGTTTTTGGGATCCGCAGCAGATCATTTTAAAGGAACACATGGAAGCAGTTCAGAGGCGAGCAGCTAGGTTTGTTACTGGTAGGTTCGACCAATGTGCGAGTGCCACGGAAATGCTCCGGCAACTCATTTGGGGATCGCTGGAGGAAAGACGACATTCTTTTCGTGAATTTCTGTTGAGGAAATTTAGTGGGCCGGAATATGAAGCTGAGTGTAGTACGATCTTGCTACCGGCTACTTACATTTCGCGTGGTGATCACAAATACAAAATAAGAGAAATTAGGGCTCGTACGGAGGCATATAGGTATTCTTTTTTTCCTCGTTCTATTTGGGAGTGGAGTAGGAAAGGAAATGCCTAGTAGTGGTACAGTGTACCCCTCGCCACGCACCTTACGGTGGATTGCGGAGTAGGTATGTAGATGTAGAGATTTCATACCAGCACACACTCCGTTACAAAGTGAAAGTTTAATTCTGGAAACATCCCTTAGGCTGTGGCTAAGCCATGTCTCCACCACAAGTTTCATATCAGCGCACACTCTTCTGCAGAGTGAAAATTTCATTCTGGTTATTCAGTCTTAGTCAGTGCCGACAAAGTAACGCCAACTGCCACCGGTAAATGACACTATAAACCTGTACTACATTAAATAACCAGTAACTTAAAAGTTCCAGACCGCTGGTACTACTTGCCTAAAGGCAAAATACATGTCTTAACGCCAGCCGCGGTGGCCGAGGGGACTAAGGCGCTCCAGTCACGGTCTGCACGGACACTACGGTCGGGGGTTCGGATCACCCCTCGGGCATGGATATTTGTGCCGTCCTTAGTATAAGGTAGTAGATAAGTAGTTTGTAAGCTTTGGGACTGATGACCCCGTAGATAAGTCCCATAAGTACTAGAAACATTTGAACATGTCTAACTTTACTTATTAATAGTTCAATAAAATAACGTGTATACTAATCTGATGTTTATACGATCAAAGGACTTACATGGGGTGATAACCCCTTATCCCCTCTCGATCAAAATTATTTTTGTTTTAACTATGGGGCGTACAGGGCGTACCTTCGGAAACATGATTTTAATGTCAACACCAGCAGACGAGATCAATGCATACTTTAAAAAATCATATCTCTGGACTCGCATGTATCATTGTCTATGCATACAAATACTTCAGCTAACAGTGTGAAAGATGGCATTTTTCTGTCATAATTTTACGAGCTTATGACTAGAAAGGAGAAAAGGTACCCAGTGCTTACCCGTAATGCACTAATGATCTCTGCTTAACTGCCAATCCAATTTAAAAGATTGCAGTTTCCGATAAAATTAGCTTATAGTTTTACTATTACTAAAGCACAAGGACAAACTACAAAAATTGTGGTATTAATCTTATACGTACACTCCAGATAATAAAAAGAAAAATTTGTTTATATAGAAGTATTGCAATAAATAGTTAAAATACATTGTCATTAATTTTTACCTCTGATAGTATAAAATTTATTCTTTTATTCCAACTGAAAAAAAAACCTCTCATTTCAACCCGAAGAGAAGCTGGGTACTCAAAAGCAAATTAAGTTACTATCAAGGGTCTTACATTGGATGAACTCAAAAATCAGAAACAATCTAAAATCCGACGTCTATTATCTCCTTGAAAGGCAACCCGCCATACACAATTGTGTGGGAGCTAATGGGAGTACAGGACGTACTTCGGGAAATATATGTTTTATGTTAAATCAATTACTATTTTTTTCTTTGGATAGTGAACTTATAACTCTGTATATGAAGCATATCTATTTGTTTCACTGTTACATAAATTCTAAGAATGAAGACATGAAGATGAAATTTTTTCGAATATTTATTTTCGTTTATAAAACCTGGCAATGTCGGACTTCGCGGCTAGTAATCTTATAAAATAAAAATTATGGTCCCTTTTTATTTCCAGTTCAGTTCTCATTTTAAGTTTACAAAAGCATCCAAAAATAAGACAAGAAAGAAAGGGGGGGGGGGAACAATAGGAAAAGCTCTGCTTGCACTTGGCGGAATAAGGACAACGATGCGATGGGACATGGGAAGTAACATTATTGTCGCGTTGAAAGGGAAGCAGGCTTGACTTCGAAGGCAACTGAACACAGCACTTATACTCAAAGCACGTTTATTACGAACTCAACATACACGCAGCACTGACTGCCTCTCGAGCAGAGTGCTCTGCTATTTATACACAGACAGAATTTACCAGAAAGTGTAAGAACAGCTAACATAAGAAACAAGTAGAATTTGCAAGTGAACATAAGAAAGATGTAGAACATTCTGGAATCGTTAATTACAAAGAAATAGATTTTTGCCGGTGGGCAGGACTGAACTGGCGACCTTCAGCATCGCAGTCAGTGACGCTATGCCCTGCGCCACGCCTGCAGTCGATGTTCGTGGTCTCTCGCGGCATTGCTCCCTTTCCTGCAGAAACAGCGACCCGCTGTTATGATCGCTGTGGAGCCAGCTGCAATGTCCTGGATCTTGACCGTGTCATGGGTTCTCTGTATGGCAGTTCAAGAGAATCCTTCACTTCTCCACGATTATCGACGACAGACGTCCCTGTCGTGGCTTCATCAGGAACATTTCCGTCCTTAGAGTTCTTGAACAAGAAGCCATTGTCGTCTACCTGCTCTTCAGGATCGTAGTAAGGCTTCATGCGCAGGACGTGAACAATGTCTCTTCGTTTTCGACGTTTCGACGACGGCTCATAATCCTCAACTTCGTATGTGACGCCTGACAGGCGGCGTATGACACGATACGGACCAATGTATCGCTTCAATAACTTTTCTGACAGTCCAACCTTCCGTACAGGGGTAAAAATCCATACCAGATCTCCTGGGCTGTACACAACAGGTCGGTGCTTGTCGTTATACCGCTGACGGTCCTTCTCCTGGGCGTCCAGTGTCCGTATGCGAGCCAGCTGTCTTGCTTCTTCGACCCTGGTGATGAGCTGTTTAATATAGTCATCCTGAGTGTCGTCCGGTTGGAACGGGAACAGCGTATCCATTGTCGTCTCAGCTTCACGGCTATGGAGCAGGAAAACGGAGTGAAGCCTGTGGTGTCTTGTCTTGCGGTATTGTAAGCAAATGTCACGACTGGCAGAATTGTATCCCAATCCTTCTGCTCAACATCGACGTACATCGACAGCATGACGGCTAACGTCTTGTTAAAACGTTCCGTAAGACCATTTGTCTGAGGATGGTATGCAGTTGTCACTCTGTGGACAATGCCACACCGTGACATTACCTCTGATACTAGTTTTGACTAGAATACTTTTCCACGATCAGATATCATGACACGTGGTGCTCCACGCTTCAAAATAATGTCTTCTACAAGGAATTTTGCTTCTGCAGTCGGCACAAGTTTGTGACAGCGTAGCGTGTGAGGTAGTCAGTGCAGACTATTATACAACGGTTACCGGTTGACGACTTCGGGAACCTCCCTAAAAGATCGATCCCAACTCGGTGGAATGGAGCCTCTGCCGGCGGAATCGGTACGAGATGCCCTGGAGGTAATTGCGGCACATACTTCCATCGCTGACACTCTTTACAGTGACTCACATAGTGTTTGACAGATCGGTAGAGTCCTTTCCAGTAATACCTGCGTCTGATTCTGTCTAGGGTCTTCACGAATCCCAGATGACCGGATATTGGAGCATCGTGGAAATATTTGAGAATAGCTGGCTGGAGATGACCTGAAACGTCCAGTAGCCATTTGGGGCCTAGTGGATCGTAGTTGCTCTTATACAATGTTCAGTTTATAAGTTGGAACTCTCCATTGGTCGCTTCTCCTTTCTCCAAGGCCTCTATCGTTTTTAATAGTGCTGGATCTTCCCTCTGTTTAGATGTAACGTCATCTAATTCAGTGAGGGCTGAAATTTCATTAATGCTGTGGTGTTCCACTAATGGATTCCTCGAAAGGCAGTCGGCATTCTTGTCTTTGCGCCCGTTCTTGAATACCACTGTGACATTGTACTCTTGGAGTCTTAGCGCCCATCTTGCAAGTCGACCTGATGGATCCTTCAAGCTAGTCAGCCAACACAAAGAATGGTGGTCTGTCACGACGGTGAATGCTTTGCCGAATAAATACGGCCGGAACTGGTTGATAGCCCAGATAACTGCGAGACATTCTTTTTCAGTTGTAGAGTAGTTTATCTCGAACTTTGAGAGTACTCTTGACGCATAGGCTATCACTTTTTCAGCACCTTCCTGAACTTGTACAAGCACTGCACCAATCCCATAACCACTGGCGTCTGTGTGAAGTTCCGTTTCTGCATTCTCGTCTTACAAGACTAGCACTGGTGCGGAAGTTAGAGCCTCCTTAAGTGCCCGGAAAGCTCTTTCTTTTGTCTCATTCCAGTAAAACTTGGCGTCTCCCTGCAGAAGTTCTTGTAATGGACGTGCCTTGTTACAAAATCCTTTTATGAAACGTCGGTGGTATGAGCACAGCCCGAGAAAACTTCTCACATCACGAATGTGCCGAGGAGTTGGAAATTCTGTGACTGCCCTTACTTTATCTGGATCAGGACGGACCCCATCTCCGTTGACTAGGTGCCCCAGGCTTTTTATCTCTTTGGCGACGAAGAGGCACTTCTTTGGATTGAGGCGGAGGCCTGCAGTCTGAACACACTTCAACACAGTTGACAGGCGACTCAGATGTTCTTAAAATGTTTTCGAGAAAACGACAATGTCGTGTAAATGGCAGAGACACGTCGTCTACTTAAGGTGCCGAAGCAAGTTGTCCCTCATGCGTTCGAATGTGGCTGGAGCATTACATAATCCAAATGACATTACTTTAAATTCATAGAGGTCGTCAGGTGTAATAAAGACCGTCTTCTCCCTGTCAGCTTCATCAACCTCGATTTGCCAGTAACCTGTCTGCATGTCCATAGTTGAGAAGTATGTAGCTCCTTTCAATTAGTCTACGGTGTCGTCAATGTGCGGCAGTGGGTAGACATCTTTCTTTGTGATTCTGTTCAGCCGCCGATAGTCGACACAGAATCGCCACGTGCCATCCTTCTTCTTTATGCGGACCACCAGAAACGACCCTGGACTCTCCGAAGGTTGAATACTGTCATCTCGCAACATCTTCTCCACTTCCTCCCGAATTATCCGTCTTTCAGCTGGCGACACTCTATACGAACGCTGGCTAATTGGCGGATGATCCCCAGTTTTGATACGGTGCTTTATCGTGGGCCGTTTCGTCTGACTTTTTCCCTCCTGAAGTGTGAATGCACCTGCCCTATTGGCAGTTCCACGTTTGTTTCCTCCAGCGTGTTGTCTGTACTAACAGCAGAGCATGGGTCTTCATTGATGACGTTGAGCTCACCGTCCTGGATTGGTTCAGCTGTCCCGATACACATTCCCTTGGGGATAATTTGTGACTGCTTGTGACAATTTGTGATCCAAATCTCTCCTTGATCACCAGTAATGCTTATGATAGCCGCTGGTATGTAAATTTCTTTTGTGAACCTGATAAACTTTTTACTATCAACAAGAACTCCACAGTTTAACCGGTCATCTGTGTTTGTGACTGGCGGTATCGTTACATTGTCAACGGGAAATAACTTTCCAGAAAATTCTGTATTACGTGTATCCGTCGGAACAACTTCTTCAAATTGCAGCTCAGATCTTCTAAAGTCAATGATAGCTTGGGATGCCTGAAGGAAGTCCCATCTGAGGATGACATTGTGACTACATTCTGTTAACACGACAAATTCAAACGGCTGGGTCCTGTTGTTGATGGTTATTCTTGCGACACAATTTCCTGCTGGCTGGACTTACTTTCCATTCGCGACCTTCAGCAAAGTTGCCCCCGTATCACAGAACATTGTCTTCTTTAGTGTGCGGCGGTAATTATCCGACAATACAGAAAAAGACGCTCCTGAATCAACAAGTGCCCGGACAGGTAGGCCGTCGATTATGATGTCGATGAGATTTCCCGACATCTTAGCGACTGTCGTCCATGGAGGATTGTTGTAATTCTCCTCTCACAATTGGTCGTATGAGAGAAGGGAAGTCATGCTGGTCTTCCACGACGGCGATAGGGACTACATTCTGGAGTCTGTCATACTTTTTGCGTCCAACCCTCCTTTGTTGCATCTCTTCAATACGCTGGCAACACTTGATGAACTCTTCTGTCGTAGCAACGTCTTTTATCAGAAGAGCTTGATACATGTCATCCGCAATACCCTTCATCAGGTGCGTGATTTTGTCCGCCTCAGTCATGTTCGGATTGATCATGTTACACAGGGCCAAAACATTTTGTATGTACAATTGTGTCGGCTCACCATGTCGTTGGGCCCGGTTCTTCAGTTGTTCTTCCGCCGATCGGATTTGTCGCTGGCGGTCACCAAACGTCTTCTTAAGTTCCGCCTGGAACGTTTCCCAGTCATTCAGTGTGTCTTGGTTGTTCTCGAATCATTGCTTCTGGGGTTTGGTGCCACTTCAGCGGAAGCAATGAATATACCCAGTCGCCGTTATGACGCATTCAATTCTCCCGCAGCGGTTGCTCTTGCCCGTACTTTGCCACCTACTGCCCGTTTACTGCTCATCCGATAGGGCAGCAGGCGCTCTGTGTGTACGCCGTCGACGTTCTGGTCTACGCTGACGTCACAACAGCGCTGGCACTTGCGTCTTGCTAACAAGCCAGCATATATATTGGCGTGCAGAGCAACAGCTGTGTAACCCCCACGCTCAAATACCTAGTCCTAACTCTTGACTGCTATCGTCGAATCCTTACCTCCAAACATACCGCCAGAAATCTCTCAACTGTCACAACCTGCTCACGCTCCTCTCCGGCCAAACATGGGGCATCGAAGCTTCCATCAATCTGTAAACCTATCGGTCCATCATGCGTCCTGCCCTTTGCAACTTCCGCCTCCCCTACCTTTGACATGTCGCTTCAAATAATCTTTTAGGAACTTTCGTCGTTCTCCCCTCCTGTATGAAGCCCTCCGTCCTAACTTCCATCCCTTCCACCAGCTATAATCCTGTCTCCGTGGATTCAGCGTCCCCTCTCCTCCCTGTTCCCCATCCTGCTCCTTCACCATGCTTGGTTTCCTCCCATCATCCTGGAGTCCTTGCGTTTTCGTTCCCCTGCGCCCTCTCTCTCTCTCTCTCTCTCTCTCTCTCTCTCTCTCTCTCTCTAGCCCGTCCTGACGTGCTTATCCCTCCTTTCTGCCCTCCGCCCTCGCTCCCCTCCCTCGCCATCCGTTCTGTGCAGTGCTTACCAGTGCGTTTCTGGGCTCCGTCTACACAATGTGTACTTTTATAATGTTGCGACCGCCGTCAACGGCAGGATAAGGATCGCCAGTGTGTTTTAAGTGTGCTAACGTCAACGTCCAATGTTATGGCAGAATAAGTGTCTCTCAAACCATCGTGACCGCTTTTTATGAAGCCTACACGTTTTAAAACTCTGCCATGCTAATTTTACTCTCCACTCATTTCCATTGTCGTTCCTAAAGTCTATTTTTGGCCTTCTTGTAGAGTTACTGTCTCACACATTGCCATGCATAAAATCACTGGTCTATAGAGCAGTGTAGAATGTTACTGCCAGCCTGCCCCACTAGGGGTTCAAAATTCAAAAACGAAAGAAGGAGCAACAACGAACTGTGTCAATAACACCTGAAGATGGCGAGTAGCTGCCTCGCAGAAATATTATACGGCTTTCTCAATATCAACCGACGTAACTGCCGTGAACCATTTAAGCAGGCCTAAAACAGTTACGAGTAGCTACTTTAAGTTCGTAACTTCATTATGTTACCCAGCAGCTCTGTTAGTATATGTTGGCTGGGACAGGGGGACCAAACTGCTAAGGTCATCAGTCCCCCGGTGGAGAGGGAAAGGAGTGAGTATAGGAAAGGAGGGGAGGGGGAAAGGAAATGCTGTCCAGGGAGGAAAGAAGGGAGAAAGGCTGCATTAGCTTAGGGCCCCGTGCTGGCCACGCACGTACTCACGAAAGAACCGTGAGCCTCTTGGAGGTGTTAGAACGGAGCTCTGCACTGACAAGGAGACCACATGGGTATCGGATTTTACAATTTTTTGATATTTATAGTACGTGAACGTCAGAACACAAATAACAATCAGCCAAAGCCATTCGAAGCAAATCTAAAAAGTTATTGAGAAGTTTTGCAAGTACACTTAAGTACTAATAATTAAATCACTTGCATCATCTGTCGGTGTAGCTCAGGTGGTAGCGTTCTGGCCACATAACCATAGAGTCGGTGGTTCGAATCCAATACTGTAAAAACATGTAACTTATGTTTTTTTTATATTGAAACCATAATTATTGACGATCTTTTATGAAATGCAGAAACTTACGAATAAACAAACAAAAAATCGTGCATTTTTGTAATAATTACCATTAGATATTAAAATTGTCAAATTATTCCAACACAACAAAACAAATTAAAAAATCTGTCACGGTAAGATTCGAATCACCGACCCTACAGTTGCAAGGCCAGAACGCTAAAACATAAATAAAATAAAACAAAATAAAATAATATAAAATAAAATAATGTTAAATAAAATATGTTAATAACTGACACACAAGAACCATCCAATCTTCCTCATTTGTTTCCTCCTTGGTAACGAGGATTACTTGGATTCAGTTAGTTGCCATGGTTGTCCAGATCTGGTTTTCCTCCTGTGCCGTTGTAGCTAGCTTCATGGCCCACGCGTGCAAAGTATATTGGATAAACAGTCCAATGCCTTAACCGCTTTTTTCATACATTTTCCGCATATTTCAATTTCTCTTGACGGATCTTAATTCTTACTTTTCTTTGCCTCGTGTTAATATGCACGTACTGATTGCATTCATCGACGTTGTGATGCCCGACTAATCATAGCTTACAATGCTGTTTCAGGATTCTGATGAGGCCTTCACGGCTACCGTAGCTGTCACGAGGCCCACGGAGTCCCAACTATACATCAACCTCAGCAGCAATCCCTACATTGCCATTCAAGCCATAATCAGGATAGCCGACTTCAGTTTAGACCTTTGTTATTTTATGTTCGAGGAGCAAAATTTTTAACATGTTGTCAAATTTCTTTGTATGATCCTTCCACCCGTATAATTTATAGAAATCTCCCTTGATGAATTCTTCTCATTCCTGTATACAGTCATTCTCTTTCTTTGTTATTACGTGACGTACGTAAATGCCTAGCAGCTATAGTATAGCGCTATCTTTTTGTTCTAGAAAATGTAGTTCTTGTGGGTAAAAGATATTTTTAGGGTAATTTGTGCTCCATCGCTTCGCTTGAGGAATGCTACACCGACTGATGCTGGAACTAATGTAATTATTGGTATTACATGTGTACTTGCGAAACTTTAAAGTAAATTTTCTCGAGAATTTTTGAGAGTTGCGTCGTACGGCTTTGGCTTATTGTTATTTAAGTTCTCAACTTCACGTACCATGAATTTAGACAAATCCTAAAATTCAATACCAATGTCCTCACCTTGTGAGGTGGCTTATGCAATCGTGTTAGTGTGGTTAGCGGCATAGGAATTACAGTGAGAGTGTGCTGAAGGTGGCTGCCTGGGTCTCGGCAGGCGTGCTGTAGCCGCGCTGACGTACCAGCCTGCCGGCGCGGTTGTTGTGCAGGTTGACGGCGGCCAGCTGCTTGCGCACCCGCCCCCGCACCTTGCCGCCGCCACTGCTGCCACCCGACGCCGCAGCCGCGGAAGACTCGGGCGCGCCGCTGCCGCGGCTCCTGCAACACAGCCGGCGCAAAGCACACGTTGGCACCACTGGAAACTCAACCGCTCTCTGGCTGGTAGTTTAACCAAGCTACATTTACACTCCAATATGTCCTTTGCGACGAAGGGTGCTCACAATGGAACTCCCGATGAGAATTTGCAAGGCACTTTGAGAGATGAACAGGCAAGCAAAGAAAGTTATAGGGTGTCATAAAGTCGGCTACATTTAAAATTACACTCCTGGCCATAAAAATTGCTACACCACCAAGATGACGTGCTACAGACGTGAAATTTAACCGACAGGAAGAAGATGCTGTGATATGCAAAGGATTAGCTTTTCAGAGCATTCACACAAGTTTGGCGCCGGTGGCGACACCTACAACGTGCTGGCACGAGGGAAGTTTCCAACCGATTTCTCATACACAAACAGCAGTTCAGCGGCGTTGCCTGGTGAAACGTTGTTGTGATGTCTCGTCTAAGGAGGAGAAATGCTACCATCACGCTTCCGTTGGTCGCGATCGAATGACTGTTAGCAGAATAAGTAGGTTCAGGAGGTGAATACGGAACGCCGTGCTGGATCCCAACGGCCTCGTATCACTAGCAGTAAAGATGATAGGCATCTTATCCGCATGGCTGTAACGGATCGTGCAGCCACATTGCGATCCCTGAGTCAACAGATGGGGACATTTGCAAGGCAAGAACCATCTGCACGAACAGTTCGACTACGTTTGCAGCAGCATGGACTATCAGCTCGGAAACCATGGCTGCAGTTACCCTATACGCTGCATCAGAGAGAGGAGCGCCTGCGATGGTGTATGCAACGCCCAACCTGGGTGGACAAATGACAAAACGTCATATTTTCGGATGAATCCAGGTTCTGTTTACAGCATCCTGATGGTCGCATCCATGTTTGACGACATCGCGGTGAACGTACATTGTAACCGTATATTCGTCATCGCCATACTGGCGTATCACCCGTCGTTATGGTAAGGGGTGCCACTGGTTACACGTCTCGGTCACCTCTTGTTCGCATCGACGGCACTTTGAACAGTGGCCGTTCATTTCAGTGTGTTACGACATGTGGCTCTGTCCTTCATTCGATACCTACGAAACCCTACATTTTAGCAGGATAATGCACGACCGCATGTTGCAGGTCCTGTACGGGCCTTTCTGGATACGGAATATGTTCGACTGCTGCCCTGGCCAGCACATTCTCCAGATCTCTCACCAATTGAAAACGTCTGGTCAATGGTGGCCGAGCAACTGTCTCGTCACAATACGCCAGTCACTACTCTTAATGAACTGTGGTATCGTGTTGAAGCTGCACGGGCATCTGTACCTGTACACGCCATCCAAGCTCTGTTTGACTCAATGCGAAGGCGTATCAAGGCCGTTATTACGGCCAGAGATGGTGGTTCTGGGTTCCTGATTTCTCAGGATCTACACGCAAATTGCGTGAAAATGTAATCACATGTCACTTCTAGTGTAATTTATTTGTCCAATGAATAGCCGTTAATCATCTGCATTTCTTCTTGGTGTAGAAATTTTAATGGCCAGTAGTGTATTTATTGCACAAGAAGGAAGCATTGTACAGATATTATACATAAGTAATTTTGAAGAGAAACCCTGAAAGTTTTTTTTATTTTTTTATATATTTTTTATTTTATTTTATTTATTTATTTTGTATATACCTCCGCGGCGTAGTTTGATAATTTGCCGATAGTGAGGTTACAAACACGGTGAGTTCATGAGCTATATCGGCTATGGAGAGGTTCTTATCGACAGGCAAAACTTGTAGCTCAGTAGTGTACAGGAAATCACGCTCAAAAGGCTCTAATTTAAATGTTTTCATAGATTAATTTCTCCGGACTTTCCACTCTGTCTTTGGAGCCATTTCCAGTTCACGGGATGCACCAGGCACCGATTTCATTGCACTCTTTATGAATGTCTCTCGGAAGCGCTACACATTGACTTGACGCACAATAGGACGTCCGCTTTCCTTAACTGTGCACAAGCAACCCGTCATAACGAATTTGTTATGCCAGTGGTAAAAGGCCGTCCTTGTTGGTGGCTTCTTAGCGAACTTGTTTGAACAATTGTATCACACGTCTTTTTGTCGAACTCCAACATACAAAAAGTTCGCTTCGCAGCTGAATTCGCCATGTTTGCGACTAGCGCTGATATTCGGGAAATTACCGAACGATCATGTGGCGGTATACATGAAAAAATAAACAAATAAAAAGAAATACTTTCAGGGTTTCTCTTCAAAGTGGCATATGTATGATATTTGTACAAAGTTTGGTTCTTGTGCAATAAATAATGTAAAATGTTCTCGTCCTTTATGTATATCCTGTATCTGAAATGCAGTGATAAGCCAACCATCACAATCCCCGCTCCGAGATACTCGCGTGCAATGTGTGGAGAAGGGAAGGGCGTGTAGTGTATTCTAGCAATACACTGACTTACCACTGAACGGTTATCACTGCTAAGAAACTACTTTCGCCTCTTTGGAAAGAGCATATCGTTGGTGGTACTGGTAATTGTGACAGAGGTGCCAGAAGCAGCGAGTCTGTTTTCAGTCATCGCAGGGTACAGTGTGGGTTGCCAGAGCGAGCAGTCTGATATACAGCAAGATTGTTATAGTATTATATTTGGATGCAGTTTTGGATGAAGAGGAGGGTATATGATTTATAATTGACTTGGTATTATTACTGATGAATATTTATGAATTATCTTTCACTCGAGAAAGGTATTTTCTGTTTTTACGATTTCTCTTACATGCTACGCATTGTTAAGTAGTAGTGTAATTACAAGATATGTGGTCTTAGTTAATGCAAACTAGGTAGGTCATCTTGCGGATAATTAAAGATTTCTTTAAAACAATTGCAAGAAGTGTTATATTATTTAAAGGTATTCTATTCCTGTCTCCTGTGTTGCGGTTAGATAATGCACATTATCGTATTAAAATTTAATCTGCATAATTTCAACATGTATATAGACAGATTTATTTTTTTTTTTTTTTTTTTTTTTTTTTTTTTGGTAATTTTATTGATCCTGAGTTTTGAGCAGAACTGGTCGGCTCAATTAAATGCAAGAAGTATGTTACCGATCCATTGATACGGGCAAACAAACAATACGTGATAATTACAATTAGACAGAGTTTTTAATTTATTTCACAAATTCTTATTTTTAACTCTGATTTCAAGTCAGTTACCAACCTTCCCACATTCAAAGTTTAATACCGAGAATTAAGAAAAGTGAATCACAAGGAAAATATTAGAATCACAAAACAGAACAGAAAGTTGGAAATTACGAAGTAATACTGACATATACGAAAATATAGAAAATATTTTAAACATAATGAGAAAAAGAGGACATGTATTTCGGACATTTATTTCGAATCCAAGGCAGTAGATTAATCAATAAAAAATTTTAATATCTGCTACATCCCAATCTGGATTCACAAGGGTGGAATTTAAATTCTATATACGTTTAAACTGAAGTATATATGTATTTCATTGGTTGCTATATTATATGTAATATGATTAAACACAATGAATGTCATCGTTATACAATCACCAGCTTGTCTGATCCATATTTACATATTAATGCTTCAATCTAAATTATATGAAAATGTTTACACTTGGCACTTGGATCGACAGCAACGCCCCTTGTGGAGAAAGAGTGAACATTAGCGGCAATATCAGTGTACAGTCTAACACTAAGTCACGGTAGTGACTCTAGCGCTACAAGGAGTTACACCAAAATTGCAATGTAGAAACGGTTGGATCTTTCTCCACTATAGACACTACAGTTGTTGTGTGAGAAACTTTTAAGTATGGTCTATGTTATTAAATTCTGTAATATCTCGGCTGAGGACACTTTTGTTCAGCGACTTTGCCGATGAAAACGTTCGTGCACGCCACGCCAGCCTCCACCTGGCCAGGGATAGGAGACGGAGGCAGCCTAACTTTCATCTTCACCACCGGCCGCCACGCCGCATTCTCCCGCTCTAGGGGACAGTCTGGCGAATTGCTGTGGCTCTCTCGTAAGAATGTACACGGCGAAACCAGCCTTACTTAATGAGGAGCGTGCAGAGAAATTCCAAACATGGTGACAGCGAACACAGGGAGCAGGCAAAGTGGACACAATAGCGCGTGTTTAGAGAAATCCCTTGTCTGCAGATACCAGAGGAGTCGTTTCCAAAAAGCAACGAAATCGCAGATAAACCGTGGACCCATTCAGATGGGAAGAGTATAGATAAACTGATCCCACAAAAACGATGTTTCCGGCCAAGGAGAAAGACCCTAATAAATGACAGCTGAGAGTCATAACACAGACAACTACCACAAGGTAGACAAGAAGGGATGTAGAAAGATAAAAACAACACCTTTGAAACGTGGAAAAGACGCCGGTTTGCAAGTCTCAGCTCACAGAAAATTTCAGCAGGGGACTGACAAGCGTGGTCGTGAAAACGGCGATCAGCTATGAAAACACATTGTAAAACGAACCTACCAATCACAGAGTCAAAGAGACGCAAATTCGAGGAGAAGCTGTAACTGAATGGGAAATGGATTGGACGAGAGACCGCCGAAGAGATCTTCGTCCACCGCCGGAGAAGCGAGAAGTCGTGCAGACTCTTTGACTGTGACTCCTCCACTTGGGGTTCGCACCACGTCACATATCTGCAGGACAGGGCAGTATATGCTATGCCGCCGCGACCGCCGCGATCACCGCCGACACGCAGCCACACCGCATCGCGCCGATATAACGCCTGACACCCACGTCAAGTCAATGTTGGTGAGATAGGAAATTACCTTCCCGTTCCCCGTTCATATGCGAGTTGTGTCCACGCCCTGAGACATTGTTGTTTTACTAGTCTTGTAGTAAATAAAACTAAATTTTATGTGGTAATCCTCTATGTAAGCCAACGGCCGTGCTGCAGTGGATACACCGGTTCCCGTTAAATCACCGAAGAGAAGCACTCTCGAGCTTGGCTAGCTCTTGGATGGGTTACCGTCCGGTTCTGCCGAGTGCTGTTGGCAAGCGGGATGCACTCAGCCCTTGTGAGGCCAACTGAAGAGCTACTTGACTGTACTTGAAGTAGCGGCTCCGGGCACGAAGACTGACATAACGGCCGGGAGTGCGGGGCGCTGACCACGCCCCCCTCCATACCGCATCCGGCGACGCCTTCGGGCGGAGGACGACTCGGCGGCCGGCCAGTACCCAGTGGGTCTTTCGAGGCCTGTCGGACGGACGAAAAGAATCCTCTATGTAAATTGTTCTTTTGTCAAATCAATCCCTTGAGCCTAATTTCTGTAGCAACCTAGTTCCATAATTTCGCATCATATTTTCATTTTATTTTACTACAGTGTGGGGTTTATTCAGAGAGAGGTTAGATTTACCAAAATACCTTGATTCGATTGCTACGAAACTTCACAGCATTATCCGCTGGGCTAATCTGAAGATTTTCTCAAGATGTAGTCAATATTTCTCCAGCCGTCTTAGAATAAATAAGGAACATACATACATTAATAGCCGCGCGGCAGTTCCCCATTGGAGGTTCGAGTCCCCCCTCGGGCATGGGTGTATTTCTCATCCTTAGTTTAAGTTAGTTTAAGTAGTTTGTAAGTATAGGGACTGAGTGTAGGGACTGTCCCATAGGATTACAAAAAAAACATACATTGATACATACAGACATAACACACACATCAATTTTTATAGATATAAACATGGAAACAGAAAAGATTGTAACAACTATCGAGGTATCTCTTTAATTAGCGTTGTAGGCAAAATATTCTCAAGTATTGTTGAAAGGTGAAAGGAGAGAGCGAGTATTAATTGAGAACAAGTTAGAAGAAAATCAGTGTGGGTTTAGGCCTCTTAGCGGCTGTCAGGACCAGATCTTTAGCCTACGGCAGGTAATGGAAAAGTGCTAAGAGTGGAACAGGGAATTGTATCTATGTTTCATAGATCTGGAAAAGGCTTATGACCGTGTTCCTAGGAGGAAGCTACCGTCAGTTCTTCAAGATTATGGTATAGGAGGCAAACTTCTGCACGCAATTAAAGGACTTTACGTAGACTGTCAGGCAGCAGTTAGAGTATATGGCAAATTAAGCTCATGGTTCAGGGTAGTTTCAGTGGTAAGACAAGGCTGTAACGTTTCACCACTGTTGTCCATACTGTTCATGGATCATATGTTGAAAACAGTAGACTGGCAAGGCGGGATTAAAATAGGTCAAAACAAAATAAGCAGTCTCGCATATGCGACGACTTAGTTGTAATGGCAGATTCGATTGAAAGGTTGCAAACTAATATATCAGAGGTGCAAGGATTATCATATGATGAACAGCATCTCCAAAACGAAAGTAATGTCTGTGGGAAAGAGATTTAAACAGATTGAGTGCCAAATAGGAGGAACAAAGTTAGAAGAGGTAGACAGTTCCAAGTACCTGGGACGTATTTTCTCACAGGATGGCAACATAGTGAAAGAACTGGAATCGAGGTGCAGCAAAGCTAATGCAGTGAGTGCTCAACTAAGATCTACTCTCTTCTGCAAGAAGGAAGTAAGTACCAGGACTAAGCAGTGCACTGCTCTATCTTTCGACCAACTTTGTTGTATGGGAGTCAAAGTTGGGTGGATACACAAATTAGAGGTTACAGATATGAAAGTAGCAAGAATGATTGCAGGCACTAATAGATGGGAACAATGGCAGGAGGGTGTCCATAACGAGGAAATCAAAGAAGTGATGAACACCATAGATGAAGCAGTTATAGCGAACAGAGTGAGATGGTGGGATCATGTTACACACATGGGAGAAACAAGGTTACATAAGAGACTCATGAGCTCTGCAGCGGAGGGTAAGAGGAGTCGAGGTAGACCAACGAGAAAGTAATTAGATTCGGTGCAGAATGATTTTGAAGTAAAAGGCATAACATCAGATGAGGCATCAATGTTAGTATTGAATAGGGGATCATGGAGGAATTTTATTGGAGGTACTATGCTCCAGACTGAACGCTGAATGGCATAATCAGTCTCTAATGATGATGATGATGAACTAGCGAACGCAGCAATGCTTCGGAAATTGCTAATAATGCATACTGGGTATACTTCCTGCATTCCTGCCTTAATCACACTGCCCATCATTTCTCTCATATCTATGTCTGTTTCTTACCTCTTTGTCCTCTTAGGCTTCTGTCTGAATTAGTTACCTTAAACCCCGGCGGTGCATTGGCATTCATTTATTCCAGTATTTACAGTCGAGCCGAAATACTCTCTGTTGCTTGCGCCACTCAGCTTTGGGCGCCGGCTGCAGGAGAAAGTAAAACGCGAACTTTGCTCTGCGCATGCGCGCGTCCGTCTGCGCTGTGCACTTTTGCCAATTCTGTCAGGCAACAGCGACCATTGTAGCTATACTGTCCGACAGCGAACTAACTACTTGGCAAAATGGCTGCATTTCGTATCCGCGGCTGGGGCAACTTCCAGCCCGGTAGGCGGAGCCATGGATGATCGTGTTTCGGCCCGATTATAGTTAGTCCACGTACTCCTTCCTCCTCTCTTTCTGCCTCTGCCTCGTCCTCTTTCTCCTCCTCCCCTCTATCCACCTATCCATTTCCCTGCCTCTGTCATTACCTTCTTCACTATTTGCTAATCTCCTCCTGTCCCCTCTATTTTTTTAAATGTTTGTATAGCTTATGGGACTTAACTACGAGGTCATCAGTCCCTAAACTTACAAACTACTTACGAAATAGATAATACTAAGGACGGCACAAATATCCATGCCCGAGGGGGGGGATTCGAACCCCCGACCGTAGTGGCCGTGCAGACCGTGACTGGAGCGACTCAGTCCCCTCGGCCACCGCGGCCGGCCCCCTCTATTCATACACTCCTTCCCCTGTATAAAGAACCAAATACATTGTGATTGGTCAAACGGTGTGACATTCTGGAGTAAGGTACCCTCGGCCGTACATCGTACAAAATCTTATGTACACAGTGATGATTCTAGTGGTTTCAAGCTCATGTATGAAAAATTTCATCAATATAGGAATAAAACTTTAGACTGATGTCAAAATGTGTTGTAAGGTACCTTCTGCCATGCACCTTGCGAATTATTACGTTGACAGCGGCGTTCCTCTTGTTTTGAAGCTCAAGTGAGTAAAATGTCATCGCACTTGAAGGAACGGTGTAACAGCGCGTAAAATATGAATGTAATACGAAGTGATTATAACCCTTAAAAATTTCCAATTTGATTTTTTTCGTTTTTTAGGTCTTTCTTTGCGTTTTTCACTATTTTTCCCGAAACCAACCAACCCTGTATTAAAGGGAAGAAAACAAAACAATATTACTCAAATCTTTGAAGCCATTTCTGAGTTTTAGGAGTCTGAAAGCACAGAAATATATAATACACAGTAAAAATTAGAATAAAATGAAGTAGGACAACAAAAACATTTAAAAAGTACGGTTAGGCGTTATGTATATTTGGAGAAAACATGTGTAATGTTGAAAAAATTGTAACATCCTAAAATGCATACAACAATAATTTTGTGTGGCCAAGTGTCCTGTTGCAGGTGTTTCGATTGGTAGCCACTTGGGAGCCTAACATGCCCTATTTATCTAACCGGGAAAAGTGGGCCAACTGCTTAAGGTGAAAACCCAACCACGTGTCGTTTCTGGCGACTCGTCACATTGTTGAGAGAAAAATGAGAGGTTAAAACCAGAGTGAAAGAATTCATGATCAGAGAGAGTTTCGGAACCGTGACCTTTCGCTTTTCGTAGGCGTAAAGCCGAAACTCAACGCTGTTTATTGAATACTTACCAAACCTAGATAAAAACGTTTAATTTGCAATAATACTCAGGTTATTTATCATTATCAAGTTAAAAACTGATCTATCTTTTAAATTGTACCAAATCACGAGCACTGTGCAAAATTTCATTACGATCATTTGAGTAGTTACAGAGTTCATCGAGGACAAACAAAGTGACATGGGATTTTTATGTATATAAAGATAAAGATGGTGTAAAAAGTGAATAACAAGCTGGGTCAAGGGTGCGAAAATGGATTTAGAAAGAAACAATATATTTAAAAAAAGAAGAAGACATATAGAATAGAGAAGCCTTTGGGGAGAAGTAGATCTATTGAAATGGAAGGATTCTGAGGCAGGGTAGCGTAAAAGACTGGTGCAAAATGTTCTGAAGATAGAAAGAAGAAACGTACTAAACAGATGAAAACATACTGGAAGGAAACAGCAATGGACGAGGAACGTAAATAAGAACGTGGCTCTGAAATGACCTAATCGAGGCATAAAAAAGTACAGTTATAGTGAATTTCCAACGAGTCTGGTACAGTGTCTCCGCAAAGTCTCTCCGCAGTGGTGATCTCAGCGTGTCTCGCGTTGCGTGTCGTGTAAGGTTGGCAGCACAGACAAAGCGCACCTGCACATGTTCCGCGCACCTGCAGTGGTTGTAGGGTGGGGTTAGTGTTGCGTGTGCGCTACAGCTGTTACTTGCGTTTTCTTGTTCTTGTATACGCTGAGTATAATGAGAATGCTTACTGTTGCAGAGAGAGCCTTTTTTAGTGGAGCAGGTTTTTCAGGCAGGAGGAAACTTCACGGAGCATGTGACACAACAATTTAGATTGCGTTTTCCTATGTCGACGTGTCCCCATTGCGACACTGTATGTGATTTAATTCGCAAATTCCGGACAACAGGTTCACTTCATGGTGCACCACGAACTGGTAGGCCCACGGTTTTCACAGAACGAAAGCTCGATAACATTTCGGACGTCTTGTTGGGCAGTCCAACAAAATCAGTAAGGAAATTATCACATGAGGCTAAAGTCTCCCATACGACAGCACATAAGGACGTAACCAAACAACTGGGACTGTATCCGTATAAAATAACTGCAGTGCAACAATTACATTGTATGGACCATGCGAAAAGAATACCGTATTGTGAATGGTTTTAGCGATTTATTAACAGATATGGAGTTGGTGTTTTAATGTTCAAATGTTTGTAAATATATCGGACCAAACTGCGTGGTCATCAGTCCGTAGCTTACAAACTACTTAAACCTAGGTAAACTAACCTAAGGACAACACACACCCATGCTCCAGGGAGGATTCGAACCTCCACGGCGAGCGACCGCGCGCTCCGCAGCGAGACGCTTTAGACCGCTCGGCTACTCCACCGCGGCGAGTTGGTGTTTTAGATGGAGCATTTTTCACTGATGAGGCTTGGTTTCAGCTATCTGGCTACATTAATTATAAAAATGCAAGTATTTGGTCATCCGAAAAACCACTTCCCTTAAGAGGAACGCCAATGCACGCAGAGAAAAACGGGGTGTGGATTTCCATAATACGAGGGCTTATTATAGGGCCGATATTTTTCTAAATTAGCGTCACCTCCGAAATCTACTGTTCCCAGATAATTTATCTATTTATTGTGCTGCTGAATGAAGCTGCGATTATCATTCATTTTTCCAGCAAGACAACGCTACTGGTCATACAGCACACCAATCCCTACGACTTGTAGATGAAATCTTTGGAGACAGATTAATTACAAAAGGTCTCTGGTCCCCGCGCTCACCGGATTTGTTGATCAAATTAACCTAAATACATGAACTTAAGACGGCGAATATCTGCATTCGGTTATACGTGAAACATTGGTAGAGGTATTCGGAAATAATTGTAAACCTGTAGAACTATGCCTTACTGTGATAATGGTGGGTACAGTGTATTTTCTTGTAATTAAGACAACTAATTAATTTCACTGTTTTATTGTAATAATGCTGAATTCCATCTCGCAACATAACTGCAGCCAGTAGCAGTGAAATCCAGCCTCTAGCTTACGGGACCCACACACTAGCGACGGATCGCAGCAGTCCGTCGCATGGGCGACCGATGGCTTTGTAGATCGCAGTGCGTGGACAAATCGCAGCGATCGGTCGCCGATCGCTGGTCGCATGAAATTCCCGGGAAATCTGGCAGATCGGAAGAGATTCGTGGATGCAGTATGGCTGCATGGCTGCTTAGCAGCGACGTGTGCCAGTATGCCTGTGACTCGTTTCTCTAGTTATCAACCGTGTTTTTGATTCCTGTCGCTTTTCCACGTTCAATAATAACCTTACGTTACAATGAATAATTATTCGGAGATCAAGAACTGCTCTGAGGAATGGAGGCCAGTGTTTTCAGATGTTTGTAGAGCTTAACGGACTTAACTACAGGGTCATCTGTCTCTAAACTTACAAACTACTTATGAACTAGCTTATAGTAAAGACGACACAAAAATCCATGCCCGAGGGGGGATTCGAACTCCCGACGGAGAGCGGCCTCGCCCATCGTAGCATAGCGCCTCAATGTGCTCGGCCGCGGCCCAACGCTTTCACTTATATTAAGTAATAAAAAGTACACCCTAGAATCTCTGCAGTGATCAGCGATTTGAAGCTTGTGCTCATAGCGCTGGAATTGATAGGACGTTCATAGTAATAGCCAAGAAACACTTGAGTTCCGTCTGATGATTTTGAGGTATTTATTAAATAATAGTAGCTATTATTAAAATTTTTAACTTCGAAACATGATGTTTAATATGTACCATAATATTAAAAGGGTATTTAATTGTTAACGGGAAATCAACAAATCTGTAGTGAAGACCCTAATCGTTTCATACGAACTAGCTTTCCTTTTCACAATTTATAGCCATGATAGCAGTGGGGCTATTTACAACATTTCTGTAGACACATCTAGACTGAAAAGTGAATTGTGTGCCGAAGTTACTTGAAGTTAATCTATGACACGAACCAACAAAAAGGAATTGAGGACTAATAAACGAAAAAAGAAAACGTATTACTACACTAAAAAGATGTACACAATCCACTTGGCGGTAGAAAAAGTGTAGCATAAGCAAGACCTCATAGGAAAACGGATTCAAAACAAGTTTAATAAATTACAATTCCCATTTGTAAAATAAAAGTAGGCCTATTACTCGTCAGGATGCACAAATCAACTGTGACTGCTACTAAAAATAAAAGAGCCTTTTCCATTCCATAATTTGCCTACGTATATGCGTTCGTAATTCTCGTAGAAATTGCTTGACAAATCGCTCGTGTCTGGCGAGTTGGAGGCAAGCGACGGATTGCAACGATATCGCATGCGACGGATTGCTGAGATTCGTCGCTCGTGTGTGTGTGTGTGGGGGGGGGGGGTTCATACAACGACACGATTGTGCTGCCACCCTTACGCGCCCCGCAAGGCGAGACAGGCAGAGCTCGCCGCTGCGGAGAGATTTTGCGGACACACCATATTATTGAAGGTGTATAGCGAAAGATACTTGGGCTTACTTTGGTTTGTCGCTGGCGCTGCGTCGCTCCGGCGGGTCGGTGAAGCGCCTGGCGAAGCTGAGGCCCCAGCGGATGTTGTCCCCGCAGCCGCCCCACTTGAAGTTGCCGTTGGGCGGCTCCCGGGGCGGCAGCGCGCAGCCGCACTGGCGCAGGCTGCCCGCCGCGCATGCGCGGGCCACCGCGTGCGCCACCGCCGCCGACGACAGCGCGTACACGTACGCCTGCTCCCGCGTCCCTGCAACACACCGACACACTGCAGTCTAACATGTACACGAACGCCTGCTCCCGCGTCCCTGCAACACACCGACACACTGCAGTCTAACATGTACACGTACGCCTGCTCCCGCGTCCCTGCAACACACCGACACACTGCAGTCTAACATGTACACGTACGCCTGCTCCCGCGTCCCTGCAACACACCGACACACTGCAGTCTAACATGTACACGTACGCCTGCTCCCGCGTCCCTGCAACACACCGACACACTGCAGTCTAACATGTACACGTACGCCTGCTCCCGCGTCCCTGCAACACACCGACACACTGCAGTCTAACATGTACACGTACGCCTGCTCCCGCGTCCCTGCAACACACCGACACGCTCACTGCCCGTGCCCGCCTGCCGGTAGGCTACACTGCGCTACAAGACCTGCCCGCTGCGGTTCTGCACTTAAAACAGGTCTGCAAAACGTCCTATATAAACAACATAGACTGGCTACTTGAATTGAAAGCTCGGCCGCCATGTTTAACACGTCACGTAGGTGTAACCAGTCGTCTGCTATTGCGCTAAATCATATCACTTTCACTTTGTGCAATGACGTAACAAACCATTCTCTACTGAATATTGTTATTTTTATGTTGTTGTTGTTGTTGTGGTCTTCAGTCCGGAAACTGGTTTGATGCAGCTCTCCACAATACCCTATCCTGAGCAAGCCTGTTCATCTCCACATAAGAACGACAACCTACATCTGTCTGAATCTGCTTACTGTATGCATCTCTTGGTCTTCCCCTGCGATTTTTTCCCCACACACTTCCCTCCAACGCTAAATTAACAATTCCTTGATGTCTAAGAATGTGTCCTACCAATCTATCCCTTCTTTTAGTCAAGGTATGCCAGAAATTCCTTTTCTCCCCAATTCTGTTCAGTACCTCCTCATTAGTTACGCGATCCACCCACCTAATCTTCAGCATTCTTCTGTAGCACCATATTTCAAAAGCCTCAATCCTCTTCCTGTGCGCACTGTTTATCGTCCATGTCTCACTCCCATACAAGGCAACACTCCATACAAATGCCCTCAGAAAGGACTTCCTTAGGCCTAAATCAATATTCGACGTTAACAAATTTCTCTTTTTCAAAAACGCTTTTCTACCCATTGCCATTCTGCATTTTATATCCTCTGTACTGCGCCCATCATTTGTTATTTTACTTCCCAAGTAACAAAACTCATCTACCTCCTTTATTGCTTCGTTCCCCAATCTAATTCCTTCAGCATCACCTGATTTTCTTACACTGCACTCCATTACCCTAGTTTTGCTCTTGTTAATGTTATTTTTATAGCCAAGCTAATATGGATAAAGGATAAATGATAGACAACAAATGTGTGGCAGACAAATCGGGAAGTTTAATCACAAATGTCACACACACTGGACGTTTAACCGTAAAAAACGTCCCGTTCATACAGAAACCATGCCTTTTCACGGTCCTTTAAACAATATAAATTTCGTGTACATTTGCCTATTCTGCTTACCTCTTTTCTCCGCAGATTTGGCTTTTCGTAAATAGTGTCTTCTGCAACTGAAGTAATGTTTTAATAATAGCTTTATTAGGCTGGAGTAATGAGATTCAAATGTTCAAATGTTTGTTAAGCTTATGGGACGTAATCAGTCCCTAAACTTACAAAGTACTTATCTACTACCTTACACTAAGGGCGGCACAAATATCCATGCCCGAGGGAGGCCATGCAGACCGTGACTGGAGCGCCTCAGTCCCATCGGCCACCGCGTCCGGCAGTAATGAGATTCCTCCCAAAATTCTGAGGATACCATTAAGTGCTCGTAGTTAGTAAATAAAGTAGGTCTGTTTCCAAACATTCTAAATACATCTACATACATTCGCAAAAAAAATTTTTCTTCCTTAATGACGGAATTTTTGTAGTTTGAAGATGTTCAGGGGACGAAATATCGTCGGAATCGCATTAGCAGAAGCCGCTGTGTATGATTTGTTGTATACATGATTTCTCCTCAAAATGCTATGAACAAACAGAACTGTATGCAATAGGTTACCACTTATCTCGCCTTATATTGGTTAACCATCGTTATGTAAGTGCTTCAATTTTTAAAGGAAAACTGAAAAATATAATTACAGCTTACTTTAGTTACAGTTAAACAATTACACAACCCATAGGACTAATGTATCCAGAAATGTTCCAACAGTCTTATTACTGCGATTTGTACAGTTATATGCTGGGCATGCACTCGGCATGACTTCAGCTTAATAAATAACCTTTCAAGCTTAGTACGATACATAAAATGTGAAACCAAAACACGTAAATAACGTCGGTCTAACTTTCGTATTCGGCACACTAGACGTTGAAAAAATGGCTGCCACAATTCCTGGTTGCTACCACAAAGAGCGCTGTTAACCCAGAGATATCCTCTCTATGAACTTTATATAGCTCGTTGGGTCTGCATCTAGCGTTTATGCTCGATCGAAAGGTACTTTCCTGATGTCAATGTAGTCCCATTGTACGCAGAAAGCAACTGCATTCGAATTTTCGACAATGTTGTTAGAGCAGGGCATTCCTGAATTGACCGACCGTTAACACTGGTCCTATTTTCGTGTTGCAAAAACTACGTTTTACCCGAGGCTTCGCTCGCGGTAATGTCGTAGCATACGTGTCAAAGACGACCGAAACTACAATAGTTTCAGCAAATGGATATTATGCACCAGTGGCCAGGATTTGGTTCGAGTTTGACAGCGTCCACTTTACCGATCACAAAACTTTATGTGTTGTTCCTACTGGAATACAGCGTAAAGCATCAAGGTAGTTTATAAAATGACAGGGGCTTGATTCGAAAGTAAATGCGAGATAGGTCTACTTTATTGCGACAATGCCACGAATGCAAGCCGACGATTTTCGAGTGGGTTTAGGTTATTGTTAGCACCATAAACCGCAAAAGAGAAATACGATTAGGCCTACTAGCGATCGGTTCAGTTTTAGCTCAATTTCTGGGAGATATTTTTGCTCCGTTCTCGGTAGTATAGCGAAAACGGCCCTGGTTGGTTTATTGACAAATATGGATTAGTCCAAATTTAAATAGTGCATAATAGCCTGATGATACAACATTGATAATACGAATCTTTTAAGTTAATCACAAAACGAGTAAAAATATTAGCTATTAACACTACTGACATTCTAAAACGCTAGAAGATGCTTATGACGATGTACTGGAGAAAAAAACTACTCGTAAACATACAAACTGTATGAAGAAATATGGCTGCATATCTACTAATTTTTAAAGAGCAGAACAACAAGCGCGCCTCGGCCGATCATAACCTGCCCACTCCGAGCACGAACAAGCAGTGGCCGAGCAGGCAAACTCCCCAAGATGCAGACCTTTATTTGGAATGAGAATGTTTCACTGGTTGTAGGACCCAAATATCCTGTGACGAGGCTGCCTTAGCAAGCTGTGTGTCTACATCTACATCTACATGAGATACTCTGCAAATCACATTTAAGTGCCTGGCAGAGGGTTCATCGAACCACCATTTTACTATATATCTCCCACTCCATTCTCGAATAGCGCGCGGGAAGAAAGAACACATGAATCTCTCCGTTCGAGCTCTGATTTCTCGTATTTTATTCTGATGGTCATTTCTACCTATGTAAGTCAACCATATATTTTTGCATTCGGAGGAGAATGTGGCGATTGGAGTTTCGTAAGTAGCCCACGCCGCAGCGATAAGTGCCGTTGTTGTAATGATTCCCATCCCAGATCCTGTATCATTTCCGTAACGCTGTTCCCCTGTATCGTGACAATACGAAACGAGCTGCCCTTCTTTGGACTCTTTCGATGTCCTCCATCAAACCCACCTGATAAGGATCCTACACTGGGCAGCAATACTCCAAAAATGAACAGACAAGCGTAGTGTATGCAGTTTCTTTTGTAGTTCTGTTGCATATTTTAAGGGTTCTGCCAATAAAATGCAGTCTCTGGTTCGCCTTTCCCAGGACATTATCTACGTGTTCTTTCCAGTTTAAGTCTGGAGTAATACTAATTCCTAGGTATTTTGTGGGGTTTACGGCCTTCACATTTGATTGATTTATCTGGTAAACAACGTTTAACGGATTTCCTTTCGTACTCATGTGGACGACTTCGCACTTCTCATTATTTAGAATCAATTGCCAATTTTAACACCATAGTGATATCTTATTGAGATCGTTCTGCAGTTGGTTTTGACCTTCAGATGATTTTACTAGATGGTAAATGACGACGCCATCTGCAAAGAACCTAAGAGAGCTACTTAGATATTCCCCTAAATCGTTTACGTAAATAAGGAACAGTAGAGGACCAACAACACTACCCTGTGGAACGCCCGATATCACTTCTGTTTTAGTCGATACCTTACCATCGATTACTACGAACTGTGTCCTCTCTGACAGGAAATACCCTATCCAATCGCAAATTTGGGTCGATACACCATAACCACGCAATTTGATTAAAAGCCGTTTGTGAGGGTCTCGAGCAAGTCTTCAGTACCAGCAGGTACAAGCCGCTAGCCCTCTGTGAGAGTGATACTGTGCTGATCTGGTTTCAATATGCCATAGGACACTTCGTAGGGAATATGTGTAGCGATTGTGTTATAGTTATTGTGGAAGGAACAGGAAAGAAAATGCTAATTCAAAAAGATTACGCTGTAGCATTCGAAAAACAAATCGATAAGGATGAAACGGTGTGTCTATTCATTGGAACAAGCGGAGGCACTCCTAGGCCCTTACTCTTACGGAAATCAGTTTGAAAAAACCTCGAGTTTCAGTTATAGTGGGCAGGGTAAAGTAGAGAATTTGTGTCAGATGGTTGGGGGGGGGGGGGGGGCGGCGGGGCGCGCTTGTAATTCGTGCAGGTGTGGTATACAATGTCTCCAGTGGTATAGGGGTAAGCGCAATCTTACATCTTATAAAATAGGCTGTATGTGAGTGTGTATGTATGTATGTATGTATGTATGTATGTATGTATATTCCACATATCCTCCTAAACTACTGGACCGATTTCAACCAAACTAGGTACACATGATTCTTAATATCAAGCAACAATTGCTTTCAGGGTAAGAATTACCTACGACACATACGTAAGGAGATATGACGTCATAAACAATGAGATGCGCGGAAAACGGCTGCGTCAAACGACAATGATGCACATTTTCTCCTATATCACTGGACCTATTTCAACCATATTTGGTACACATATTCCTTACGTCAGATAACAATTGCTGTAGGAGTATGAACCACATACGACAGATGGTTCAGGAGGTATAACGTCATGAACAACAGGAATCGCAAAACAGTGCTACATAATGCGACGAGACTTTATAAATACGCTATATGAGAATGACAGTACTTGGCGACTTGCAACAAACTTTAAACATAATTTCAAACCTTTTTCTCGCAGACAACCACACCAAAATGATGAAAGGAAAAAGTTTCTCGCTTACTACTTTTCCGTTGTTCATGGAGAAAAACTATGGCATTCGGTATAACGTTACAATTTATAATTCCTATACTACCAAATGTACGCGCAAGAAATTTTGCAGACAGAATACACACGTAAAGCTGAATGTACGTTCGAAATTGTATCACAGTACGACACGTAGTTCATGAGATATGAGGACGTAAAGAGTAACGTTCATGGAAAACCGCCCCATTAAGCATCACGTTTTAATCTATTACTTCTTTACTACTAACCATATTCGCAATAGATTTTACCGACATACAGCACTTATACAAATCAATTTACAACATATGTATACTTATAATAAATGCGTAAATGTAGGTCTGTCGCTGTTCGCTTCAATCTTCAAAACTACTGGACGAATTTTCATGTGGTTTTCACAGGAAACATGAGCGAAGATTGGCTCAGGATCTAGGCATGATTTGTTCAAAATAGAATTACGAAGTGTTTTCATAGACCGTCATGTCTGTCTGTTCATGTGTTTGAAACCACTTCTCCAAAACTACTTCACGAATTCGCATGGGGTTCTCACAAGTAACTTCAGCGTACCTTGGGACAACATATAGACTTAGTTTCATAAAAATCGAATCACGGAAGAACAACATCACAATTTAACGTTTTTCATCGATAACCGTCATGTCTATCTTTCTCTTTCATCTCCAAAACTAATAGACGAATTTTCAGGGGATTTTCACAGGAAAAGTGAGGGTATCTTTCGGTTATAGAAACGCATTTCACAAAATCGGATCAGAAAAAGTAAGATATCACAAATTAAACATTTCTCTGAAAGCAATCGCATGTGGCTACTTGTAGAGAGTAATCTCCAAATGTACTAAATGAACATTCATGGGGGTATCACAGATAAGTAAGAGAATATCCTTGGGCAAATATAGGCTTCATTTTATCAAAATCAGATCAGGTAAGTAAAAGATATCGTAATTTAAAGTTTTAGGTGTATTTCATGCTTGGAAAGAATGGCGTAATGCAGCAAAGAACTAATAGATAGCGCTGCGGGTGTCGTGTGAAGTTCGGGACAGCGATCGGATTATTACCCTTTAAAAATACTATTTACCCTTTGACTTTTCAAATTTACTATATTTCTGAAAATCGTTTTCTTGGTTGCTATGTTCTACGAAATATGATTCAACGCAATAATTATAAAAGTGATACAATCCTCGCCGTGTTTAATCCATATATTTACATACTGACATCACAGTCTAACGTATATGTACAACTGCGATGGAAGTTTAAGTCTCGTGCTTGGTGCTTGGAGCGACAATAGAGCATCTAAGGGAGAGTCAATTGTAAGAATAATAATTGTTTTCCGTGATTTTTCTACTACGTTAAGGAAATACTTATATTTCAGCTTTCCATGCCTCAGCCCATTGACGAGAGATATGAATGATCATGAAATAAATGGCGAATATAACTGATGTATGATGTTAGCTACATCATATTTATGAAGATATGCTAATTTGTAAACGTTTCGCAAACGTAAAAAAAAACAAGAAAAAAAAGAAAAAAAAAACACTACTGACACATTTTCATGCAGTTTTCACAGGACATATGAGCTAGGATTGGGGCAACATATAAGCATGATTTCATCAAAATCAGATCACGGAAAAAAGATACATCGTGATCTTAAGTGTTTTCAGTAACTGTCTGTTCATCTATTAGAAATACCTAATCTCCTATACTACTTCACGGATTTGCATGGAGCAACTTCGTTCCATAAAAGTGGAATCAGGGAAATTTTTTTAGATGTAGGTTACGCTTGAAGTATGGATTGCGTAGTACAGCAAAGAACTAATAAACACTGATGTTGCATAATAAGCATGGGGTAGTACTACAAGGAGGCGTTTTGTATCAAAAAATTTATGAAGATACATAATTTTGGACAATGACTTTTACTTACATTTGTCATCTTGGCTAGGACAACTGAGTTTATTGACAGAGCGATCCAACAAGGATTCTATTTTTACTGAATGAGGTCCAGAACGCTTAAAGGCCATGATATACACATGCCCTCCTCCAACAACCGTTGCGAAGCACGGGCATATAAGCTAGTTGCCTATAAAGCAGAAAAGCCGGGTTCCAACCCCAGCTGGGTACACATTTTTTACTTTAGCCATTCCCCGTTAATGTCATATATTCCGTGAATATGAAGTATGTATTTGTTTTGATCTCAACTTGAAGGTTAGTTCATTGTTATTTACGACGGAAGAAGGTCTTACTTCTTCTACTAGAAGTATTTATGTTAGTACCTGCATTAAACGAACCACTGATTTCCTTCTTTGCCCACAGCAGCCTTTGGGCCTGCATCAGTTTCATTCTCATAAATCTACATAAATACTTCGCTAATCACGTTTAAGGGCACAGCAGAGGGTTCATCGAACCGCTTTTATGATATTTCTCTACCATTCCATTCTCCAATAGCGCGTGGGGTTAAAAGGAAGATATGAATCTTTTCGTTTTCGATGTGATTTCTCTTTTTTATTATAATAATAATGTCTCCCTATGTAGGTTGGTGCTTACAGAATATGTTCGCATTGGGAAGAGAAAGTTGGTGAAAGAAATTTCGCAAATCAATCTCGCCGCAACGAACAACACCCTTCTGTTAATGATTTTTCACCCCGACACCTGCATCGTTTCTGTGACACACTCTGCCCTATATCGCCTCAATGGAAAACGAGCTGCCCTTCTCTGAACTTTCTCTATATCATCCGTCTGCTTCACTTGGTTGGGATCCCACAATGGGCAGCAATTCTCCAAAATTGCACGCACAAGTATAGTGTAAACAGTTTCTTTGATAGAACTGTTGCATCTTCTGTCAATGAAAGGTAGCCTTTGTTTCATCTTGCCGTGCGGGAGCAACCGAGCGGTCTGGAGCGCCACGTTACGGATCGCGCGGCATCCCGCGTCGGAGGTTCGAATCCTCTCTCGGGCATGGATGTGTGTGTGTTGTCCTTAGGTTAGTTTAACTTAGTTTAAGTAGTTTGTAAGTCTAGGGACTGATGACCAACGTAGTTTGGTCCCATAAGAATTAAAAACATTTGATTTCGTCTTCCCTATAATAATTTTCTGCGTCTTCTTTCCAATTTGACAATCCTAGGTACTTACTTGAACTTAAGGCTGCTGAGCGAGTGGATGTATATAACAGCTAGGTATGGAACCTGATAGGTATATAGTGTGGACCGGGAGACTTACTTTTGTTACGTGACTTAAGTTGGTTTAATACATCAGGGATATCTACTTCTATATTACACATGCTGGCGGTTGTTGTTGATTCGAATTCTGGAATTTTTTTTCTTCTTTTCTGAACGAATTTATGAAATCTGTGTTTAGCAATTCTGCTTAAGCAGAGCTTGTCAACCACAGGATCACAATGATATCGCTCATTGAAGATTTCATTCTGATTTGCTGCTAGTATACGTTATATATACGATCAGAATTTCTTCGGATTTTCTACAAAGTTACGTGAAAGGATTTAGTTTTGTTAACATGAGGTTCTCGCATTGAAGTTCGAGCTAAAAATAGAGTTTCTGTAAAAGATTGTCAGCCTTTGGGACTTCGTATCTCTTTAAATCTCGCGTGCTGTTTTCATTGCTTTTGCAAGAGTGATCCAACCTGTTTTATGTACCACAGAGGGTCAGCCCCCTATTTTGTTAATTTATTTGATATAAATCTCTCAACAGCTGTCGTTATTATTTCTTTGAATGTAAGCCACGTCTGATCTACACTCATATATAGTTTCTAAAGACTTCAGATTATCATTCAGGAAACTGTTAATCGAATTTTTATCTGCGTTTTTGAATAAATATATTTTTCTTTTGATTTTGGTCGATGTGGGAATTTCTATATTCAGTGTTGCTACGACAACTCCGTGACACTAATCCCTGTGTCTGATTTGATGCTCTTTATTATGTCCGGCTTATTTGTTGCTAAGAGGACAAGTATATTTTCACAACCATTTACTATCCTAGTGGTATCATGAACTAAATGCACGACATAATTTTCGGAGAACGCGTTCGTTACAATTTCGCACGATATTTTATGCTTGCCTCTGGTTTTGAACATGTATTTTTTGCCAACGTATCGAGGGTAAATTAAAGCCAGCACCAAATATAACTGTATGCTTTGGGTATGTTTTTAACATTTTACCCAAGCTTTCTTTGAAAATTTATGTAATGGAATCGTCTGTGTAAGGAAGTCGCTAAAAATAACAATTATTAAATTATTGAGGTTGTCAGGTATAACTTCTACCCATATCAACTCACAGGAACTGTTTCAATTTCGCTACAGGATAAACTGCTTGTTACAGCAATAAATACGTCGCCACCTATTTTATTCTATCCTTCTGAACAAAATTAGTCAATTTGTAAAAATTTCAGTATAAGTTATCTACGGCTTTAGCCAGCTTTCGCTGCCTATAATGATTTGAGCTTGAGTACTTTCTATTAGTGCTTGGAGCTCTGTACTTTCCCCAGACTGTACCGAAAATTTAGAATTGTTAGACCAGTGGTTTTTAAATCTATGTTCGTATATCTGGTCATTGTACCATTTGTGACTGAATGCGTTTTTGTGTGTTCCCGGGGCCCTCTAAGCTCAAAAACCGCCCAGTCCACGCCACATAATTTCCGCTATCCGTGTAGCCGTTTCCTGCGTGTAGTGGACGCCTGAACTATTTAGCGGAACCCGGAACCCACTACCCGATGGTGCAAGTCAAGGATCTACAGTCTACACGATCGCAGAACAGTCTGAGCCTCCGACTCGGACCATAGGTCGACAGTCGGTTCTGTCAACTATACTGCAGATGGTAAGCTTTGCCTTCATCTTGCCAGTATGACTTCAGGTAGCTAATCAAATCCGGAGATAATCCCTTTCGATCCAAAACGACACACATCATTGCTGTTGACAATGAGTCACCACCTGCAGCTAGCTGCACCCTGTACTCTTCACGGCATCAAGAAGGACCCTTTCCCCCTGGAACGACTCCCCATCCGGTATGCACACGGAGTGCACATTGGCCTTCTTGTCTCCCCTAACAGCCATATACCTTGTAGCGTAGTGAATGTTTGGTGAAGCTGTAGCAGTGGCTGAATAAAGAAAAGGTGGGAAAATTACCCTTCAAAGAGCCTCCGACTATCATTGTTCCCTGACAGGCAACTCACCTACAGATCTTCTCCCTGTCTCAGGCGGTCGGACTTCGTCTCTTACAGCAGGAGGTTCAGCGCCTGGTAAAACTGGTAATAGGTTTACACAAAAGGACAGTAAGGGAAGCTACAGAAAAATGAAAGTCGGGATAGTCAGTCGAAACATATATTAACAACAAAGAACATAGAAGCGAGGTAACCCTGTCACAAATTTCCATAAACTCTCATACAGTGAATGCAGCCGCTGGGCATGTAATAGACTTTCTGTAGGCCAAGTCGCAAAATACATACAAGAGTAAGAATATAAATAAGAACCAGTCCTCAGAGAGAGTGTAAGACGAATGGTAAGAAACTAGCCATGAGTTCGCGCACGATTGCAAGAACAGGGGTCGGACCTAGGCAACGCGAATATGCTACATACCAAAAAAGCAGTTCACGAAAAGACGGCGCAATTGCAGAAGTAAAGCGGTCGCGTCCACGGAAATTGCTAAGTATATCGTATCGGTGATCATGTCGAGTCCGGTGCGGAAGTCTAGGAAAGGCTGCTTGCTCCCAAGGCAATGAGAAGCACGTGTCACTAAACGACGGCAACTGCCGCAAGCTGATCTGCCGATGTCGATACCTCCAGGAACTGCAACGGAATGGGGCTCGGGAGCTGCTCTCCAAGCTATTTAAAGAAGTGACCAATCCATTCGTGTGCTCCACCGCGATTGGCGAAAAGGTTCCTGTAGCCAACCCAACAGAGGACGGAGGACTCACCGGTTACCTACCTTGTGGCCGCCGGCAGTGGCGGAGTTCCAGAGGTCACGTTGGGTGGCCTGGACTGGCGCGGATTCGCAGAACGCGTAAACTCCTCTTCCACCGCCACCACGTGCTATAGCGACGGTTTGAAATAACGGCCGAAGGAAAACTGAACAAGATTTCGCCATCTTGGCCATTTTTTGTAATAATTAAATGCGCAGTGCCAAAATTATGCTGTTCCCTCCAACCGATGCTCCTCTATGCATACATCGGCGGTGTCTGTGGGCCTGGGTATGCCAGGAAGTCTTTCGCTGCCTGCTACGCACAGGGACGACCTCCCACGCGACTACGGGTGGGGTGTCTGCCTCATTGGTGTCAGCGCTCTTTGCAGCCGCAGGCCGACTGGTGGACATGCCGGAAGAGACAGACGTTCGGTTCCAACGGGCAACCCACAACAACAGCGCCCCTCGACATCAGTCTCGAGCTGTGCAACCGAGGTTAAAACACCTTCAAAATGGGAATGAAGAGTCACCATCTCAGTTTGCATCCGCACACAACAGTCACAGTGCCTATCCCTGACTACAGTACCCAGAGAAATGAACGATGAAAAGGGCTCGATCAAGACTCTAGAGTGAGCAAGTAATGCAAACAGAGACGACTAAAGAGAATCCCACAGCGGAAAATACGGAACCAGACATTTAACTCGAATGTGTAATATACACACAATGAAGGCAAATGACTGTCGTCATTCACTCACAGGATGGCTACACTGTTACTTAAACGTGAATTTGAGTCTAAAAATATACGCTGGTACAAAATGAATTTACAGCAAAAATAGTGCAGAGAAAAATGAAATTACTGTATCTCGCTTCAAATCAGAAGCCGGTTACACTTAGGAGTTTTAGGAGATATGAAAGTGCGCTCTGCTATGTACCTAACAGCGGTCAGACAGACACTAAGCTATCATCTGGAGATACGGTCAGCACCCCTTCCAAAAAAAGAGAGAGAGACGACCGTAGCGATTCACTCAAAGGGAGTATACACTGTTAATAAAACGCAACGGACCGGATTAAGATTAAGGAAGGGGACTGTATACCTTGGCCTTCAGGGGGAAGGGGGACTCTGATCAACACTGTAGCCTCTAAGCCTTTCCTATTGTTGATACATTCTTCTGAAGTAAAATGGGTAGCTTGAGTCATTATCCTATATTATAGATGGTCTGTTGGGCAGAATTTTGATGTCGTGTACGTACATGTTGAGGAAATTATCAGGAACAAGAAAGAGAAGAAACAATGCGAAATCATGATTTTTAGCTTCATGAGGACCAAATGCTTTTATTTTATTGTATACAGGATGTTGATTGTTCTACTGTTTTTTTTTTTTTTTTTTTTTTTTTTTTTTTTTTTTTTTTTCGGTGTCTAGATTTTAGCCTTAGGCCATTTGCAAGTGCTACAAATATAATAAAAGCCACGACTTTGGGATGAGCCAAGTCATTCTCGATAAAACTGAAATGTTTACATATTTGTGGTACAGTCAGTAAGTTCTGAGACTTGACACCTGGAAAATAGGCACCCACAGGACTCTGCACGTTGCACACGCTGCAGCATTAGAGGTTGTTGTTGTTGGTGGTGGTGGTGGTGGTTTTTAAAAGGGACTAAACAGCGATCATTAGAGATGGCCGTTTCTTTTTTCAGTTGGGGATCTTAAAGGAAACACCGTGTTTCGCCTCCAGTTATTATCCGGTTGACAAACGTGGAATAATCTTCCGCACAACGTCCGCAAGGTAACACGAAACATGTTGAGGCCGTACGTCAGAATTTTGTGACAAGTACGTGCCTAATTCCTACTGATGCTACAAAAGCGACTACAGTTTTGGAGCGGTTATCATGGACCTATGTTGCAACTTCCTGGATATTGCGATCCGTTCGAACTGATCGTCGCCGACGAATACGCAAACTTTCCCGTCCTTGCACAAAACGTCGGTTCCACCTAAACACAACACTGCGACTCAGTGCTGCATCATGTCAGACGTTTCGGCAGCGGTTTTACCTAATTTCTGGCAGATCTCGATGTTTAGCCGTTGCTCAGACCGTGACGTGTGAAGGTCGGACTGACGCATTACACACCGTCAGAACAACGTCCGTACGTCTGCTTGCAGTACATGCACTCAACCATACCACGGCGCCACTTATGCGCTATAGTGCACGACAGGCCCGTCATGCGGTCAGTGTCAGAGCTTATTGACGGTACGACGTATAAGACGACTTGTAAGCAGGCAGCGGCGGATCCAGGGCGGCCTGCTGGGTGAGGGGGGGGGGGGCGAGGGGGCGGGGCGGTGAAAGACTTTTCATCGTCAGCTAAACTTTGTCTCAGTAGAAAGACTCTAGTACCGGCCACCCCTTTTTACCCCACACCCAATCAAGCAAAAGTCTCACAGTGTTGAAGACTCAGTGTAGAGATAGCTTCACAGGCTTTTAAAAAAAAAAAAAAAAAAAAAAAAAAAAAAAAAAAAAAAACCTGCTAGGAGGGGGGGGGGGGGAGCGAAGGGTCGTTCGCCCCCGTTGGATCCGCCTCTGTAAGCAGGTGAGAGAACGCACTAGTAATAATTAGACTTGCGCATAATAGTTCGCGATCGGGAGCGCTCACTTTAGTTCGCGGCTCTGCCACGAACTATTTCGTTCTTTTACTTCGTGCGCTCCCAGTGACGGCTGTGCGGCGTGGTCTGCGCGTGCAGGTGGAGGGGGAAGTTGCCCTACCCAGCTGCTTCATGCGCTTGCTGCCTGAGCCGCTAACGATATCACGCAAACCAAAAGAAACAGTTTGTGGATAATTTCTCACGATTAAGTTTAGAGTTTATATCTTGGCATTATGGAATTTATTAGTCAGATATTGCAGAGTGCAGAACACATCAAATAGAAATTTTGTAATCTAGCAGGCAGACGCTAACCTCAAAATGTCTGTCATCAGCAGAACGCAAACACGTGATTTTTTAATTCTGTTCGCGACCTATCGCGCATATTTTAGTTAACGACCTATCGCGCATCTTTCAGTTCGCGACCTATCGCGCATATTTTAGTTCGCGACCGGTAGCTCTCCTTTTACTTCGCAGCTCGGCCGCGAAGTAGGTCGCTCTTTTTAGTTCGTCCGCTCGTTTTGGCTTTTGCTACCGCCACTAAAACTACAGCTGAGCTGCATCTCAGCTCGAAATGACGGCAACGCGATTCTGCGCGCTCTCGCGTCCACTCGTTGTTACCCGTCAGTCTTGGGAAAAGGAGCGGACGAACTAAGAGGCGAGGGATGTGCGAACTAGTTCGCGTAGTTCGCCTGTGGGAGCGCTCTTCCGAATTAGTTCGTTCGCGAACTACACAAGACTAGTAATAATAATGTAGCCTGTACTGCTAGTTATCAAAGTCAGACTATACGTCTCGTTTACTTTTCTCTGAAATGAAGAGACTCGATTTTAGTATTTAACTTGCATCAGAACATGAGCATAAAAGTGAAAACATGCAAGAATACAAATTGCAGTTCTCTGCGTTCTTTCACCTGCTTGTTAGTAACATTGAAGCCACTTCATTGTTTGCGACAATCTCTATACTTATTAGTCGCATTTGTTTTCTGTCTGTTCTCTTATAACTCAAGATCCAGACAACCAAATAACGTGAAATTTGGTACACGTACACAAAATTACAACAGAAAACCTTAATTTAAACCCGAGCAAAGCCGGGTACTTGCCGCTAGTGACGGATAACACCGATGTATGATGGCTTTTATCATAGTGCTGCATCTGTAAATGCCTAAGGCCGAAGTCTAAATAATGGATTTATATTACACTAAATCAGCCAAATGGCGGAGTAATCTTATAAAAAAGGCAAAATAATTTCGGAAATAAACTGGTGACAGGTATATTTGTTGGTTTCTGATGTTTAGTGTGTAAGGCTACTGAATTAGCTTATGAGGTTGTAGACTTTGTGTTCTGAATCACTTTGTGATCTTGTTTTGTGTTCATGTAAGGTTTGTTCAGACGAATTAATTGTCTCTGTTGGGTTTGTGCGTTCATTTGTGTTTGAGGAGCTTCGCAGACGTCGTGAGGCACAGCGAGGCTCTCAGCCGACGTAATTACCTTACAGTCTGCAGCGCCGTGGATTTCCTCGTGCGGGAAATTCCATGGTGTTGGGTTTTTTCGGGAAGACAGAGCTACTACACGTTTTTTCATTTGTAACAATTTTACCTGCTGTTTAAATAACTTCATGCATGTAATACTTCTGCATTAATGAATATGAGTTGATTCCTCTTAAACTTTGTGGGTTTACTTATGTTTTAATAAAGATTTAATGAATTTATTGTGTAAGACTGTGTGCATGTATATGTCTAAATCCAAAATGTCGACTGCGGTTAAGATAACGAATTGTGCTGTTCATAAGGAAGACAGGCTGACAAAAATGGAGCAACGAATCATTGAAAGAGGCAATGCAGCATCTAAGAAATTGTTTAGCTTGTTAAAGGTGCCGCTAGGAAGTTAACTTTCCTGAAGCTATTTTAGTCGCTATGTAAAAAAACATAGCCATGAAAGAGTCTCTGCTCGGGGCTTAAATTACAGGGATGCAAAGGAGAAATGCTATGTTTGTGTCTCTTTTGATGAGTACATAAGCATCAACAAAAGTCTTTATTTTCTAAATAAAATGTTCATTTCGTCACCTTACCTTACCTGTAGGACAAGTTGACGAATAGTACTGTCCCTAACAAAAACAGGTCTAGCTAAAACATATTCAGTCTTAGTCTCTTTTTTTAAATTATCTGATTTTAACATAACGGCCAGAAAAAGTATGATATACTTTAATGTCGCTATCTTACCCGACATTCCCCTATTGATATGGTGTCTTTTGGGACATGTTCGAAAAAGACAATCAATAAGTGTCGATTGGCTTCAAGATTCCTTGACACAGTGAAGGTAAAATTATGTTCCACTACATTTTAAACGAAAAAGTTCAAATACTTATCGAAAATTGTGGAAAAAATGTAATATATAAAATGAATGTATGTCTCTTAGTTTGAATGTATGTTTGTTCGTATTTTACGCACAGCCGTACCGTTCTTCCGACTGAATTTACCTTTTTTCAATGTACTGCTTGCACTTTCGCGGAGGCTGCAGGCATAATTATATCAGTCTATGAGACATAGTTCAGGAGGTATGACGTCATGAACATTGACATGCGCGAAAAACTGCCACATTGTGAATGATGTTTAAATTTATTACGTGTTTACTACTAAATGTATTCACAGTGCATTTTGGGAACAGTATTCATTTACGCCAGTGAATGCAACTACACAATTATACACTTTATAGTTTATGAGATATGACGTCATAAACACTGAGTCGCGTCAGGAACTGCCACATGAAGCTTGTTCCTATTTTATGCGCTGTCGTACTGTTCGTCCGATTGCAAAGAAATTTGGCGCATTAAACCTTCAAAACAAAGTTTCATACAGTGAATGGCGGAGGGTAGCTAGCAATCAACTTCAATTCACTGATCACTATAAAAGTTAGCAGAGTTATATGGAGGAGGAGGAAAGCCACGCAGTAAGCTCTAAGGCGCCTTGCTGCGGAGTGTGCGGCTGGTCCTCATCGGACGTTCAGAGTTCTCCTTCCAGAATGGGGTTGTGTGTTGTCCTTCACATAAGTTACTTTGTAATTCTAGGGCTGATGACCGTTGCAGCTGGTGCCATAGCTTTATATCAACATCTGAACATTATAACATATTGGAGGAGGCAATTGAGTGAGGAGGTGGAGGAATTCAACATGGAGACAAGAAGGTGGTTGGCAGAGAAATGAAAAGGTGGAGATGAGTAGAGAAATGAGTGGTCGGGAACAGAGAGAAGGGGAGAGGTAGTGATGGATAGAGAGAAGGAAGGAGGAGGAGGACAGAGAGAGGAAAGGAAAGGAGAGATGGACTAACTTCAGACTGAAATAAGTAAGTACCTGGGCGACGCTTCGTTTTCAGCTAGTATAATATGCATTTTTGGAAACGTTTGAGCCGGCCGCGGTGGCCGAGCGGTTCGGAGGTTGGAATACCCTCTCGGGCATTGGTCTTTGTGCCGTCTTTAGTATAAGCTAGTTCATAAGTAGTTTGTAAGTTTAGGGACTGATGACGGCGTAGTTAGTCCCATAAGCTATACAAACATTAGAACATTTGAACATAAGGAGTTTGTAAGTTTAGGGACTGATGACCCCGTAGTTAAGTCCCATAAACTCTACAAACATTTGAACATTTCTGTTTCCTTCGGAAAAACAGCATCCTTTTGATAATTTGGCACACTTTAGATTCCTGTAGTAGCACTAAAAGTGGGCCTTTGCGATCGCCTTTTGACAGTTCGAAATTTAAATAATAATTACGGCTTAACCGTCCATCTGACACGAAAATCGAATAAATGAATTTGTTGAGGAGAATGGTCTCTACAACTTCGTTCTCTTATGTGTCTTCCATATCTCGCAAGGTTTCAGAGATATTTGCAACAATAACTGCGATGAAACTTCCTTGCAGATTACAATTGTGTGCTGGAACTGGGACTCGAACCTGGGACCTTTGCTTTTCGCGGGCAAGCGCTCTACCGACTGAGCTATCCCGATACGACTCACGATGCCGCCTCACAACTTTACTTCCGCCAGTACCTCGCCTCCTACTTTCCAAACTTCACAGAAGCTTTCCTGCGAAAGGTCCCAGGTTCCCAGGTCCCGGTTCCGGCACACAATTTTAATCTGACAGGAAGTTTCATATCAGTGCACACTCCGCTGCAGAGTGAAAACTTTCATTCTAATAACTGCGATGTCACACTGTCACTTGATTTTACGTAAACCAGTACAGGCGAAGATAATAAACTTGAAAAACAGGACTAATTACCACGATAAAACAGGTTATGATATTTTAACGGAAAACATATTTAAAATACTTAAGGGATTTTAAAATAATAGTTTGAAGAGGTTCAAATGTTCAAATGTTTGTTAAGCTTATGGGACTTAACTACGGGGTCATCAGTCCCTAAACTTACGAACTACTTACGAACTATCTAAGACTACGGACGGCACAAATATACATGCCCGAGGGGGGATTCGAACCCCCCACCGTAGTGGCCGTACAGACCATGACTGCTGCAGTCCCCTCGGCCACCGCGGCCGGCTTTAAAGAGGCAAAAGATAAAAAAAGAGTACGTTTTTCAAAGTTAAACTCTGAAATATTAAATAATTCTGTCTCTGTGTTAAAATAAGATTAGAGAGAATATTACGTGTTGAGTGCATAGATATTATCACAAAAGTTGGGTGGTGATCGTATCGTCCATAAATTGGTGACAGGTATATTTGTTGGTTTCTGGGGTTTAGTGTGTAAGGCTACTGAATTAGCTTATGAGGTTGTAGACTTTGTGTTCTGAATCACTTTGTGATCTTGTTTTGTCGATTATGAAACACGCCAGCGCGATTTTTTCTATATAAAATGGGTGTAGAGAGCATAATGGACTAGTTTCGACGCAATGTTCGTTCATCTCGGGATGTCGCTCCTCACCACATCATCTTGGAGCAACCTTCCTGAAGATGGCCCAACATAGGTCGCAACTAGTCCATTATGCGCTCTACACCGTTTTTATATAGAAAATAGTATAATATATAAAAGAATAATGTTTGTTTCTTTGTCTTATTTTCGTATTTTATGCACGGTCATACATTCGATTGCGATAAAACTTTGTCAACTCATTGTTTGCACTCGCGCGCATACTGAAATTAACTTCGTATGGTGCGTGGTGGAGAGTACTTTACAATTATTTAATACGTTATTTACGCCTTCACGCTGAAGTGGCTGGACAGATGTGTTTGCGATTTGGAAAGGAGGTAGCTTATACGGTTTAATACATGGGCTACCTTTCGTAAGCCACCTCCTCAGTCCCGAGAATTTTTTTGTCAATTTTTTAACAATGTATTTCTTTATGATTAATAATACTTCAAAAATATTTTAAAAATTCAGGCCTCTTTATATCCTACAAAAATAAAAGCATTTGACTGATGAGGTACCTAGTGTCCTGTCTACATCTACAGCTACATCTACATAGATTCTCTGCAAATCACATTTAAGTGCCTGGCAGAGGGTTCATTAACCACCTTCATAACTATTCTCTACCGTTCCATTCTCTAATAGCGCGCGGGAAGAAAGAACACCTACATCATTCCGTTTTTGTTCTGATTTCTCTTATTTTATTCGGATGGTCATGTCTCTCTATGTAGGTGCGTGCTAGCAAAATATTTTCACATTCAGAAGTAAAAGTCGGTAATTGAAACTTCGCAAACAGATCACGCAGCAATGAATAACGTCCTTCTTTTAATGATTTCCACCCCAATTCGTGCAAAATTTCCGTGACGCTTTCCCTCCGTAACGTGATAAAACAAAACGAGCTGCCCTTTCTCTGAACCTTCTCAATATCTTCCGTCAGTCACACTTAGTCAGGGTCCCACAATGGGCAACTGTGCTCCAGGAAAGGACGTACAAGTGTGATGTTAGCAGTCTCTTTGGCGGAGCTGGTGAATCTTCGAAGCGTTCTGCCAATGAAACGTAACCTTTGGTTCGCCCTTCCCCACAACATTTTCTGTGTGTTCTCTCCAGTCTAAGTTGTTCGTAATTGTATTTTCGACCTTAAGGTTTGACTGATTTACACGTAATTGAAGTTCAGCGGATTTCTTTTAGTGGTCATGTGTATTACTTCACTAATTCGGTTATTCAATTTTCGCGTCAGATGAACGGTTTATTTGCACTTAAAATTACATTACAAACGACTTTTTTTTTTACTATTACTAACGTATTTCTTGTCCGAAATATTTGAAAATTTTCTCCTCTGCAAATTCGATTATTCAATTTTCGTGGCAGATAAATTGTTGTTATTTTTATTTAAATTTCGAACTGTAAAAAAAAAGCCCACTAGTAGTGGGGCTGTGCAGATTGACACACAGTGAGATTCGCCCGTCGACGATAGTGTCATCGACGCAAGATGCTCGGCCAATTGCTGGACCGCAGATCAAAGGATGCCGCCACAGGATGATTGATAGGTCTTCTCGGAAGAACGAAAGATGATTGACAGTTTACATTTAGGTCATTTTGATTCGCTACTTGCCCGACCGCTAATCAAAGGACGCCGGCATAACGCACTTAAGGATTGACAGGTTGCAACACCTCCCTCGGCCACACACGTCGCCCCCCTCCACCCCTCGGCGCCGCCACCAGACAGGCGGCACCTCCGACAGGTCCAGACCTGTAGAACCCTCGACATGTCTGTACTCGCACCCGCGATCCCTACTTGCTCTGCCGATTGCCGGACCGCCGCCTCCGCCGCCGCCGACAGAGTCTACCCCCTCCTCCAACTCCCACGCTCGCGACCGCTTCTCAAAGGACGCCGCCACCCGCCCTACCCGCGAGAACAAACAATACCGCGACGATTGTCATGACCGCACCGACACCGCCCCCGCCGGCCGACCCCTGCGTACTGCACTCTTTTTACGGCGATCACGCCCCGCCAGGTCAGCAGCCAATTAAATTGCATATTTATTATTAAGCGCGCCGGTGTAATGCTAAAAACAATTTAGAACAGAAATGCTTAGTTGGTCTTGTATACTACAGCATGTAGTATTAAATATTAAAACTCGTATGCAAAATTTGCAAGTAAGAATTTACACTCCCATCTCTCTCCACGCTCTTCGCATAGACTACAACCGACAGACGTGTTTAATAATAATAATAGCGCAGGTTACGGTAACGAACGCCACAAACCTACGTATCCATCTTAACATATACTCTTTCTATATACAGAAACAATTCTAACGAAAAGAAAAGAAATGGTCCGTTTCCGGAATTCGACCGCAACCTTAGATCTATAAATGTATCTCTTTGTTTAGACGATGCAAGCAACAGCCATCGAACGGAATGTAACTTGTATGCCAACCACTCTGTCGACAACATGACAGCAGCAGCAGAAGACGACATATTGTTTATACAAAAAATTCCAAATAACGAAAATCGCAATGACATCTAGTACAACGTCTCTAAATATACATCTGCAAGCACCGTTAAACTCGTATGCAAAATTTGCAAGTAAGAATTTATCGATGCGCAAACGCTCCCATCTCTCTCCATGACCTTCGCTTAGACTACAGCCGACAGGCGTGTTTAATAATAATAGCGCAGGTTAGATAATAAACGCCACAAACTTACGTAACCATCTTAGCATATACTCTTTCGATGTACAAAAACAATTCTAACCAGAGCCAACTAACCCAAAGAAAAGAAATGGTTCGTTTCGGATCTCGACCACAACCTTAGATCTATAAATGTATCTCTCCGTTTAGACGAAGCAAGCAACAGCCATCGAACGGAATGTAACTCGTATGCCAACCACTCTTTCGATAAAACAGCAACAACAGCAGCAGCAGTAGCAGCAGAAGACGACATATTGTTTATACAAAAATTCCAAATAACGAAAATCGGCCATGACATCTAACACAACGTCTCTAAATATACATTTGGAAGCACCGTTAACAATCGTCCAGAACGCAGAGCGCTCTCTCGGCAGGCTACATAAAAGAAACATATGCTAAATGTTTAAACAAAAGCACCTAAGTTACATCTCCAAATGATCAAAACCTTAAACGTAGACGCACCACTCTGACAAGGATAGCTCGCATTGCATTTATTTAATGGAGCTGAGCCATGCCGAAAGTTCCGAAATTTAACTCTCTCTCTCTTTAGCGGGTACGTTTCCTTCTTAGATCTAGGTATAGATGCGCCTTCCGAGAATTTGGGTACTTTAATTTTACCTCTTATTTCCTTGCTACAGCAGTACACATCCCATCTAAGGAATCTCTATGTCCTGTTACGATGCAAACTACATTTATCTGACACCGATATTCCAGTGCCCCAGAAGACATTTAATCCCTATTGTGCAACGGAATGTCGAAATAAAAGAAAAATACGTGAAATAATTTACCGATTTCCGACCGTCTACACTAAAACTTTTCGAAATTATTGGCCTAACAACACCCTTTTTCGACAATACAGCAACCACAGAAACGAGGTTACCTGCCCAATGCAACACCGATTTCCAGTTCGACCCGCCCTTTACCCAAAAAATTCCTACTCCAAGTTCCTTTCTCGTGCATTCCACTAATCCGAACTAAGATTTAAGTAGATGTCTACCGCAAACGAAGACGCTAACCTACACACAGCAACACATGATTCTATATAGGAGATGGAGTGTTTACATTTTTTTATTACAGTATAACTGAGTACATGCAACGTAATGTTCGCAAACACTTATATCGCAACCAACGCCCGCATACATCGATCATAATCTGCTCTCTAAGGAATGGATGGGAGTCACACACAGTACAAACACGTTTGTCGTGTATTCCGCTAATTTCGGTCAATACAACGATGCGAGACCAATCCCCCCGCCTGTTTACTGTAAAAGCAAATATTTCTCCCCACTCTATCTGTTTAAACCGGGCTTGCACATATGCAATAGCCTCCTTTTTAAAGCCTGTGTCTTCGCCATATAACCCGGTTTTCGTTTCCCCTTCTTCTTCTTAGGACTTGTGGAATAACGTAGATGATATCTACGTCTGTGGATAATAAAGTCCTGGAATGCTAAAAAAATATAGCTCCTTGCTCGACTCTACAAGTAATTTACAGTTGAAACTAAAAAACATAATGTCCGAGAGAGTGGTCAATTTTCGGGTACTCTTAATACCCAAGTAATCAAATCTAAAAGCGTTTGTGCCGGCCGCGGTGGCCGAGGTGACTGAGGCGCTCCAGTCACGGTCAGCACGGCCACTACGGTCGGGGGTTCGAATCCCCTCTCGGGCATGGATATTTGTGCCGTCCTAGTTCGTAAGTAGTTCATAAGTAGTTTGTAAGTTTAGGGATTGATGACCCCATAGTTAAGTCCCATAACTTTAACAAACATTTGAACATTTTGAAAGCGTTTGCATAGTACAACGGCGTACTTTGTAAATACCGTATCTTCTCTTTGAGAACACTTAAACAATCTTCTTGCACAATCCTCCATCCTGGTAATACCATCTTCTCGACCCAGCGAAAAAATAAAAGTCCTAACAATCAACTGCCTGGACTCTTTATAAAATCGATATCTTTGCTTACACCAGGGCTCGTGATTTTTCGACAAATTTATTTTGGTTCTACAATTCGATGCCAACCACGTTAAGCAGTCGTTTCCTCGCCAGCAACCACTTTGATATTGCTCCTTCCATCCGAAAGTCATGCTCGGATACGAACGCCACTCGGTTGAAGTGTTGTCCAAAAATCCAGGAGATAGAAGCCATCTACACGAAGCTGCTGCTGTAGTATAGATGGGAGCGCCTCCATTAAAAAACATCGATTAGCTGCAGTTTATAAGATATATACCCACAGGACATACATATTTCCCCCCATGTATTCCAGAAATAGTAACTTCGTCTTATCTCCAACGTTTGCAGTATCGAACTTGCGGAATTCACTACACACACACACATGCGCGCACTCCATTGGCTACAACTAGCGCACTTTAAGTTACGAAACTATAGGAGTTTTATAAAACACGTTGATTTTCGACGAAAGAATTATGATTTACCGCAGTAGACACATCCGCTACGTAACGTAATGCACACCAGCCGTAAAGTAGACAACACTAGCATACTATTAAAAAGGCGATGCTTCGACGAAAGATCACTGCACCACCAAAGTCGGTATTCTTTAGAGCTTTACCGTGACGTATATTTAGGGTATATCAACACTTTTTACTTACATTCCGTCCCATCTACCCTACAACACTCTGTACAACACCTGCAGTCAACACGAACCTACAACAACAAACGAATCTAGCCATTCCAAATCGTTTTTTGTCCCAACTAGCATGCTGCAAGCTATGTATATGTTCGTAACAACCCAGACAGAGCTATCCTTACATCTGTCACTAGCCCAGTACCAACTCTAAACAAGTTACCACAGACGGTGTTATAACCGCGATCAGCAACAGACAAGATCTCCCAGACACACAGCGTTTTAATAAAGTTTCGATCTCGCTCTCTCTCCACCCAATAACTACGTTGGTTGCTTGACCTGTCCCTAACATCCAACCACAACTTTGTTTCCAATGCATAGCCCGGCAGACAATATTTCTGGAACGCTTTCTATCAGCCAATAGACTATATACCTCGAGCATTCGCGCACAAACCACCATCGTATTCCACTCCTTCTAACAAATTATTACTCTCGATAAACGTCTGTAACACAGTGTAAAAAAATGAGCGACGTGCACACGCACAGAACAGCTAACAAGAAAAGATCTAGATCCAAGCCAAATTCTTATAATCCTTACAAGCAGCAACGCAAAATAGTCTACACCATTTCGAACTAATGCAACACCAGATTTTTTAACGATCTCCAAGAGCAATCCTTTAGAGATTAAACATATGATTTAATGCACCTCCAACGTAGGTAACTAATCCTCTAACTCGATGCTTATCGACCAAAGAACATTAATTTACCACTGCAATCATCTCCGATAGGCTACCGAGAGACGTCCATTCGTAAACACAGCTAAAAGAAGATATAAATGCCCCACATCCATGCTACTAAGTATCTATATGTATTTCCACAATTGTGGATCACATCTGCGTTGCATCGTATCGCACGACTAAACAGTTCGAAATAGGTACTTCGCGCAAGCTAGCATGCATACTCACATTCCATGTTATTTCTGGCTGTAGGCGAGTGCGGACCTGTTGACCCATCGTAGACGCCGGTTTGGAGCGTGTGTAAGTCCTATACATGTAAACATACCTGTCCACGCTCGCACCTGAGCTGGAAAAGTTTGCAGTTTAACTTTTCCCGGCCGCACCAGATTCCGAATACAAGAGACCTATTTTCGCGAAGATGGATTTATATTGATTGTAACAACAGACATAAAAATAAAAAAAACGATCGAAATGCTGCAGCTATATCATAGCTCTTAGTACACAATCATCCCATAAAGAGACAACCGCACACATACGTATTACCGACAAATACCGCAACATTTCCTCGCAGCTGACACAAGCGATGTTTTTACCGTACGAGCTGTCGTTATAACGTTTAGACGCAGATACATATACAGACAGTAGGATGAGCGCAAATTTGCGACGTAGCTCTTACAGAAACGAAATACAGGTTTTCTTTTTTTTTTTTTTTTTTTTAGAAATTCGATAAGAAGAAGAAGGAAATTTATACAAGATGAACCAATGTGCAATAAGTCAAACCCCACTCCATGCAGCAATGTACCGAGCAACATCAATTTAAACGAACGCTTTGCTTAGCTGTAGAATAGAACAACACAGAATTACACCTCCCTAACAGATACTTTACCGAGGGAGTTACTGCTCTCTGGTAACAAGCAACCTGTCTTCTGGTATCTTCTCCTAAACCCTGTAAGACCGAAACTTTCTACTCGAGAAGCTAGACACAGAATACAAATCGTTCTTTATTATTCTTGTTATGTGTAACTTTAATTTTCTCCGCTGTAATTTTTTAACTCGTAGTTTTAGATCCACATCAGCGTCTCCTATTACCGTTCCAGCCAGAAGTTCGAAAGGTAGAGGGAAGGTATGTTCTCGAACTTCATTACGTATCTTCGTTTCCTCCTGCATTCCAACTCCTTTACAGCTCTGCACCTTCGGGCAATGCTTCTAGACGAGAACAATCGGGTATTTTAACTTTTCCCATTATTTCCTGTATAGCAATATGCGTCCCTATGTCTGTACGTTACCAACTCCTGTGGTAATTTCTGTATGGAGCACTAGGTTTACGACTATTGCAAACGATTGCTTGTAATTCCATCCGTTTTTAACTCTGCAAATGACTGTTCCCAGTCCTCCATATTTGGATGGATTGTAGTGCCTTGTTTGTTAAGCTTATGGGACTTAACTACGGGGTCATCAGTCCCTAAACTTACAAACTACTTATCAACTACCTTATACTGAAGACGGCACAAATATCCATGCCCGAGGGGGGATTCGAACCCCCGACCGTTGTGGCCGTGCAGACCGTGACTGGAGCGCCTCAGTCTCCTCGGCCACCGCGGCCGGCTGTAGTCCCTTCTCCAAACGATAATGCAATACGTTTTTCGTGTGTTCCGCTATTTTCGGTCAGTACACCGACGCGTGACCAATCTCCCTGACTGTTTACTGTAAAAAGCAAATATTTTATAAGTCCCAGTCGTAACCAGATTTCTCCACACCCTCTGTTTAAGCCGGGCTTACACATATGCCATAGCTTCGTCTTTCTCCAGCATTAGTTTGTACTCGTCCTTTATGGCCATATATTCTAGTTTCCTTCTCTTGGTCTCGATATCCGCCATTTCCAGTTTTCTTTTCGCGCACATAAGACATTAACTGCAGATAGCGATGTAATTTCTTTAATGGGGGATGGCTTAAGTCTGTGTGATACATTTACTCTTTTCGCTGGACTTGCAGAATGACATTGCTTGTAGGTGCTAGACTTAATTCGGAGATATCTGTATCTGGAGGCAGTGTGGAGAACAATGTTCCGGGTTGGGGGAAGTATGTTTCCCCTGCTTTAATGTAGCTTTTAGGTGTACTACTTATATCGTCTTTGCCGCTGTCATATAGGTAAGAAAGCTACCTTGCATCGCTTTCAACTACCTAGTTTCAACTACTTTTCAAGGTCATCCAACTGACCAATTCCAACTATCGATATACTTGCATGCAGACCGTTGTACATAGCAGAGTTTCTTCTCCAAATAGTAGCAATCTCTATTCTCTCCTGCAAATCCTCCAACCAACAGCATTCGGGATTTTAACTTTTATGCCCAAAATATTACAACTATTAAGGCTATTTTATTCCGCACTAATGCGGAATTTTTTTTAGAATTTTAACATTAAATTAAAAAGAAAAAAAAAAAAAAAAAAAAACAAGTGGTCATTCCACTATAAATACAGGCACATAGAGCACAGTAAATGTAGGGTTCTTAGGATTTCTTGTAAGGTAGTAAATAAAAATAGCCTTAATAGTTGTAATATTTTGGGCATAAAAGTTAAAATCCCGAATGCTGTTGGTTGGAGGATTTGCAGGAGAGAAAAGAGATTGCTACTATTTGGAGAAGAAACTCTGCTATGTACAACGGTCTGCATGCAAGTATATCAATAGTTGGAACTGGTCAGTTGGATGACCTTGAAAAGTAGTTGAAACTAGGTATTGAAAGCGATGCAAGGTAGCTTTCTTACCTATATGATATAATTTTGCTTATATGCAGCGTTTCTGAATCACAGGTGCTAAGACACGTTCCATTTGTTGTATTCGTCGGTGGAAGCGCTCTCGATCTAGTGCATATTGCTGCCACTCGCCTTTACGAGCTGCTGTGTATGTAAATCTCCAACTGATCATTAAGTGCGTCTCGTTAGCATCTGTATTAAAACGAACCTTCTTCCCCTCGTCACCACTCATCTTCGACTGACGCGCGAGGTGCAGAGCGCGGGCATTTTTTTTTTTTTTTTTCTTTTTCTTTTTATTGCCGGGTGGTGGCGGCTTGAGGTTAGGAGGTGACGCGGTCACCGTGAAAATTCTTTCGCGCATGCACTCTATCACAAGTACGCGATAGGCGGTGGTGGCGCCGGACTGGACATGTCAGCGGCAGCGGCGGCGGCGGCCCGGCAATCGGCCGAGCGAGTAGGGGTCGCGGGTGCGAGTACAGACATGTCGAGGGGTCTACAGGTCTGGACCTGTCGGACGTGCCGCTTGTCTGGTGGCGGCGCCGAGGGGTGGAGGGGGGCGTCGTGTGTGGCCGAGGGAGGTGTTGCAACCTGTCAGTCCTTAAGTGCGTTATGGCGGCGTCCTATGATAAGCAGTCGGGCAAGTAGCGAATCAAAAGGACCTATATGTAAACTATCAATCATCCTTAAGTGCGCTATTGTTCGAATGTGGCGGTATCCTTTGATCTGCGGTCCGGCAATTGGCCGAACGTCTGGCATCGATGAGACTATCGTAGACGGACGATTCTCAGTGGGGTGTAACCGGCACAGCTATACTACTCCCGCGTTTAGTGTTACTACTGTAACCTAAAGTTGGCCAATATTGGTACTCTATATTGGTATTTTAATACCGATATATCATTACAAACAATATTTCCGATTCACATCGATATTTATATGTAAAATATCGATATTAAACAAGAGCTCCGATTCCCAGCTGGTGTTAACAAAATCGCCGCACCTTAGGCGATGCTGGAGACTGTGGTGTAATGTAGCGGGTACTAACTGAAGGGCGGTATTTTGGGGAACGGTACTGCTGTGACGTCAGAGAGCCGGGCTGTCGCATTAACGCGGCAGTATTTATGTCGGCGGACAGAGGCGCGCCGCTGTCGCAGAGCTGGGGACGCCCGGGCATTTGCTCAGATTAATCACACGACACCCGGACCTGGCCGTTAATAAATAATACCCGCTTAAAATTCGGCCGCCGAGCAGCTCAAACGGCGCTGTTGACTGCGCGCCAAGGTGTCCTGATGAAAATGGATAAGCAAAGCGCAGAGACAATGGGGCCCTGCGCGTGAGTTACGCCGCTGACAGGAGTGCCAGTTTATAGAGGAGGTGGCCGCGCGCCCCGAGGCACCGCCTGATGAGCCGAGCCGAGCGCAGCGACTGTGTGGACAGGCAGCGTGCAGCAGACTGCACCGCAGCAACGCCCGCTGCATACGTAAACAGCGCGAAGGAGGCCCTGCCCGCTAGACAGCTCGCGGGATTTTCTGCGCCCTGCCCATGCGGTAAATGATGGCCTAATGCCTCTGACTGGGCGACGCCTTTTATTTCTGCGCGGATCGAACAGATGTGATATGCTAATAAAGGCCGCATTAAGGGCCCGCCTTTAAATTGCCGGCTAATCCGCTGTCCGGCGGGCCTGGGTGTAGCTGCCAGCTGTCTCGCGACTCCAGGTGCTAAATCGATTACCTGCGCCCAACGGACGTACTATATATAAAACGCATTGCGATCCGAGGTGGCCCTGTAGCGTTAACCACGCACTCGATCCTGCAGGAGGCAGAGGTTGAAACTATCGATGATGACATAAAAGTTTTCTGGGTGTTCTACCGCGTCATGATGTAAGGCTATTACTTAAATAACCGACGTTTCGGCCAACGTTACAGTGGCCTTCATCTGGGTATACTGATGTGACCTGGTTGTTACTACTCTTTTATATCACTTTCATTTAGACATTACGTCACAATTTTAAAAAATAAGCGATGTTATTGGTGAATTTTTGGCGGAAGAAAGGAACTTTATTTTGATAGGATGCTGAGGTGAGGGAGTGGGGGTTAGCCGTTGCTACTTGCGTAGCGAGACCCAGATGAAGTCCACTGTAACGTTGACCGAAACGTCGGTTATTTAAGTAATAGTCTTACATCATGACGCGGTACAACACCCAGAAAATTTTTATGTCATCTGACTCTGGCCGCGGAAGCCTACGTAATTAAACTATCAAATGTATTGGACAAATAAATTGAATGAAATATTGGTCCTATTTCTTTGACGAAAATCTTTGACGTGACGCCGAAAGGGAGTATTACACTATCATCCAATATTTGATGAAAGTTTCTACAGAATGGCAGACAGTAACTCATTATTATATTCGGCAGCTGCGCGTTTACAAGAAAATAAAGAATGAAATAAAAATGGTAAATTTACTAGAAGCCATGGAAATCAAAAAAATCAAATGTTTGTATAGCTTATGCAACTTAACTACGGGGTCATCAGTCCCTAAACTTACAAACTACTTATGAACTAACTAATACTAAGGACGGCACAAATATCCATGCCCGAGGTGGGGATTCGAACCCTGACCGTAATGGCCGTGCAGACCGTGACTGGCGCGCCTCAGTCTCCTCGGCCACCGCGGCCGGCCCAGTATTACACAATCAAATTTATTGGACAAATAAATTGGATGAAATATTGGTCCTATTTCTTTGATGTGACGCCGAATGGGAGTATTTCACTATCATCCAATATTTGATGACAGTTTGAAAATCAAATCAAATGTTTGTATAGCTTATGGGACTTAACTACGAGGTCACCAGTCCGTAAACTTACAAACTATTTATGAACTAGCTTACACTAACGACAAACAAATATCCATGCCCGAGGGGGGATTCGACCTCCCGACCTTAGTGGCCGCGCAGACCATGACTGGCGCGCCTCAGTCCGCTCGGCCACCGCGGCAGGCGATGAAAGTTTCTACAGAATGGCAGACATTAACTCATTATTATATTCGGCAGCTCCGTGCTTACAAGAAAATAAAGAATGAAATAAGAATTGTAAATCTACTAGAAGCTATGGAAATCGCAGCGAGATAATAAACATACCATAAAATTTGCAATGGTAACTGCCAGTCTAGGACGTAAAGGCACATATATTCAAATTATATGCGAATGGACGATATAGTACATTTAAATATACGATAATGAAATAGGTTTTTCTGTTATATTACAAAGCAGAAAATTCACCTCAGAAAATGTATATGCCGCGGTGGAGTAGCCGAGCGGTCTAAAGCACCTTGCTGCGGAGCGCGCAATTGCTCGCCGCGGAGGTTCGAGTCCTCCCCGGGGCATGAGTGTGTGTATTTGTCCGTAGGTTAGTTTACCTAGGTTTAAGTTCAAATGTTCAAATGTCTGTAAATCTATCGGACCAAACTGCGTGGTCATCAGTCCGTAGCTTACAAACTACTTAAACCTAGGTAAACTAACCTCCGGCAAACAAACAAACCCATGCCCCAGGCAGGACTCGAACCTCCACGGCGAGCAACCGCGCTCTCCGCAGCGAGGTGCTTTAGACCGCTCGGCTACTCCACTGCGGCTAGGTTTAAGTAATTTGTAAGCTACGGACTGATGACCACGCAGTTTGGTCCGATTGATTTACAGACATTTGAACATTTGAAAATGTATATACACAAAAGACAGAGCTAATGTGACGCTCCGATTTCTTGCAACAACAGAACGCTGCTTTAGTTTACGGCTGGCACTATAGTACTACAGTGCACATTAACGAAAACAATATTTCAGTTTACTGTTGGCACCCATTACGGTAGTGCGCATTGACAAAAATAACACGCAAAATATAAAGCACTTAAAGAGATATTATAATGTATATGCTGTTTAGTACAGTATATTGTCATCAGGTACAATCTGTATTTAGGTATTTATTTTGAAAACTTATTGTTTCATCAACTACAGATTTGATGAAAATTTACGATGCAGATAAACACTTTTTAACCAATGGCATCTGGAGTACAAAAATGCAAGAATTGAGAACTAAATAAAAAATTAAAAAATAAATAAAAAATATTTATATGCGAATGTACTGTGTCTGTCGCCTCCTTCTCTATGCACGCCTTTTAGAATATAACCTCGGTAAATCCAGAGGCAGATGTGGACGCCTATGACAAGAACTGTAACATATCCCAGCTACCCAATTGGCACACAGTTTATTTCTTGCATCGTACTCCATTTGTAAATTACCGAGCGCCTCGTCTGCTGTGTACATTTCTATCAGTTATGTAGCCAACAAACACACCCACAAAAATTTAGCAGCCATCAGCCATGTCTTTGATTACAGAATACAGACGTAAAACGACTGCAGTGGTGGTAGCGCTCCAAGCGGTTACATTTCTCACTGCAGGAAACTGACGGCCAACGCTTTCTTTGGTCAAATGTAAGGCCAGGCGCTAGATTTGATCAAAGAAATTGGACGAACAGCGAGATTTGACAAAAGTGTCCTATTACACTACGTCCAATATATTGGACAAATCATCTTTGTCCAATAAATTGGATAATGTAATACCGGCTTATATTGACAAATTGGTCTGGGGAAAAACTGTTGGTACTTCCATGGCTTTAATCTGGCATCACTGGGATGAACGCTGATCAGCTGATGCACCAACATTGTTTTCGTTATAATCACAAAAATACAGTTCCAGATGGCGAGTCCGCTTGAAAGTTATGACGTTCTCTTCGTGATAGTATGCTCGATTCACTCAGAGACCAGAGTAATGGAAGTTGGTACAGAGAGCAAGGTAAAATTTTACTTCGCTGCCCACGAGATTCTGGCTGTTATGTTGGCAATATACATCCCTGACCGTCCATTACGCATTATCATATAATCAGATTCTAGAAGGGATGGAGAGCATCATCTTCTTAATTTCAAGTTCTCGGGGCTTTTGTTGTGTATTACGAAGGTGTCCATTTTTAGCTCTAAACTGGTTTTAGGGCGACTAATACTTCAAAATACGCACTACGTTGCTTGTTTATAATGCTTGCTAATAAAAATAAAGTCACTCTACAATAAAATTTCTATTTTTCACTTCCATAAAAGAATGTTCATAAAGTTTTATGTTTAAGTCTATGATAACACTCGATTTGATTCCACTATCGAACTCAACACTTTGTTTAAAAAAAAAAAAAAATGTCTGTACATCTATCGGGTCAAACTGCGTGGTCATCAGTCCGTAGCTTACAAACTACTTATAGGTAAACTAACCACTAACCTACGGACAAACACACACACCCATGCCCCAGGGAGGACTCGAACCTCCACGGCGAGCAACCGCGCTCTCCACAGCGAGGCGCTTTAGATCGCTCGGCTACTCCACCGCGGCAACACTTTGTGGCAACTCGATTTTAATGTTATTACTGCACAAGCGAATGAAATTTACCTTCGTTTTGTAAATTAATATCATATATTAATCTTTCAAAGTCTACATCGGTAAATATTCTGTTACTTTCAGTAAACGTTGTAATTTCAATAAATTTACTGTAAGCACTGTTTTTGTGAATGAACTGGTATCCAAACTTAGGTCGCATCAGGGAATTTTACATTTGCGGACTTAAAAGTGAACAGCAAGTTTGTCAATTCTAGACAAAAGTAAATATTTCCTTTCTGAGATATTACTTTTATGACCTTTGCTGAATAAACCTTTGAACTTTTAAACAGGTAAGTACTTCTGGTCACTGAAATCCTCTGCACTTTTATCACAATTGGAAATAATTGACTTCGTGGGTATTAAAGAAAAATCACGGACACAACTCATTCGAAGAGAACAAGGTAAATCTCAACTATTTGAAGTAAGAATGCGTAACTTTTGTAAGTATTCTTCAGTTATATTTTCAGTGATTATAGACGTTCACAAGAGAGAACTTGAACAGAACAAGTATCATGATCTATACATAACTGCTACGGTACAACGAATACTTTAACACTGCTTGACGATGATCATGGAGGTTCCATTACTTGAAAAGTATTGCTTTGAAGACCACCTGATACAGTAAAGCATTTCAAATTTCAACATCGTTTTATACAAAAAAAATTGTATGATTATTTCATTAAATAATTTTTAAATTGCTGACAGACCACTGTACCTGTCATGCGTGATGAAAATATGTTACAAAGTTCCACCTTAATTAAACAACGTTCTGTTATTTGTTTTTTTCGTTTTAAAGGCGAGACATCGGTGAATATATACTGTAGAATGTCTAAATTCTATGATGAAAGTTGTATGAATCATGGAAATTTTGACAAGCGCCTAGAGCAATTCAAAAATGGTCGCGACTCAGTGATTGACAAACACCGTTCTGGCCGACCAGTAGCAGTTTCAAACTAGCTGTAGTACTGTAAAACATGTGCAATATGGATCCCGAAGGAGTTGACGCAACTAGACAAAGAAACAATTGAGAGTGTGCTCAGAGCTAAAGGAGTATTATGAAAGAGAAAGTGAACCTCAACTAATTTTTGTCATGAAACTTGGGTTCACTAATATAAGGCAGAATCAAACAGGCAAAGCATGAATTGAAGCACACCAACTAATATGTCAAGAAAAAAAAATCAAAAATCCAAGTATCAGCAAGAAAAGTCATGTTGGCGGTGTTTTGGGGCGCTGAAAGTTTTCTAAATGATTATCTCTAAGAGCATCGTACAATGCACCGCCGACACTACTTGGATTTGTCTTTAAACAAGGTGAAGACAAAAACGTCGTGAATCAACGAGGTGTGATTCTCCAGCAAGACTACGCACGTTCTCATATTTCTCAATTAACCCATGAAACCATGTACAAAATGGGCTGGGAACCACTCCCTCAACCTCCTCACAGTCCTGATTTATAATCTAGTGATTTAAATTTGTTTGGTGTACTTAAGGAGTCATTACGTGGGAAGAGGTTGCAGGAATTTCTTTGCAGCAGCAAGAAAAAAAGCTTGCAGCCCATTGGAACAAGTGCCGATACTATCACGTGGCTTATATTGAAAAGAAGACAAAGTATTGTTTTTAAAAATAAAGGGTTTTTTCTCCAGACCAATTTGTCGTTTTAATTACTGAATCATCCTCGTCGAAACGTCAAATCTTTGTTAGAAGAAACTGCAGAAAAGAGGAAAAAAAGTTCAGTCATCAGTTGATCCTACAGATAGACTCTGTAAAGGAGTGTTACATAACTAACGAGATGATGACTGGTTTAATTTCTATAAAATCTCTGTCTGTACATGTTATACAGGATCTTTCAGGACGAATAGTAAATACGAGGGTTGGAACTTAAATTGTTGCAACTATTTATTCACAACCAATACAAAATCGTTACACGTTTGCACCTGTTACTGTCCTTCAAAGTAGTCACTAGCGTTCTGTACAACAAGTTGCCAGCGATGTGGAGGTCGTAGTATACCATTATCAGAGCCTGTTCTGTTGATGGTGCGAATGGAGCGGTCTACTGCCTGTCGAATCTCTGGAATAGTTCTGAAGCGAATGCCACGAAATTGTTCCTTCATCTTCGGAATCAAATCAAAGTCACAAGGACTTCAGTCTGGATGGTATACTTCCGATCAACCGAACAGAGCAAATATAGCTTGCGCTGTATGCCCCCCCCCCCCCCTCACTGCCGTGCAAAATAATGGGTGAGCTCACGAATCGTATGGCGTCGATCACTGTCCACTAACGCGGCAACAATATGCACTTCTTCTTCATAAACGCTAGGACGACCTGCCCGATGCATGTCTGCCACAGTTCGCCGACATTCGTTGCAGGCTTTTATCTAACGTGTCACTGTTTCGTACGGCAATTCCGATTCGCCGCACGCGTCTTCAGGACTTTGATGACACTGCCGTGCTGTACGACCTCTGGCACATTCCATCTTCATCCAACTCCGTTGTTCCTGTTTAGAAAACATATTGACACTGTTACGTTAGACCGCTCGCTCCCGAGTAACTGTGTTTCCCTCGATTGTGCGCACGCATCTGACGTGGGACGGCGAATTCATTTGCTGGAGGTAAGGGAGGTCCGTCAATAACGTGTGCTATCAGCGACAATAGCAGATTCTATGGCATAATGTCTCCACAGGACCGCGGCGAATTAGCCATGCGTACTGGGGCGCCGTGCTGCGGTTCGAGTCCCCACTCGGCATGGGTGTTAGTGTTGTCCTTAGGTTAGTTTACCTTAGTTTAAGTAGTTTGTACGCTACGGCTAATAGCCCTGCAGTTGAGTCCGATAGATTTACAAACATTTGAACATTTTTGTTCCCATTATTTAAGTTCCAAACCTCGTGTTTTAGGAGGTGGTAGTATGAACGAATTGCGATAAAAAAGTGGCTTATAACGTCGGCCCAGTTCTGGTGTGTACAGATATACTGCTCAGTTCAATGCATTTAGTTTCAAAAGATGGTACACCGATTGCTAAAGTCAATATTACACTAAGAAATTACGTTTGATAAGAAATCTTTGTCACAGAAAATTGGACAGCGCAATATGGAACTTTTGTCGAAGTTATCTATCGTCAATAATTCTTTGATCCAATTTTGTAGCTCACCTTAGATTTCATCAAATAAAGCTTCGCATTATTAACTGTGGCGAGAAATGTGAGTGCTTGAAGCACTAGCATCGCAGGAGCAGACCTTGATGTACTGTTTCAAAACATGACCGCGAAATTCGTATGGTAAGTCGCCGAAGCAGCAAAATTTACACATTTGTATGAGGCTGATTATAAAAACCGACTGCATCGAACCGAAAGCAGAAGACAATTACGGAGGTCATTAACGATCAAGTGAGGACTGGGCGCACGAGAGACTTGTATAAAAGAAAAAATTAGAAAATTAGTACCTCCGCATCAGTTTTGCAGCGGAGAAAGCAAAAGTACATTAACGATACTGTGTTTATTCACTATATATATTTATTCTGACAAATACTACTTACAAGAAATGTATTTATATAAATTTACACAATACATAAATATTTTGAATGGTTTTATTTACTGCAGACTCGACAGAGTACTAGAAAAACGGGAAACAAGGAACAGGGTCGTTAGCATCCACAAGTGTACTGGGTTCCACCCAATTCCAGCTCTTGAAATTTTTTTTAGGCAGAAAATGTCTAGCTATTGCAATTAGTGCAAATGCCAGCCATAGAGTATAAACATGATATTTATACTCTGTGGGACCAAAAGCCAAGGTTAATAACCAATATTAGTCAAATGTTCAAATGTTTGTATAGGCCATGGGACTTAACTACGAGGTCATCAGTCCCTAAACTTACAAACTACTTAAGAACTACTTACGAACTAGGACGGCACAAATATCCATGCTCGAGGGGGGATTCGAACCCCGACCGTAGTGTCCGTGCAGACAGTGACTGGAGCGCCTCAGTCCCCTCGGCCACCGCGGCCGGCCTCCTAAACGCAGACTAGCACATTCAAGAGTGTTTACTAGTGTGATGAATACACTGCGTGATACTGGTACATAGAGATAGGCTATGAGTGCGTTAGAGAAACGCACGACGCCAAGGCAAATTATCGAGAAATTCGAAATGTGCTACGCTCTCTGGAGGCTGAGGGAAACTAGTAGCCGGCCGCAGTGGCCAAGCGGTCTGCGGCGCGCCAGTCACGTTCTGCACGGCCACTACGGTCAGGGGTTCGAATCCCCCATCGGGCATGGATATTTGTGCCGTCCTTAGTATTAGCTAGTTCATAAGCTTAGGGGCACCTTCCCATTTTATTTAATATTGTTTATCACCAGTGCTGAGAACAAGCTCAGATGAAATTTTTTATGTTTAAGTTCCATTGTGCCAGAAATGATTTTCTTTAGCCACCTATATGAAATAACTTTTTGGTGGCTTGTTTATTAATGCCTGTGTGTAATGTTGTGTGAGGTGCTACGTATATTGGCCACTGTATCGTTAACTTCCTGATATTAGAGTAATTTTGAACCAAGTCAGTTCTCAATTTGGGTCAGGGAACAAGGTTTTTGCAGCAGGGAGTAGCCGGTAGCTCACACGGATCTATTGCTAATTTTACTGCCAAAATTAACCTTCTTTATAACTGTAAATTCTTATCTGGATACCTTCTCCCAGAATTCAAATGTTCAAATGTTTGTACAGCTTATGGGACTTAACTACGGGGTCATCAGTCCCTAAACTTACAAACTACTTATGAACTACTTACGAACTAGGACGGCACAAATATCCATGCCCGAGGGGGGTATTCGAACTCCCGACCGTAGTGGCCGTGCAGACCGTGACTGAAGCGCCTTAGTCCCCTCGGCTACCGCGGCCGGCCTCCCAGAATTAAGCTTTTATTTCGTACAGTGGTCTGTTTTTAACCCAAGGCAGCGTCTACAACATTACACCCTGAAATATTATGCCGTCCCGGGTTTTACTTAGGCTGCTGAATACAGTCCTCATGCGACATCAGATATAGTACGACAGAATACGCCACTTGTCGGCGACTGAGATGATTATTATTCCGCAAAAATTTCAAAATCAAACCGTATTTTTGAAAAGTTATAACTATTCTTTATGTTCTTGAACTTGGTTATGATGAATATGACAGGAAATTTGGGAAATTGCAAGATATCGAGCCAGTCCCACGCATGCGTACACCTAAAACTGTTTGTTATTAGACCTTTTTCTGAAGGATGAATGTTCCTCAAAAGTTTTTGCTTCCGTTTCAAGTAACTGAAAAACTCTGGTAAGGACATTTGAAATTTATCTGTGAAGTAACACTGCGTTCAGAGTTTCAACTTTCGATTCTGTTCTTTTCTGATGTTTTGTACATGCTTCGAAAAATTATCTCCACAGCTGCATCAGTATCTGGCAGTGATAATCCAAATTCTACTACCTTAGAATGTGAATAATTACATTTTTACCCATCTCAAATGAACTTCCTTTCGTTCATTATTCCACTACGCATATCTTCCTGTAGTAGCAAGTTGCTTAACATAAATTCTCTGTAACTGGCATTATCATCGATATTTGTTGATTTATTAGAGGCATTTCTCAAATGAACTTCCTTTCGTTCATTATTCCACTACGCATATCTTCCTGTAGTAGCAAGTTGCTTAACATAAATTCTCTGTAACTGGCATTATCATCGATATTTGTTGATTTATTAGAGGCATTTTTACTAATTGGCATACTTATTTCAATATTACTCCATTTTAGGACATTCTTAAGCAAGATTAATACAAATTTCTTATACACTTCAAATCGGTCAGTGCAGAGTGTTTGTTAGATATTCAGTACCGAACCATGTATATGCTTCTCTTTGTAAATCCTTTACTTTCACCTCAATTTTACCTAGGCCTAATTTATATCAAACATTTTACATTTGGCATAAAATTACTCACCTTCTTCTCATTTATAATTTGTTTCAACTTAGAAAGGGCCACGGCTATTTCAACTGCTGCTGTAAACTCACCTCCTTCCTGGAGAACTACTTGGTGGAAAGTTGAGGCTTTGGTTGCGGAAAAAAGAAGACTAAGCCAATGGGTTAGTAAAATTAATTTTTGTAATCACTGGACATGTTTCCTTACTAAGAAAATACTATCTATATTAATATCAGCAAAGCGTTAGAAAACCTTCCGTGATTCTGTTCCCAAAGTATATGTGTGAAAAGTAAATTTCGTGAACAAACATTTCTCCAACACTCGGTAGATAATCTGCAACAGTCTTGTGTTGTGCGCCATATGTGCTTCACATCCGACCCCAAGCATTTCACGATTCAATATCGTTTAAAGGTTGCGTAAAATATTTCTTGTTGTTTTATGTTCTGGCCTACTAATGTCACAACTGATATCTCCACGGACTGCGATTATATTGAATTTTTTTTTTTTTTTTTTTATTTTTTTTTTTTTTTTTTCAAGTAAGTGATTTTTCAGGTAATTGATAACAATAGTTGCTGTTTCGCCGGTACGTTCATCAAGTTCTAAAATTCGCATACGGATACATTGTAGCGGTCAAAAGTACCTAATAATATCAGGAAAATCTGTTTCTCCCCGTCACTCAAAGCATCTGCAAACACTGTAACTTAACTGACTCCTTTACTTCTCTTTGTAACATTTCACAAGAACGAAAGACAAATACGTTCGCAACAATTGCTTCACTGTTCGTGCGATCGCAAGAGAATTTCTGTTAAAACCGTTTATTTTTTACTTTTCTCAGAACAGAGTCATTTGAGCTAAAACCATGATATTCTGCAAACCCCTGAGAAGACAGGCTCCTATCGCATCCAAGTTAATTTACGGTCTGTTGACAAGTTTGGTGGGAAAAATAAACTCCTGAATGACGCAGCAGCATTTGCTGCCTCTTTACGTTTACTTCGATCCATGAAATAAATCTTGCTGGTCTCGTAAGCTGCCTGCAAGGCCAACACCGTCTAGAGACAAGTCGTCACAACAGCCCGTGTCACGTCACACCGGCAGTCCGCGATCGCTAGCTGACTGGCTGGCCGCTTTGTCACAGCCCACTGCCTCGTAGTGGCCGGCTACCCAGTCAGCTAGCGATCGCGGACTGCCGGTGGGATGTGCACGGACTGTTGTGACAACTTGTCTCTAGACGGTGTTGGCACTGCAGCCACTTTTGACGCCATACGGGTAGGGTACCACGTGGGGCGCAGCACGCGATCTCGTTCTCGGGAACAGGGCCAAAGACTGCCGATAATACATGATCGCCGGCCGCGGTGGCCGAGGGGATTGAGGCGCTTCAGTCACGGTCTGCACGGCCACTACGGTCGGGGGCTCGAATCTCCCCTCAGGCATGGGTATTTGTGCCGTCCGTAGGATTAGCTAGTTCATAAGTAGTTTGTAAGTTTAGGGACTGATGACCCTGTAGTTAAGTCCCATAAGCTGTACAAACATTTGAACATTTGAATACACGATCAACAGCTGATGCGTCAGTTGGTAGTGAAATTAGAAGTACTTCTCACACTCTAAAAAAAATGTTCAAATGTTTCTCAATCTATCGAACCAAACTGCATGGTCATCAGTCCGTAGATTACACACTACTTAAACTAAGGTAAACTAAGGACAACATACATACCCATGCCCCAGGGAGGACTCGAACTTCCGACGGCGAGCAACTGCGCGCTTGTAAATATGTAAATAAATAAAATAAATATGTCTGAGATAATAAAGCAGTTGAAATTAAATCTCTCTGGTTATGTTCTGATAAGATGCTGCAAAAAAATTCTGGAAGAGAACAGTTTATTTGTTTCTCACCACCACAGGCTAGTGTTGTGGCGTCAATGTAGGTCGTAGGTAGTTAGATACTCGATTCATGATCTGCAGTTGTGTGTAGCTGTAAAACTTGAATTTATTTTTACACAAGAAAAAGGATAATCCACTACCCAATCTCGAATTGCTAGCTCTCTGTGTCTAATGTAAAAAATATTTTACGATCAATTTAGATAAAGTCCCGTGTGTATAATCTGCAGGTTCTTAATTCCAGATGAGGAAGTCCTGTAGTCTACCTTTGTACTTAACAGAAATTGCGTGTGCAATTGATTAAATAACTGTAGACAAATGCAGAACTTACTTTTAGTTGAAACATACGTATAATAAGCATTCGTCATACATCCAATAATTCTATAACCAAATATGACAATCCTCGTCCATAATTAGAATACTACAAATAACCAGCAAAGAACAACCACTCCTCTTCCTAGCCGTTACATAGAAATTTTATGTTTGAAAAATACATTAAATTTGTGATTAATGATCAGATTTTTGATACATATTGAGTGCTGCAAACTTCATAATTAGTGTTGAATTTAATTCACAACATAACAAAATCTTTTATTGATAGTTACGTGATTAACAAATGTACCTATGTGACGCATAATACTGACAGGTATCTTGCACGCTCTGCAGCGAGGCGCCTTAGACCGCTCGGCTACTCCACCGCGGCTCTTTGCACTCTCATACTTACTACAGTATCACAATGCAATTGATACTTACTGTGAAATATTACATTTTCATAGCATTTGACGAAGCATTTTTTAAAAGACGAATCTAGTGTTGCACAAAGGTATCATGGAATGAGTAAGTAATTTCAGTTTATAACAATTCTGTCATACAACGTCAAAGGAACAGATAAAGAAATAAATATTTTCATAGCGTGATGCTGTAATGAGTACAGCAACGTGGTAGAATAATGTGTTGCGTAATTCGACAGCAGTTACGTTCATAATTCCGTCGTTCAGCTTCTTGGTGAGCGGAGGGAGGGAGATCGACTAATACTAATCACTAAAGGAGAAGGAATTAGGGATCACGACGAAGAAATAAAAATCTTGCGTTTTTCTGATGACATTGTAATTCTGTTAGAGGCAGCAAAGGACCTGGAAGAGAAACTGAGCTAAATGGACAGTGTATTGAAAGGAGCGTGTTGTGACCTCGTCGCCTTTTGTTGAGTACTCGTCCCGGTCTATTTATCTGGAAAGGTACTAGTGCAGGAATCGATGTCAACTGTAACACCTATTCCAATTAATAATCTAAGTTTTATTGACTGAAAATTATATTACTCGCTTCTCGCGGTGTCTCCCGTAAGCTGCTAGATGCGCTGTGACCTAGTTACTGCTAAGTTCGTAGCCGCGTTCTGACTTAGGAACTGTCGGGCTGTCCAGACGTATGTCGGCCTAGATATAGCCGCTTGTAGAGGTCGCGCATCTTCGTTACTCCCTCCAGGATGCGCGGCGCCTGCTTGCGATTGGCTTTCGGTCGATTGCTGCCTTCTCCATGATCGTTCTCTTACGTCTGGTGTGTGGCGCTCACTTTACGCCACAACAAAGCGTATAAGATGAAAATTAACAAGAGCAAAATAAGAGTAATGGAATGCTGTCTTAGAAAATCAGGCAATTGTGAGGGATTTAGATTGGGTAACGAAACAATAAAGGCATTAGTTGTTTGTTTACTTGGGCAGTAAAATAACATACGGTGGTCGCAGTGCAGAGGATATACAATGCAGAATGGCAACGGGAAGAAAAACGTTTTTGTAAAAGAGAAATTTGCTAAGATCGAATATTAATTTAAGTGTTCGGAAGTCTTTTCCTAAGGCATTTGTGTGGAGTGTTGTCTCGTATGGAAGTGAAACATGGACGATAAATAGTTCAAACAGGAAGAGGATAGAAGCTTTTGAAATGTTGTGCTACAGAATAATGCTCAAAATTAGATGGGTAGCTCGCGTAACTAATAAAGAGGTACTGAACAGAATTGGGGAGGATGTTTTGGCATACCTTAACTAAAAGAAGGGATCGGTTGGTAGGACACATGTCTTAAAAGACCTAGAGACGTATACAGTAAGCAGATTCAAATAGATGTGTGTTGCCGTTCTTATGACGAGATGAAGAGTCTTACTGAGGATAGACTGACCTTCTACAGATGGTAAGTAAAGAAACATGTTTTTTTCAATTCCCACTAATTCTTTTTAAATGTTGTTATTAGCATTTCGATGTTTGGAGTGAGATAACTGGTCATAAACCGCATTGCTCCAGTGATTTGATCGTCAGTAAGATTACTCCTGACCTTGAATATCGTTAATTTCATATAAGGAAAAAGAGAAGCACTGTATATACGACGAATTCGCGCAGGTTGGAGACAACCATTAAAACAATTTTCATATGTTGATAACCTTAATGGACCAAACTGCTATGGTCATCAATCTCTAGACTACTTAAACTAACTTACAATAAGGACAACACACACACACACAGACACACACACATATGCCCACCTCCGGTGGAAATGACCACCCAGTCCATAGCATGATACCTTAGACCATGTGGCCAACTATGATCAAATTAATCGGTACTCCTGCAAAGAAACTGCACGCAGTAATTGAAGATCACACTCAGGCCCACTCACGGGATTATTTTTCTGGGTGGCGGAGTGGGGGAGGGGGGGAGAAGGGGCGGTAAGGGCAAATCTGAAAGATAATTTACGTGGTGTAACTTTTAACAGTTGGGCCCAGTGTTCTTGGGGTAAAGCGCTCGACTGGAAACCGAAGGGTAGCGGGTTCGAAACCCGATCGAACCTCGGATTTTTTCAGTTGTGTTTTAACCCATCCTTCACCTCTCAACAATGTGAGGAGACTCCAGAAACGACACGTGGTTCGGATTCCACGTTAAGCTATAGGTCCCCTTTCCCCGGTTGGATAACTGGGATAGGCTAGGAACACGCAAGTCGCTGAAGTGGCGTCCAATGGAAAGACTTGCACTAGGGCAATGAGCCACACGACATTATTATTATTAACTATTAATATGTAGTTTTTCCCGAAATTTCCAATTTTTTGGGAAACTTTTCCAAATTTTTGCTCCATGCAAATGGCAATTACGAACTGAACAAACTCAGCCATTTGTGTAAAGCCATTCTCAAGTAATGATGTATCATACACATGGGAATTGATTTTTATTTATTTTAATGTAATGAGGATAGGTTTCAACTTACTGTCGCAGACAGGAACATAGAAACGACAGTCCACAGTCAAAACATTCAGCCACTGCCTTAATTAAAAATAGGCACATATATACATACAGGTACAACTCACAAACACATGACTACTGTCTCTGGATGCCGACCTCCAACTTGAGACTCTAGACTGATGAAGGCTGTGGCCAAAAGCTAAGTTGTGCGAGTATGATTGTCTTTTCTATGTGCTCTTTTGCGGCTCAGTGAGTTGCAACTTATCCCCATTATTTTTATATAAATAAAAATCCATTCCCGCATTTATGAAACATCATTACTTGAGAACAGCTTGACAGAATTGGCTAGATCAATTTTGCTATGTTTGTAATTGTGAGGGCAAGGTTAGTATTGAAGAGGCGTTTTCAGGAAATTGGAAAATTCGAGAAAAACTAAAGATCCTTTTGCTATGTGATTCTTGGGTGTACTCGGGATTCATGTTTCAAACGTTGAGTATCTGTAATGCTATCTATATTTTGGAACATTTTCCACGAAAAAAAATCTGACACTTGTGAAAAAAGTCGGAAAATTAGGTCAAACTACAAAGAGATAGAGTACCAACTTTAAAACGTTGAAGTACACTCCTGGTCATTAAAATTGCTACACCACGAAGATGACGTGCTACCGACGCGAAATTTAACCGACAGAAAGAAGATGCTGTGATATGCAAATGATTAGCTTCTCAGCGTATTCACACAAGGTAGGCGCCGGTGGCAACACCAACAACGTGCTGACATGAGGGAAGTTTCCAACCGATTTCTCATACACAAACAGCAGTTGACTAGCGTTGCCTGGTGAAACGTTGTTGTGATGCCTCGTGTAAGGAGGATTGTATCCTATCGCGATTGCGGTTTATCGCATCGCGACATTACTGCTCGCGTTGGTCCCGATCCAATGACTGCTAGCAGAATTAGGAATCGGTGGGTTCAGGAGGGCAATACGGAACGCCGTGCTGCATGCCAACAGACGCATATCACTGGCCTCGTATCACTAACAGTGGAGATAACAGGCATCTTATCCGCATGGCTGTAACGGATCGTGCAGCCACGTCTCGGTCCCTGAGTCAACAAATGGGGACGTTTGCAAGACAACAACCATCTGCACGAACAGTTCGACGACGTTTGCAGCAGCATGGACTATCAGCTCGGAGACCGTGGCTGCGGTTACCCTTACGCTGCATTACACACAGGAGCGCCTGTGATGGTGTACGCAACGACGAACCTGGATGCACGAATGGCAAAACGTCATTTTTTCGGACGAATCGAGGTTCTGTTTACAGCATCATGATGGTCGCATCCGTGTTTGGCGACATCGCGGTGAACGCACAATGGAAGCGAGTATTCCTCATCGCCATACTGGCGTATCACCCGGCGTGATGCTATGCGGTGCTATTGGTTACACGTCTCAGTCACCTCTTGTTCGCATCGACGGCACTTTAAATAGTCATGCAAGTGAAGGCTTTCACGACCGGCTGAAATAATTGCTGTTGAATCTTCCGGGTTATGTGGTCGTGGTCGAAGGAACGTACCTGCTCCTGACGTTTCGTCCAGAGCTGCGCTGGACATCCTCAGAGGTGCTACTGGTAGCGGTGAGACTTGCCACATCTCTCACCAGTCGGCAAGACTCACCGCTACCAGTAGCACCTCTGAGGATATCCAGCGCAGCTCTGGATGAAACGTGAGGAGCAGATACGTTTCTACGACCACAACCACATAACCCGGAAGATTCAACAGCAATTACTGTGAACAGTGACCGTTATATTTCAGATGTGTTACGACCCGTGCCTCTACCCTTCATTCGATCCCTGCGAAACCGTACATTTCATCAGGATAATGCACGGCCGCATGTTGCAGGTGCTGTATGGCCCTTTCTGGATATGGAAAATGTTCGACTGCTGCCCTGAACAGCACATTCTCCATATCTCTACCCAACTGAAAACGTCTAGTGAATATGGACGAGCAACTGGCTCCTCACAATACGCCAGTCACTACTCTTGATGAACTGTGGTGTCGTGTCGAAGCTGCAAGGGCATCTGTACCTGTACACGCCATCCAAGCTCTGTTCGACTTAATGCCCAGGCGTATCAAGGCCATTATTGCGGCCAGAGGTGGTTGTCCTGAATACTGATTTCTCAGGATCTATGCACCCAAACTGCTGAAAATGTAATCACACCTCAGTTCTAGTATAATATATTTGTCTAATGAATACCCGTTTATCATCTGAATTTCTTGTTGGGGTAGCAATTTTAATGGTCAGTAGTGTAATTGCCGGATGTATTGGTACATGGGTGGATAATATTCTGCCGGCCGCGGTGGCCGAGGGGACTGAGGCGCTCCAGTCACGGTCTGCACGGCCACTACGGTCGGGGGTTCGAATCCCCCCTCGGGCATGGATATTTGTGCCGTCCTTAGTTGTAGCTAGTTCATAAGTAGTTTGTAAGTTTAGGGACTGATGACGCCCTAGTTAAGTCACATAAGCTCTACAAACATTTGAACAATTACGACTGTTATGAAAGCCTATGGTGGGTCATCTCGCCACAGGCACGACGGAGCGGCCGAGCGCATTGAGGCGCTATGCTGCGATGCGCGAGGCCTTTCCCCGTCGGGGGTTCGAATCACCGCTCGGGCATGGATATTTGTGCCGTCCTTAGTCTTAGCTAGTTCATAAGAAGTTTGTAAGTTTAGGGACTGATGACCCCGCAGTTAAGTCCCATAAGCTTCACAAACATTTGAACTGGTCACTAAAAAATAAGTATTGTGTGTGTGCCAGGTGTTGATATAATTTTGTGCATTCCACGCAGCATCAGCAGGGTGAGACAGCAGAGTATGTTTTTGCGAGTGTCTCAGAGACAGAAAGCATGTGTGAGAGAGATAGGTGTCGCGCTCGCGCTGGCGCCGTTAGCACACAATGGCCCGGCGACAAACAGCCGCATTAACGTCTATGTTAGCGCCGCGGCTGACGTACGGCGTCGCTCCGCCTCTTTCGTACCCACTCGCACTTCGCCACGACTACGCACAACTCTCTCGCAATTTTCCTACCCTGCCTCTGTGACAAGTGGCACTACCCAGGTGACAATCGCCGAGGCTGCGCGGGAACAGCCCAGTGCTCTAACAAGGAGACCACACGGGTATCGGATTATAGAATTTTTTTATATTTATGGTACGTGTAGTTCAGAACCTAAATAACAATCGGCGAAGGCCATCCGACGCCAATCTCAAAAATTCTCGAGAAAATCGATTTTGAAGTTTTCCAAAGTACATATAAGTACCAATTATTAAATTAGTTGCATCATCAGTCGCTGTAGCTCAAGCAGACAGAGAGAGAGTGAGAGAGAGAGAGAAAGAGTGGGGGGGGGGGGGGAGGGGAGAGAAAATGGTACCTTCTGGGCCTTACAACTACCGTGAGAGATTTTTTTCTTTATGTTAGAATACTTACAAAACTTTCATATCTAATGGTAATTTTTACCAAAAATGCACGTATTTTTGTTTATTCGTAATCTTCTATTTTTTTAAAAGGTTGTTAATAATCATGGTTTCAATAAAAAAAACTTAAGTTATATTTTTTTACAGTATTGGCTTCACTATTAGTCTACGACGGTAGGTTTTGATTGTTCAGTTTGTGAAGAGCTACGACGCTTCTTTGGGAAAAATACCACCATAGCTAATAATGACTTTCCAAGCAGCTAACCTACTCAACCATCGTTTTAGGTGACGAAAAGGAGTTCAGATCATCTACATACACATAAACAAAAACTGACACGATACTTGGAATTAGAGATGTCAAAATGTTTTCTGTAACTAAAAACGATAAAAAATAATTGTCACAGCTATATTCGAACTACTGACTGCTTGGTTGTGAGTCCAGAACACTCCCACCTGAGCTACACCAACAGACGCTGTAACTGCTTTAATTATTGGGTACTTAATGTGTACTTACAACACTTCAAAGTCGATTTTCTCAAGAAATTTTTAGAATTGCGTCGAATGGATTCGACTAATTGTTATTTCAGTTCTGAACTTCACTTACAATTAATATTTTTTTTTTTTTCTAAAACCCGATATACATGTGGTCTCTTTGTAAGGCGCCCTGCTGCGGAGTGGCGGCTACTTCGCGTTCTTCCTCGTGTGTGTGTGTGTGTGTGTGTGTGTGTGTGTGAGAGAGAGAGAGAGAGAGAGAGAGAGAGAGAGAGAGAGAGTGTGTCTGTGTGTTGTCCTTAGTATAAGTTCAAGTAGAATGTAAGCCTAGCGACGATGACAACTGCAGTTTAGTTCCATAGCTTCGCAAACATTTTGAACACACGCCGAAACCATCACATTTCGGATACGTTGTAGTCTACGTCAGGTGAAAGACACATTTTTTTTAACTTGGCCATATGGCCGATTGAGAGTTAAGCCTCACCCCCCCTCCTTCCAAAAAAGTTCAAGTTTGTAAAAGAAACTGCAGAGGACAGCATTCCCTAGACTTACAAACCACTGAAACTAACTTTGGCAGCTGAGCAGCAGAGACGTGCATATCGTTGGTGTTGCGGGCTCTGTACCAGTTTGCCCGACAGCTGCGAGGAAGAGTCCGTGCTGTGGTGGGAAACCGAGCAGTTGTCGTTGCGTTGTTTTAACAAACGAAAGCAAATTGTCGTGTGTTTCCCGCACCACAGCATGGGAAAGAGAACTGCGCAGAAGAAACCTGCTGTAGTGAAAAGGCCGTACATTGTTAAAGTCATTGAATCTGCCGATCACGGCAAGAAGAGGATGTTTCACCAGTCCCGCCCTAGTACATCTCGTGCGTTGTGACTGCCTTCATACTCGATGCGCTCCCCTCGAAGACGACGTACGAAGCAGGGAAGAGCGAGAAGTATAACAGGACGCTCCGTGTAAGGGGAATGGCATGGTGCTCCGACAGTAAAGTTACACAACCGAACAAACAGGAGGAGGTCACCGCTCTACACTGTGGCCGTGTGACGTTGCGGGCTGCGTCTCCTCTTTGCGGAAGCTTCTGGGCTTCCCAGTGTCAGTTGAAGCTCTCCCTTCCGACACGAACCCTCTCCCCCAGTGCTACAAGTGGCAGGGTGAGGGCCAAGTGGCCAAGTACTGCCGCAACTCTGCGCGTTGTGTGCAATGCTCATGGGAGCACATGCACGCGCGGTATGCCACTGGACAGGTGCAGCAGTGCAGGCCAATGCAGCAGAGTCTGCTGCCGCATACCTGACTGATGTCTTTATGACGACCACAGCAGTGGTATCTGGCGCCTGATACCTATTACTAACGTAACCTACCCTTGCATGAACTGTCGCAGTTAGCAAGGAATCATTCATTAGGTAGTACTGTTGTGAAGCTGGTTAGGTCGCAAATTCTTTATTATAGGTCACACTTCATATATAGCGTGCCTTCAAATATGACGCGTTTCGGCTTTACCATTATCAGATTAGCATCTACAAACATAAAAATAACACAATTTCTCACATGACAGAAAAAGTAGTAAGTTACATTTCATATTAAAAATGATGATTTACGTCGTGTTATACCTCTTCCGTGCCATGTGCACACGTAAACAGATGTAAGAAGTTGTTTGATACACATACAAAAGCAGACTACAAACATTAACACATTCGGTACTGTCCAGGTAGTCATTTCTTGCCACCAGGTGGTATTAGAAGGCGTATAGTGGCGCCATATCGCATAAGGTTATGCATATTAATTACATAGGGCGGCTGTGCACTTATTGTACAAAGTATAAAATATGCAAAGGTTTTAAAAGAACAATTATACAAAGGCTTTTAAAAAACAAAAAGTATCATTGATTTGTCAGCTGTTAAATCTTTTTGTTGTTAATGATGACAGGCTATACAAGCACCGTGTAGTCAAAGTTAAAACAACATAAACAAAATAAAATAAAATAAGTGACAGAGAATAATATTTCATTTAAAATGAGATAGACAGCTCGACCAATCCAGAACATTGTTAGAGGTGTTTTCAAAAATATGATTAGCGTTCCTTATGACAGTTGGCTGTAGCCAACGATAGAACAAATATTAGTCGTAACATTAACACAAGGCACTTTACATCAGATAACGAGGTGTAATTACATTTGTAGAAAGCGGTAGCATTCATCATAGTTAAATACAGGGAACAAGCGGGCTAGGCAGTGTTCATAATAAATCCCGAAAAATGCCAAAGAACCATTTCCTGTGGGAACGGATTTGTTCGTTCAAAATCCCATCTGGGTTTTCCTTACAACATTTATAAATTTCAATGTCTTCCACAATGTCTACGTCCAAGCCTTTCGGCTCTACATGAAGGATCTTTAAGGATTTTTCAATCGTATCTAGATGATGTTTTTTGTCGTTGGGATGACACCCCAAAGCTGTATTATTTTTATTACAATGTTACCTAAATCTGACTGAGAAGTCACGCCCTGTTTGTCCAATGTAAACACTATCACATGATGCACAAGCTTTTTGTAGACTCCCGATTTTTTGTATTTACCCTGCTTGCTGTAAATATTATCTTAAGTTTATTGCGCGTCCGGAATCCTATTTTTATATTGGCTTTCTTGAAGGCGTTAGCAATTTGTTCACAGGAATGCCTTGTGTAGGTCATAGACGCAAATCTAGATTGATTCTTGGAGGGGATAAATTTAGGTCTCTTTCTTTTACTGAACACTGACTTACGAATGTTCTGTATCGCACGTTTGATATACCCATTACTTACACCAATTTGTGTGATTATATCAATTTCTGGCTAAATTGAATCTTGAGGCAGCAAGTGTTAAAACAAGAGGTTCTTTAAAGCTGTGGGACGAGCTCAAAAATAAAACAATAAATAAATAAGTATCAATGTTTGTGAATCTAAGGGACCAAACTCCTGTAGTCGTCAGTCCCTAGACATACAAGCCACTTTAACTAACCTTAGGACAATACACATCCATGCCAGAGGGAGGACTGGAACCTCCGGTGGGAGCAGCAGCGCAGTCCCTGACATTACGCCTGGAACCGTGCAGCCCTGATACGCCTAGATACGACTCTCGCAGATAAGATATACGCACGCCTCCTGGCTGATCACCTGCATGCATTCATTACTTACACCAATTTGTGTGATTATATCAATTTCTGGCTAAATTGAATCTTGAGGCAGCAAGTGTTAAAACAAGAGGTTCTTTAAAGCTGTGGGACGAGCTCAAAAATAAAACAATAAATAAATAAGTATCAATGTTTGTGAATCTAAGGGACCAAACTACTGTAGTCGTCAGTCCCTAGACATACAAGCCACTTTAACTAACCTTAGGACAATACACATCCATGCCAGAGGGAGGACTGGAACCTCCGGTGGGAGCAGCAGCGCAGTCCCTGACATTACGCCTGGAACCGTGCAGCCCTGATACGCCTAGATACGACTCTCGCAGATAAGATATACGCACGCCTCCTGGCTGATCACCTGCATGCATTCATTACTTACACCAATTTGTGTGATTATATCAATTTCTGGCTAAATTGAATCTTGAGGCAGCAAGTGTTAAAACAAGAGGTTCTTTAAAGCTGTGGGACGAGCTCAAAAATAAAACAATAAATAAATAAGTATCAATGTTTGTGAATCTAAGGGACCAAACTACTGTAGTCGTCAGTCCCTAGACATACAAGCCACTTTAACTAACCTTAGGACAATACACATCCATGCCAGAGGGAGGACTGGAACCTCCGGTGGGAGCAGCAGCGCAGTCCCTGACATTACGCCTGGAACCGTGCAGCCCTGATACGCCTAGATACGACTCTCGCAGATAAGATATACGCACGCCTCCTGGCTGATCACCTGCATGCATTCATTACTTACACCAATTTGTGTGATTATATCAATTTCTGGCTAAATTGAATCTTGAGGCAGCAAGTGTTAAAACAAGAGGTTCTTTAAAGCTGTGGGACGAGCTCAAAAATAAAACAATAAATAAATAAGTATCAATGTTTGTGAATCTAAGGGACCAAACTACTGTAGTCGTCAGTCCCTAGACATACAAGCCACTTTAACTAACCTTAGGACAATACACATCCATGCCAGAGGGAGGACTGGAACCTCCGGTGGGAGCAGCAGCGCAGTCCCTGACATTACGCCTGGAACCGTGCAGCCCTGATACGCCTAGATACGACTCTCGCAGATAAGATATACGCACGCCTCCTGGCTGATCACCTGCATGCATTCATGTCTACTGTACATTTCGAAGGACTTAGATGCCGCGGTGGAGTAGCCGAGCGGTCTAAAGCGTCTCGCTGCGGAGCGCGCGGTTGCTCGCCGTGGAGGTTCGAGTCCTCCCTGGGGCATGGGTGTGTGTGTGTTCGTCCTTAGGTTAGTTTACCTAGGTTTAAGTAGTTTGTAAGCTACGGACTGATGACCACGCAGTTTGGTCCGATAGATGTACAAACATTTGATTTTTTTGAAGGACTTGGAAAATTTCAGTAGGACAGTGCGACAGTGTTACACAGTGGTTCCAGGAACACACTTTTGAGTTTAAATACATCCGCTGACAACCAAAGTCTTCAGACACGGCCATTAGTACGCATATCTGGGGCGCCTTGCAACGTGCTGTTCAGAAGAGATCTCTACCCCAGCCATATCTTATGGATTTATGATATGACGTTCGTTATATTTTTTAGTGCGGCTCCGTAGCACAGTGGTAGAGTGCCAGAATACAAATCTAAAGGTCGCGGGTTCGATCCCCGCCAGGTCCTAGGATTTTTATCTGTCACTTTCCACTTCTTTCACCTCTGGCAGTGCTGCTCATGTGAAAAATACCGAGAAGCACCCTGGTTCGGAACCCACGTTAAACTGTAGGTTCCCCTATAATTGGCTGGGTAAGTCAGTTCTGAAGGTCGGAGGAAGGCAACGGCATACCACCTCCAAACAGGACCATGCCTAGTAAAGCACTGTGATGTTCAAACCAATCTTCGGATTGTTGACTGCTTTACCTTTTTATATTTTTTAGGATTTTTGTATACACAATATTGTATTTTTATATGAATATTAATGTATTTATCAGCTCGAGTATTTATATTTGAGAAATTGTTAGTGTACGTATGCACTTATCATAGTAGGAAATTAGTTTTTTCGGCCATAATGAATATTTAAATGCTAAGTAAAGAAGGAAGTAACAGCATGGAGGACGCAATAGTCTCTGATATATTCTCCATGTTAGGGTATATAAGCAAAATTACGAGATGGTTACCAAAAATCTGCTATTATTTCTGTTCGGTTCGGAAGTGCGTTTTTGAGAAGTTTAGATTAAAGTGTTATTTCAGTTAGTTTGCTGCTGATGAACATAGAACAATCGAAATATGATCGCGTCTAAGATCGATATCGAATAGCGTGAGCAATGTGGCAAACGTTATAAAACACGGACTGATTTTAATCAGATAATTTATGGAATTGAGTGACTTCAATAGCGATGAGAACTTTAATTTAGATTTTCAAGGATGATTAGGTATCTTTTCATCATCAATCATTTCATCTGAAGAGGCCACTATTAAAATATACGGAAGTGAACTTTTACTTATCGGTACAAACATTATTTCGCGAGTGTATCTTTGGTGCGAACATTATCCGAACTACAGACATGTATGTATGTCTGTGATCCGAACATTTAAAATAGGGAAATCTTGTTACGGGAATGTATAATTGTACAGTATTATTAATTTCGAATATGAAGAATATAAAATAACAGTCATTCCGGACCGGAGCGAGCAATGTGTTAATAGGTGTACTAAAACTACTAAATGAGAGTATCGTCAGTCAGCGATAAGTAATATCTCTGACTAAATAATACAAACGAAATACTGACTAAAATTTTCTTGAATCTAAGCATAAAATTCACAATACGGAGAATTCTGATGAACTTTAGTTCAGCGAAGAATCGTCTTGCCTTGTCCATCGAGTGTTATGACCCAAATCCTTGAGAACTATAACTACATGGCTGCGCTTAAGTGCAGTGGAAAGAAAGGAACAAACCTGCAGGACTCATGGTGTCATTCCTCCAGCACTACGTCAGACATTAAGTCTTATTGAATCCATCAGTGCTGGTGGAACCGGGACTCCGACTAGTCAAGAGTATGTGGGAAGTTGGGTACCAACAGCCGTATGTTTAATGGAAACATTTATTCTTTCACTACCAGTTTCGGCATTCCATTATGCCATCTTCAGGTCCCTACATCGGAGTATAATATCCATTAAGAAGGGATATCGAAACTGGTTTCGTGGATTTCTCTGAGTAGGAACCAACAACTGTTTACAAACCAGTTTCGATATCCCCACTTAATGGATATTATACTCCGATGTAGGGACCTGAAGATGGCATAATGGAATGCCGAAACTGGTAGTGAAAGAATAAATGTTTCTATTAAACATACGGCTGTTGGTATCCCACTTCCTACATACTTCAGACTTCAGTGGTCTCCATGTCACGCCGTGTTACGGCCCTTCTGGGTGCTCGCGGAGGTTCAACACGATATTAGGCAGGTGTACCAGAATGTTTGGCTTTTCAGTGAACTACGTTCCCTCAGTATTGCGCTCACTATAACAGATAAAAACCGAAACACTGTAACACTACAAAGTAAACGTCGAAGGTAACATGTACACTGTCGTCATAACTTTCCTCGCCCTTAACACTCTTGTCTGAACAACATAACGGAAATGCACGTGCCTATCAACACAAAAACCTTTCTGTCCCTATCCATCATTCAGCCGCTATCTCAAAGTCCTTTTTAGTAGCAGGAACAAGACTCTTGAACAATCTCTCTCACTGCATCAGAGAACTGAGTAACACTTTTACTAAAGCAATAATAACGTCATTCTCTGTTCCCCTAAGCTTCCTGTTACAATCTCCAATTGGCACTGCTCTCGCCAGGTACAGCTTTCCTAACATCCTTCTGTCAGAATTCGCCAAGCCTGCATATTCCAAAGTACATTTTGTATCTTCTAATATCAATGTTGTTATTTCTCTTATTACATCACAAGCAGCAGAAGCTGTCTCAGTAGTACTGCTATTATTAATCTTATTAGAGTTAAGTCAATAGTATTTATTTACATTCTTTTTACATGTATTCAGTCTGTCTAAATTATCCTATGTTATTAATATCTTATTAATCGTTTATCTGTTAAAATCAATCTTACTAGATGACACGTGCGAATACTTCGCACCGTTAGTGGAATGACAAAAAAGTTGGGAAAAAGGAAAGTAAAGTTGAATGTTCACGCATGGATTTCTTCAGAATCAATCAATGCACCGCGTTTGAATATAAATAAAGGATGGAGAGACTTAAGTTAATTCTGATACATGATGACAAATCTGCGCTCGAATACCTTTTGTTTAAAGTAAAAATGAAGGAAATCGGTCGGATATAACGGCCTGACGTACTGACTTTAGTTTACAGCAAGGGCATCCCCATAAGAAATATACAGAAGGAAATCGCGTTTGAGTATAGAAAAAGGAAGGCAACAGTTACGTCATTTCTGATACTTGATGACAAATCTGTGGATGAATAACTTTCGTTTAAAACAAAAATGAAGGAAATCGGTCGGGTAGTTTGCTCCGGCCAACGGACTTGCCGTAGATTCTTTTAATATATAAGATTGTATAGGTAACACAGATGTAAAAAGTATTGTATGTGTAAAACCCTGGTTCGATGTAAGAGAGACCCTGATGGCCCTAATCGGATCCGGCTAAATAAACAAATAAATAAATAAATCCAAACAGCCAAAGAAAGCGAACAAAATATACAACAAAGGCCATGAAAGAAACACAACGGGAATAGCTTCTCGCCAACTTCACGTTGCTTATTCCCGTATACGACGACAGACAGCGAGACCTTATTGTTTCCATTAAATCCTTCAGGAGCATGTCTTTTGTGGTTAAGCTGTGTAATAGAAGTCATACGGTGGGCAGCGCCTGTACAGCGCTATAAAGGGATACTTCCAACTTACATCTGACTACTGTGGCTTGGCATGTAACTTTAATAATATGTTCGTAACTGCGTGATTCTTCAGAAGCTCGGGTTTTATTGATGACAAAGTTAAGGGGTGAAATAATCAGGACAGCCCTTGGCCTAGAGACCATCAATAAACGACATTATTAGATTTGTATACATGCGTGTACTAGAAGAATATCAACACTGTAGCTGTGCTACAGTAGAGCGTCAAAATTTTAAACGGTACACACTTCATGCGTCCCGTCCATACTGAGCAAATCGGTTCGTTGTTGCACAATAGGGTAAGGTGGTACAATTGCGATCATTTCGGACAAATGTTATTGTAATTGGAAATATATTGAGAAAAGAAATAATTTTAATTATGGATGTTTAATGAATAAGTAACACAAATATTAGACAATTACAAATGTTGGTATAAACAAACAAACAAACAAACAAAGAAAAAAATACAGACTTGAGAAAAATAGATCGAAAATGTACCACACTAGGTACCATTGTGAACACTTCTTAATAAAATTTTGATCACTGGCATCTTCCACATAAAAAGCACTTTTTCCCTCGGTCACCAACGCATACTTCATGGTAACAAACATTGCATTTTGCCAGGGAATACAGTCACCCTTAACTAGAAAATTTATAAGAGTGCGTTAGACTAAGTAGCTTCAGTTACCTCTTGACAGGAAAAAAATATCTCCGTAGCACAGAGTGGTGTATTCTTGGAAAAGACAGGAGGACCTGTAGAAACCTGATACACTACAACGCCACACAAAGGCAAGTGCTACCAACACTACGAGACTGAAAAATTATGTTGATCGGAATTGTACCTATATCCAATTTGTACCACCTTACCTTATGTGTGGTATTATTATGGTGGGCGTTTTACGGTTTACAAAAGCACCATTTAATCATGGGTAATTCCTGAGAAAATCACGATAAACCACGACGTTTTGGGCATTAAAATCACTAATTGTGGGGATGGACACTTCGAAGTTTTCCATTCATTACAAATAGTCGAAATTTTTACCGTATGTTCTTAAAATGATAATCTCAAAATTCTTTTTAAACTTTTTCGAAATCTTTAACCATTTACGAGATCCAGAGGTTGAAACCGATCGTACTTTTGCACCAAAACATAAAAGCCGATTTTTAGCCGTTTTTGCCTCGTGATTCGCAAATACCTAAATAACTAACCATATCAAATTTTTCAAATATTTACAATACGTCCTGTATACATATATCTAGAAACGGTATTTTTGCGTTTAGAAAATCCGTTCTCCGTTATCAAGATACAATCGAAAAACCGTAATATTTCTTTCAAATGTTTGTAAAGTTATGGGTCCTCATTGCATTAGTCATCGGACCCTAAACTTACAAACTACTTAAACTAACTTATCCTAACAGCACGAGGGAGGACTCGAACCTCAGACGGCAAATGGTCGCGCACCCCGCAGCAAGGCGCCTTAGTGCGCATGGCCATTCCGCAGCGGCTGTAATGTTTGGCTAGGAAAAGTGCGTATTGTGCTGAAACACGGCGTGATTTTGTTTTCGTTATCATGTTAATGTGTAGCATCCAGTTTAGTGCAGTATAGCAACATATTTTAAAGAGTTTGAAGAGGTAAAAACACATTGCGCAGACTTTTGGAATAGTTGAGTGTAGATCATACATAGCTGCGTATGAAATGATGACGTGATATCTAATTCTTACTGAAAGTTGAAAGGAGAATGATATTTTATTTGGTTCATGAGACAGTCGTCCGTGTTGATAGCACGCGAACCGTTACTGAGATCCGTAGGTTCCAAGTTACTGTACAGATATACGTAAGATATGCTCGTAATATATGGTGTAATGTGTAATTGTGGTTTTAACTAACATAGATCAGAGATCACGAAACTATGTTTACAGTCGCCATGTTATCACCAATAGCATTTATAAAAGTCCCAAATCATCGTAAATTTGGCCTGCGACAGAAAATTTTTCAGTTTTTACTGATATTCGTCACAGATTGCCGTACATTGTACCCGTGACAATGTTTTTGTATTGTGCGCAGAAATACACGTAAACTGCGTCTGTGACCAAAAATTGTGCAGTTGCCATTTATCTAGGTTGTATTGAAGAACTATGCAATTCTATTGATGGCTATGCCCATAACATATTGGCGTAAATTGTGTCTAATAAAAAAGACTCTGCGATGAGTGATCCCTCTCAATCCTCAACTCCGTTACATGTATGCATGATAATTTGTATCTTAAAAAAAGTAAACGCTGATATCTTCCCTGCATTTCACAAGTATTCGAATAATCAGGCACGAATGAAAAACTGATCAGCAATGCCTCTCCCAATCGCAGATAATTTGTAAAGTCTCCATTAAATCAGCTGAACATTGAAGTCCATCTCCTTTTCCTTCGGCAACTATATTATTACAGACTTTCCATGGTCCAAGAAATGATAAAAAGTGGTACTATCAATCGAACGAAGAAGGACACTGTTACAGGTCAGGAAGTTTCATCAAACAGATATAATAGTGCATTTTAAAGGTAATCCTTACATCTTAAAATGCATGTTTCTGATGCATTCACTTTAATTTTTAATTTCATTTACCATAATGGCTTAAAGTGCGTCATCAGGAACGCCTGAGCCATTTGTACGAGAACTATGAACAACTAGGTTCTCAAAATCATATCAACAACCGCATTTTATTAGAAGGAATAGACGTTTATCTAGATATTCCATTTTCTCCACTTTATCAAGATATATTCGAAAAACGATCTAGATCTACATCTACATGGATAGATATTCTCGCACTATCTGCTTCTTTCAGCAATCGCCAACGTTTGCCGTCCGATATGTGGGGGAGCTATTCCGGAACACATATAAAGGAGGTCACGGTTTGTAGGCTTCAGGCATAATGGATAATCACAATGAAGTGCATGGCACATGGTTCATCGAACCACTTTTATGATGTTTCTCTACAGTTCCATTCTCTAATATCTTGCGGGGAAAAGGAATACCTAATTCTTTCTGTTTTCGATGTGATTTCTCTTATTTTATTATGATGATCATGTCTCCCTATGAGGTGGATGCTACCAATATATGTTCACACTCAGAAAGTTGGTGGAAGAAATTTCGCAAGTACACCTCGACGGAACAAATGAGGCCTTTCTTTTAATGATTTCCATCCCAACTCGCGCATCATTTCCGTGACACCCCCTATATCGCGATAATAAAAAACGAGCTGCCCTTCTCTGAATTTTCTCTAAATCGTCCGTCAGTCCCACCTGGTGTGGGTCCCACAATGCGCAGCAATACTCCAAAATAGGATGCGCAATTGTAGTGTAGGTAACTTCTTTAGTGAAAATGTTGCATCTACCAACGAAACGTAGTCTTTGGTTCCCCTTCCCTACATTATTTTCTATGTGTTCTTTACAATTTAAGTTTTTCGTAATTGTTACTCCTAGGCATTTGGTTGAATTTGACTGATTTATTGTGTAATTAGTTTATCGGATTTCTTTTAGTGGTCATATGGATGACTTCACACTTATTAAGGGTCAATTGTCAATTTTTGCACCATGCAGGTATCTTATCTAAATCGTTTTGCAGTTGCTTTTGATCTTGTGGTGACTTTACTAACCGATAAATGACAGCATCATACTCGAACACTCTAAGCTGCTGAGATTGTCTCCTAAATCGTTTATAAAAATAAGGAACAGCAGGGGCCCTATAACATTCCCTGGGAAACGCCAGATATCACTTCTGTTCTACTCGATGATTTACCGTCAATTACAACGTACCGTGTCCTGGATACCAAAATTGTTAATTGTGTTAAGAGACGACGTTCCGACTGCTATGAAACATTCATCCGATTTAAGAAGTCTACTCTCCGAAAAAAAAAAAAAAAAAAAAAAAAACAAAAACAAAAAAAAAAAAAACATATGATTTTGCACACCTTACATTTCGATATCTATGCTCGGTGAAGACTCGATATTATTTTCGTTATTAGTCACAGTTACTGTGCAGCATTAAATTAAGCAAAGTATTGAAACATATTTTAGAGTTTGGAGTGGTAAAAACACAATGCGGATACTTCACATGTAGTTGATTTTAGCTTACGCGTAGCAGTGTATCAAATTCAGGGGAGATATCGAAATTTCAAGTAAAACTGAAAGCACAGTAGTATCTAATTGGAGTCTCGAGATATGGGTTTCATATCCGAATGACGAATCCTCGTAGCAGGCCCAGCTCTGTATAATGCGAAATACTTACCATTCCATTTTAAGAACGCTATTGTGTGAGAAATTTTGTTTAGAAATCGTATGGTCTGATATCTCCTCTTGATAAACTACTGAATTTCTTTTTTTACTTGTTATACCCGGCATATAAATGTGTCGAGGCATAGAAAAAAGTCACATCTGTACCGATACACAGAATTTGTTTATATATAAGCTGCACGCCATGCTGTACCAAGGAAAAGGAGGGAACTAGCTGAAAAACGCTCCTGTCGGAGCAAAAAAAATTCCAAATATGTTCCAGTTTGAACAAAATGCCAAAGTCCTCAGCAGAATTTAAGCTCAGGTAATATGACAAAAATACTTCATTCTCTATCCGTCTGCCCCAGATGTGGATTGAAGCTAAAATAACCAGAAGGTTCAATCGAAATGAGAAATGGTCTAATGTAACACATGAATTCCAGAAGCTCCTTAGAAAGTCAGTTATGTAATCTGTACCTTTCGGATCAAAACGTTGCAGAATATATATTTGTCATCACTAGTGGACACAACAGCTTGGTTAAAAAGTAATGTAAGCACTCATACTGCCCAAATAAAGGCGTACAACTCAGGGTTAAACATGCCACATTAATTCTTTGCTGAAAAGAAGCTCAGCCAATGTACTAGTGTCGTACGAGAATCCAACAAAATTCTGCTACAGGTCACAACTGTACAACATTCCATAATAGCATATCCGGCCATGAAACCTGGATAAGCACTCAACTCCACCAACATCCATTGACTGCCTTCAGCAAAATAATTTCGCACACATTCCGGGAAGAAAGTGCTGTCTCCACGTTCCAAGTTTCAAAATGTTTGTAGAGCGTATGGCACTTAACTGCGGGGTCGTCAGTCCCTAAACTTACAAACTGCTTATCAACTAGCTTATCCTAAGGACGGCACAAACGTCCATGCCCGAGCGGCCGCGCAGACCATGACTGGCACGCCTCAGACCGCTCGGCCACTGCGGCCGGCATTCCAAGTTTTGCGAACCTCTCAGCGCGTTTAGATCGAATTTCTACCCAGAACAGCAAAGGCTCTGCCCATAACAAATGTGCCACTCCACGGTACCGGGAAATACTTAGTGCAAAGTGGAAAGATGACTTAGATTCATGATTTTCACATATCACACGTCATTATTGTCTGTAGCAGGCTCATATCTCTCTCCATGTTCGGTACACTTCACTGCAGCGTCGTTGGTCAGCCACAGGTCTAAGAAAGTGCATGGCGCCGGCAAGGATGGACAGCTCAGCAGGTGTGTCATCGTTAGTTTTTCTCCACTTTGGCAGGGCTCTTCTTCCGCCTATCCCCACTTCAACAGGTTATCCTTCGATTTTCCCATTCGACACCTAAGACTCTCCATTCCAGTTGTTCTCCAGCCGGAAGTTTTTCTTTAATGTTCCAACATTGCAAGCTGCATTTTTCCAATTTTCCACATTGATTCCGTGGTTGTAGAGTGACGTTCAAATTTAATGAAATCTTTCCTCGATTTTAGTCTTGCTATTACTGGCTGATGACCGAATAGGGGATGCATTCTATTCTCGCACTATCTGATTCTTTCAGCAATCGCCAACGTTTGCCGTCCGATATGTGGGGGAGCTATTCCGGAACACATATAAAGGTCACGGTTTGTAGGCTTCAGGCATCCCGTAATTAATCGACATGAATCGATCAGTACTGCTCCTAGTTTGTGGGCATCCGTCGATCTTCTCCGGCTTCAGCTCGATCAAAACACAATGCCAGGGATGATGAACGTCGAGTTTCATGATTAGCTCCCCAGTGTGAGGTGGCTAGTTTGCGAATTATACCGTTCCGTGTACTGATTTTCGCTCTAGTTTTTTCTACATATTTATTGTAGGACAGTGTTCGATCTAACGTGACACCGAGATAAACTGGGTTTGGGCAATGTTTAAGTAAACGTACAGTTAGCGGTTTCAACGTCGACCGCCTACAGATAGCTTAGCGCCACCTGTGTGTACTCTTTTATAGAGAATGTTTACAGCCAAAAAACTCAGGTGTGATATCAACGTGTGAAGCAGCCTCCATGCCACGGAGACACACTCATGTATCGTACAAGAGCATACACTACTGACCATTAAAATTGCTACACCAAGACGAAATGCAGATGATAAACGGGTATTCATTGGACAAATACAGCATACTAGAACTGACATGTGTTTACATTTTTACGCAATTTGGGTGCATAGATCCTGAGTAATCGGTACCCAGAACAACCACCTCTGGCCGTAATAACGACCTAGATACGCCTGGTCATTGAGTCAAATAGAGCTTGGATGGCATGTACAGGTACAGATGCCCATGCAGCATCAACACGATACCACCGTTCATCAAGAGTAGTGACTGGCGTATTGTGACGAGCCAGTTGCTCGGCCACCATAGACCAGACGTTTTCAATTGGTGAGAGATCTGAAGAATGTGCTGGCTAGGGCAGCAGACGAACATTTTCCGCCTGCAGAAAGACCCGTACAGGACCTGCAACATGCGGTTGTGCATTATCCTGCTGAAATGCAGGGTTTCGCAGGGATCGAATAAAGGATAGAACCATGGGTCGTATCACATCCGAAATGTAACGGCCACTATTCAAAGTGCCGTCGATGCGAACAAGAGATGACCGAGACGTGTAACCAATGGCACCCCATACCATAACGCCGGGTGATACGCCAGTATGGCAATCACGAATACATGCTTCCAATGTGCGTTCAACGCGATGTCGCCAAACACGGATGCGACCATCATGATGCTGTAAACAGAACCTGGATTCATCCGAAAAAATGACGTTTTGCCATTCGAGCACCCAGGTTCGTCGTTGCGAACACCATCGCAGGCGCTCTTGTCTGTGATGCAGCGTCAAGGGTAACCGCAGCCATAGTGTCCGGCTGATAGTCCGTGCTGCTGTAAACGTCGCAGATAGTTGTTGTCTTGCAAACGTCCCCATCCGTTACAGCCATGCGAATAAGATGCCTGTCATGTCTACTGCTAGTGATACGAGGTCGTCGGGATCCAGCACGACGTTCCGTATTGCCTTCCTGAACCCTCCGATTCCATATTCTGCTGTCATTGGATCGCGACCAACGTGAGTAGCATTGTTGCGATACGATAAACCGCAATCGCGATAGGCCACAATCCGACCTTTATCAAAGTCGGAGACGTGATTGTACGCATTTCTCCTTCTTATACGAGGCATCACAACAACGTTTCACCAGGCGACGCCGATCAACTGCTCTTTGTGTATGAGAAATCGGTTGACAGCTTTCCTCATGTCAGCACGTTGTAGGTGTCGCCATCGGCGCCAACCTTGCGTGAATGCTCTGAAAAGCTAATCATTTGCATATCAAAGCATCTTCTTCCTGTCGGTTAAATTTCTGGTCTGTAGCACGTTATCTTGCTGGTGTAGCAATTTTAATGTCCAGGAGTTTATTTTTGTTTACTTTAATATGTTTCCTTCGTGTAAACTATTTTGTTTATCGACCGTAATTTGTTTAAATTTAAGAGCACAGTAATTCTGAACAGTTTATTGAAAATAGGACTGCGAAATGTGCCAGAAAAACACTTTATCTAAATGATTACTTAAATATTCATTGTGCGACGATGAAAGATTTATTTATCAGACATTCTGAAAAAGTTTATTTGTTTAGATTTAAGATTTTGGGGGTTAGAAATTAAAGTATGTATTTGCATTAGAATCTTAGCGCGCATCTAACTATGCCGTCATATCAACATTTCAATCATTATTTAAAAACAATTGTACACTACTGAACCTCGTTAGCGGGACGTATTACTGGAAAGACCCCGCAGAACGTATATATGTGGGTGCCGCGAGCGGCCCATGATCAGTCGTCGGTAGTTGAATCTTGATGGCAAACGTGTGTGCAGTGCAGTGAAATCGAGTGAGACGGACGATAGGTGTTCAATATCGCCGCAGAATCCGTCGTGCTGGACTCTGAAATATTTCGGACATACGTGGACTTTCATTTTGAACAGTAGTCGTAACTCAGAAATTATTCATCGTCTTCTACCTTGGGTTTTTGGATAGAATAATGAACTTTAATAGAATCATTTTAGGAACATTATGAAAATGATTAAATATTCATAAAGCTATTCTGTTAGCAATATTGGGGGCTCGTGCTAATCATACCAGAGGAAGTCTAATGGATCTAGTGATTCTCGCCACACGTAATCATGCAATGGGCAATAAACAATTTTAGTAAAAACGCAAACCTCATGTTGTAGTCAGTTATTTAGTAGATGCCACCCTAGTTAAATATTCCCAGATTTTGAAACTGAAAGTTTAGTTTTATAAATGAATGTATACTTGTACGGACAGCAACGAGCCAGAAGGTAGCAGGAATAACTCATCCCCTAAGATGAAGCTAGTTAGTTTAATGGTCCGTACCGTTATGTCTCGCGCTGTATGCGCCCGCGCATTGTTGTGCAAAATGATGGATGGGTTGCGCAGAAAGTGTTGCCACTTCTTTAGCAAAGCTGGTCGGATGTGATGCTCCAAAAACGAACAGTAATACTGTGCACTGACGGTCTGCCGTGGAGGAATGTAATGCTTTAGGATAACACCATCACAGTCGAACACGAGAATCATGATAACCGTTCTGTACGACAATGCCGATTCCCCGCACGCCTCTTCAAATGAAATATTAAAATGTTTGTAGAGATTATGGGACTTAACTACGGGGTCATCAGTCCCTAATCTTACAAACTACTTATGAACTAACTAATACTAAGGACGGCAGAAATATCCATGCCCGAGGGGGGATTCGAACCCCCGACCGTAGTGGCCGTGCAGAACGTGACTGGCGCGCCGCAAACCTCTCGGCCACTGCGGCCGCTCACGCCTCTTTAAGACTTTGACATTGTCGTGCTGTATTACCTCTGTACAATGAATCTCAACTCAGTTGTTCATGTTTCGAAAACATAGTGACACCGTTACGTTAGACCGCTCGCTCACAAGTGACTGTGTTTCCCTCGATTGTGCGCACGCCGGTGACGTGGGATGGGCGAGTCCATTTGCTCGGAGGTAAGGTAGGTTTGTTAACAACGTGTGCTATCAGGGAGAATAGTAGATTCCATTGCATAGTTTCTCCACAATAGTGTTGCCACTATTTAAGTTACAACCCTCGTGCATCACTGAATGTACCTGCAAAATTGGTTATCTGTACAAAGATAAGGAGATAGGACATCATAAACATAGATATGTGTGAAAAAGAAGCTTCTGATCATGATAAGAGCGGAGATTACAGAGCCTATATTCGTTTAAGAAACATTAAACATAATTTAGAAATGTTCTGATCTTTTTCTTGCGTATTTGACAGATAGTTACTTCAAGAAATAAGACGATGGAACAGAAGCGCCGACTTTTGAAAATCGGTGTGGGTGCTGTATATCACGGTTCACAAATGTTCGAAACCAACCCTTCTGAAAATCATGTTCATGCATTTTTGAATGAGCAATACTTAATAAAAGTAAATAGGCAGTTGTTTGGCCTTCTAAAGATAGAACGAAGAAGAAGGAAGAAAAGGAAAGCATGGCTGCATTAGGACACTACAACAAATCGATCTAATTTGCCGAAATATTTCGATACAATTAACACCCCAAAACTTCTACACGACCAATGAAATAATTTTTCACTGTACACTAATCTAACACTTTTTGTGCGAAGCTATTCTTTCTGACAAAGGCGTTTGGTAGAACACCGTCACCAAGGTTTAAAGAAAACTTTGAAATATTTTGAGATTTTGAAGTCTGACATCAAATTATTTGTGAGTTCCAAGCAAGAGCTTTACACTTCATCGAAACTTTCATTACTTCGAGATAACGTCATGACATCTCTGACAGTATTAATATAGTCCAAGGTTTTTTTAAGCCTGAGAGAAAAGCATTACAAATTTCAACTGAATCTTTAATTTTAATAACAAGGCAAGTGACAAAGATAATGAAAAACGATTAACTTTAGCATCAGCATCAGATTCTTTAAGCTAAATTCCTAAAAGAACACAATTGAATGTTCATAAATACGTACACCTGAAAAGTCAAAAGAACCGACGTGCTTCAGGATGAATAAAGCTGGCATAGTGGGTAAAACACGGACACTCATTACTACTCGCTCGGGGACCCTCGTACAAAACTGATCATTTCTTTCACGTATGAAATATTGTCTCTCGTTATGGTCACGTTTTGCATTGCCTCTTGAGTCGTAAGGTAGGTTTTGATTTTTCCCGATTTTATAAAAAATTTATACAATTTTATTTTCCACCTCAATTTTATGTGGATGTTCAGCACCCCAAAAAAATTCTTGGGGGGTGCACGAGCCCCGGAGCACTCACGGAGTCGGCGCCCCTGAGATCGAAGTTATTTTATAATGGAAAAATAGTCTTTGGGTTCACTGGCTTCTTCTAAGAGGTTGATCTGCGTGTTCGAGTCTTCTGTGCGTTCCTACAAAGGCAGACATTCGATTTCTCCCTTACTTATTTCACTCCGTGCGATAAAACTGGAACAATACGATATTGTCGTTGGGACGGTTTCGGAAAGGGACGTTCCGGCCGGATAAAGCATTCCTCGCGGTGGGCGTCATTAACTTCGCCGCAGATAGCCTACACACGCTGAAGGCACAAAAGCTTTAGAAATCGGGACGGGTTCAACAGCCTTCGCAAATCGCTTTTTCATGCGCGACTCATTAGTGGCCGCAGCCGCTGATAAATTAGTTTTATTGTTTCTTTGTGCCGGCGCGTTGTATTTCAGCAACATAAAGGGCGGGCGGAGGCGGACAGTCGGACTGCGCCGCTGAACACAGGATTCACGCGGCCACTTAGCTCCGCTTTTGTTGCCATTTGCAACGACCGCAGCCGACAATAGATCGCTTATTCGTTCCTCACAGTCGCCAATTAGCCGAGAGGCCGAGAACGTAATTCGTTCCCAGAACAGAAATTATCGCGTAAAGAGTAAAAGTACCCGAAAAATGCTCCAGTCGGGCCATAAAGAAGCCAAATATGTTCCTGCAAACGTAGGCTTCTACGGCTGTTGTCACAATCAATAAAGTTCTTCCGGGTATGAGACCGTGTCGTCATTTTTATAAACTCTACCGACGTTTCGGCCGCTGCTGTAGGCTGCCTGTGTCTGACTGCTGAATGTACGATAGCTTGGGGTTTCTATAGCAGCGGATGAGGGAGAGGAAGGGGGACATTGGTTTTCCTTTATTGGTGGCTACATTATTGCACGCCATTGGGGGGAAGGGGCGTTGATGATTGGTGTTTTAATGCCAATCGAAAACGTCCATTTTGACCAATAAGGGGGCAGAATACAACTTCCAATCATATGAAAAACAAGCCATTAAAACACCAATCATCAACGCCCCTTTCCACCAATGGCGTGCAATAATGTTGTGGTGTCGCACAAGTCTGAAGTGCGCACCACGTACTTTCACCGCGCGCCGCCATGCAAGCACGGTGCGGCGTTCTTACGACGTCACCCACGAGCACCCTCTGCTGCAGCTCCGCTCGTGGCCACCACTGAACTGGATCGGTCACTTGGGAATAGGATAGGCACCAGTTAACACTCTCATCAGTAGGCAGGCCTCTATCTAGTTAAACTATGTATCTGCATTCCACTAGTCTTCAGTTAACAAAGTTAAGTATTGTACTATCTCTACGAAATATATATCTTGTACCAATCTAGCTCAATGTTTCTAGTTTCTGCTGTCCCACTGGCTGGTCACCTCAGACTCTGTACCCACACACGCGTGCATCCTATTTTCCTGTGTCGGTCTCTCTCTATTCGGCCACCGATACCTAACAACCGGCGGCAACGAGACACAAAAAATGTAACCACCAATAATGGAAAACCAACGTCCCCCTCCCCCTCCCTCATCCGCTGCTATATAAACACCAAACTATCGTACATTCAGCAGTCAGAAACAGACCCTGACGAAGGCCGCCTGCAACAGCTGCCGAAACGTCGGTAGTTTATAAAAATGACGACGCAGTCTCATACCCGGAAGAACTTTATTGATAAATATGTTCCTGTTTACACAACACCGACAGAAAGTGGGAAACTAACTTCATCAGTCCTAATTCCACCTACCTCTCCATATATTTTGTCATCGAACATATTCGTGCACTCTTACCACAGAATATGCACTATCTGTCAACCCAGTGTATCGTCGTAATGACGTCGGAGGTACTATATCACCATTGTCAGATTATAAAGTAAAATTTTCTTGTCATTAAGTCAGAACTGACAAGGAAAGGGTCTGATATGTGGGTCACCGATTTCGATGAATTTTGCATGGACGTTATATTTTGAATACAAAGATACACCTGATTCGTATTTTTGATACTTAGTAGTTTTTGAAAGAAAAAAAAAATCTTGGATGGGAGAGGTGACAGGAGACTTCTCTGGGAGCGGTTGTAGAGGGAATTGTCTTGGCCAGGTAGCAAGGGTTGGTAAACACGTCTCTGAATGCACTCTGCATCGCTTTTAGCGCGCTTTACATTCGGTGTACGACGGGGGGAGGTTTTTCCGAGGCCTTAGAGCTTTACTGGTGACCATTATTGTTCTGAAGACTGTGGAAGTAAGTACTCCGCCGAATCATGCTGAGGGGAAGGCATGCTGTTAGGACGTTGATTTCTTTGTGATCAGGCAGTCTTTGTTTTTCATTCGCTATGCAAGGTGAAGTGTTTTTTAATTTACATAACTCGAGTAAATTCAGTGTAAATTTATTATTTGCATTCTCATTCCATTGTTGATTGAGTGTCCAGTTTTGCTCAACTTAGAATACATGTGTGTGGCATTCAGCCCTTGTGTAAACCTAGTATGCTTGAATTTCCTTTGTGATTTTAACTAACGTTTTCATGTCATTTCTGTATCTGCAAGTATGCTAAATATTTCTCAGATTTTCTGATTCGATTCCGCCTATTCTGTCTTGTCTGACCGATTGCACCACCTGTTTTCGTAGCAGTCGTTACTTCGGCCTTCAGCCATGGTTTTATTAATACTAGCTTTCTTCTATACAAATTCTCAAGTCTCCTTTACTCACTCACTCAAGATTAATTTCTGTTTGTAAATGTTATGACATTTGGCATGGTTGCATACCACAAAGTACTTAAGAACAGTGAGCTGCTGCTTCCCCACACAAGTTCGTTTAGTGCACAGTATATTTAAAAATTTGTGATCAAAACACCTGCCATCTCATCAAGACGCTGCTGATGCTTCGTTTCGCTGCTATTATCGAATGTTTCCGCAGAGTAATGTACTGCTTGCAATATACGCGTGTCTGTGAATAAATGAATGTGCTTTTAGCTACTCATTGTGTATTTGCAAATTTCCTCCCATGTTATCTCCATATTCAAAAAAGGGCAGTAACAATTTCATTACAGGCAGTAATTTTATGATTTAATTCACATTTGTACAAGGTGTGTGCTTAATTTGGTTTCCCCCATTTATTTGCTTGCTCATTTTTCTGAATAGATTATGATTTTAAAGTATCAAATGTTTGCTTTATGATTTCATGCTCCCCGTCCCATGTTTAATTATCTATTCATTTATTTTTTAACATAGTGTTTGCTAAAACGTTTGCTGCTCCCTTAAGGAGTGAGCAGTTAGATAAATTTCCGTGAAACATGTACTGTGGGCCAATCATAAAGTATTTTAGAGCAACAGTGAGGGTTTTAACTTACATTTACAGATCTCAACTGCCCGAGATCTTGCTTATTTTAATAACAGGCTACTTTCAATTTACATGCACAAAGAACTTAGTCTAAATATAAAAATACATAAGTTAAAAAAACCATAGCTTGTAAGAGCTGCTGTTGTTTTAACTTCTGTATTGTTATATTTCGACTATGTGCCTTGTTGCACTTACTATTTAGTCTCCAAGTTTTAAAAATAAGTTAACCAATTTGTGAAATCTGATATGACCAGATGATGGTGACATAGCTGACTGAAACCGGACGTCATAAAATGCAACCTACATCCACTTATCCACTTGAATCTGCTTACTATACGCGTCTCTTGGTCTTCCTCTGCGATTTTTACCCCACACACTTCCCTCCAATGCTAAATTTACAATTCCTCCATGTCTAAGAATGTGTCCTACCAAGCGATCCCTTCTTTTAGTCAGGGTATGCCAAAAATTCCTTTGTCACCAATTCTGTTCAGTACCTCTTCATTAGTTATGCGATATTGTTATATACCTACATCTACTTGAGATATTCACCTTCAAAATGAATCGTAGTTCACCAAAAGCCGATATGAGGCTCTTCAGCAACAGAGCACATAGCGTCACATTTGGAAAATAACGCCAACTTCACCGAATGTTAACTCGAAAAATAGTAATCATTGAAGGCAGTGGGCATAATTGAAGACCGCGATACAATCCGTCGGCTTTGACTAATGACGTCATATCTGAGTCTCACAGGATACGCTACTTAGTTATACCAACTAGCAAAACAAACGCTATCAACGAATATAAACATACGGGATAATATCTTAATACTTTTGTACCTGCTGTAGATAAAAAATAATCTGTTATTATCCCTGTAAATTATAGATTACAGGTCTCAGCCCGCCGGCCGCGGTGGCCGAGGGGACTGAAGCGCTCCAGTCACGGTCTGCACGGCCACTACAGTCGGGCATCGATATTTGTGTCGTCCTTAGTCTTAGGTAGTTCATAAGTAGTTTGTAAGCTTAGGGACTGATGACCCCGTAGTTAAGTCCCATAAGTTCTACAAACATTTGAACATTTTGAAGGACTCAGCCCAAAAATTTGCGCCTTCGCGCTCACTTGCGAAAAATAAATAAATGAATGAATGAATAAATAATAAATAAATAAATAAACCTCTGTTAACCTGTACCTAACCATCAGAGAGAAGCTACAGATAACTTTTTAAACACAAAATTATAGTCTATTTACTGCTTGTAAACAAAGTGTCGTCTTTAACTCAGGTATGAAGTCATTGGTCAAAGCTGACGGGTCGTATCTCGGACTTGACCCAATACGCCAGACAGTGGTTTTCAACTCGTGGGTCTCGACCCCCAGGTGGGTGGGAAAGTCTTGTTCGCGGGGTCGCCGTCACAAGAGGAAGCAATTTCATCTTAAAACAACCAGATAGGAGCATGCCTAAATAGCAAGTGTTAAGAAACTCAAAAACATCGTCTAATAAAACTGAAATATATTTATATTAAAATTGCGCGATTCCTAGTTATCATCAGTTCACAGTTGAATAGAACAAATATTGTTTTATAACAAATACATCGTGTTAACGACCACTAAATGAAAGGCCTGAAAATTGTTTGGAAGATACAATAAGTAATTTTGAGAAAAGCGATTGTTTACAAATTGACTATACACTGGGACCCTGCTCAACGAGCATAATTCGCTTCTGAGCTTTACCAGCAGCGCGAAACCTCGTTATGCAACATATTTTCTCTCATGTAATAATAGGTTGTGTTCCATTTAGAAGAATGGACTAAAAATTTTATCCTATAATATACAATATTGTACTTTTTCATTTTTACTTATTTATTTTATACCAGAAAGTTGTATCAACGAAAGACAGTTAAATTCGTTGTCTTTGAAATAACACACATAGTTGTGTTATGATTCGGGGAAGATTAAACGAGGCATGTTGGGATTCATTCCCATCTGCTTGCATTGCTGTACCTCCTGATACCAGTGTCGCTTAATAATAGCTAAGAAAGTAATTAGTCTATTATCACTTATTTACCAAAACTTTTGTTATTCTTTTTTCTAATGTCACTAGCTGAACTTATTGTCTGTTATTTGGGGTTGCGGGGATTTGTTTAATTAGTTCATGCCAGAGGCATATTGTTATAGGGCAGATATTAGGATCTTTATTATTTCTGATAAGGCTAAGTAAATTATGTCCGAATAATATTAAATTAGGTATTATTATGTTTCACAGTTAATGTCAGTATTGTTGTACTTTCATTAGTTTCTGTATAATTATCGTTTATTTCGATATTATTGTTTACAGACATATAAAACTATATTTGGAAATGAAGCACTAGCTGAACTTATTGTATATTATTTGGGGTTGCGGGGATTTGTTTAATTAGTTCATGCCAGAGGCATATTGTTATAGGGCAGATATTAGGATCTTTATTATTTCTGATAAGGCTAAGTAAATTATGTCCGAATAATATTAAAGTGACACAGTGACGCAGTGACACAGTGACGCAGTGACACACAGGAAGGCTCCCAGCTACCTGCCAGCTCCACAACATCAAAGGAGACAAATTCCTGAAGATGGTCTACATAAGACTGAAACTAGTAGAATGAAATAAATTAGTGCATTCTAGACTGTTCTTAATTACAAAATTAAATTAGGTATTATTATGTTTCACAGTTAATGTCAGTATTGTTGTACTTTCATTAGTTTCTGTATAATTATCGTTTATTTTGATATTATTGTTTACAGACATATAAAACTATATTTGGAAATGAAGCACTATTAATATAACCGAGACTTGTACACAAATTTATTCAGTATTATTTACGCTACATTTTACTATAGCCAGTTGCTTACTTATTTTTCCATTGTAATTAGTTTAATGCAACTAATTAACAATACGCAATTTTCAGATATATTCTTCCAATAGAATAAATATGTGAGCTTTCACGCTATGTAGAGAGTCTTGTTTCATGTTTGACAGGAGGCACACTCCACGTCACTCCGATTTGAACAATGATGTTGAGTTATTTCTGTGATAGTCGTGTTTCTACTGTGACTATCGACTGACACTAAATATTTGTGCCAGGCTAAATGTACACCTGGAGAACTTTTGTCAGGAGTATTCCACACACGGCCTGTGTAAACTGTATTATTGACGTGTGGAATGTGCGTACCGGGTTGTAATTGATGAGATTTGCACGCTGGCCATAAAAGGAGACAATTGGGCACTAGTGATACATGAAAGTGTCAGTGAACTACGGTTCTTCATGTCGCCTACATTATTTGAAGTAGACTAGTTTTGCCCCAAGATATTACAACGCCTATCCACGAGACTAGAAGAGGCAACGAACTTACGACCCAGGTAACGACACAAGGGGCTGGGGGAGTTGCCAAAATATTTTATAAATGGAATGGGATCGCGTGTTTAAAAAGATTGCGAAACACCGATTTATGGGATAAACTCATGACAGTTGTTTTCTTTTACATTAACTGTGACAAGTAGAAATTATTAATTATTTAAAAAATACGAGGCCAATTTCTGATATTTCGTCCGATTTCAAATGGAGTAGCCCGTAATTGACCTGCTAATTGGAACAGACATGCGCGCTGATGGTCGGTCACAGTTCAGCTATGAGGGCAGTGTGTTGTTGTGAGCCGGATGGCAGATTAGGGCACGCTTCTCAACAGGCTGCTACGTGCGCAAGAGCATACGCGAGCTGCGGTGGGAGGGGGGGGGGGGCAAGCTGACGTCACGCACGGTAGGACTAGGCGGGCATAAGTAAACAGGCACGCTCGTTTGGTTCTCGTCGATGTATAGTACTGACAAAAACAAAAATTTCTAGTCGCGAAAGCCCAGTTCAAAAAAATTTCAAATCTTTGTTAAGCGTATGGGACTTCGCTGCGGTGTCATCAGTCCTTAAACCAGTGGCAACGCTAGACGAAAATTGGGCGTCGGCGAGGTCCCTTTAATTTTTTCAGTAAGGAAGAAAATGTTAAATAAAATGAGCTGAATTATACATCAATAATCATTATACTAAAATTTTATTAGTATAATATATAACTGTTATTGCAATAACAAAAATTATAATAAAGAAACACAAACTAACATTGAGAAACGTTTCGGCTTTTCGCCTGACTGATTTTTTTAAAATCACATCTTAATTAATACTAGCCGCTATTTCGGCTTCAACTGATAGTACTGACAACGCAGATAGCTTTTCTTGGCTCATTCTGATTCTCAAGTTAGTCTTAATAAATTTTAACTTTGAGAAGGTTCTCTCGGCCGAAGCTGTACCGACAAACTGTGAGCTTGATTCTGATTGTTATATAAGCATTCGGATATACTTCTTTCAAAATGTTTTCTAAAATGTACTGAAGAAGTTGTTTTGCAAGTATTTAACTAACAATTTCATTACTGCTGAACTCATTCAAAAATAAATAGGGAAACTAAATAGCTAGCGGTGGGGAATGACCGAGCGCACTAAGCCGTCATACCATGGTGAGCGAGGTCGCTCTTGTTGGAGTCGAATCCCACTCTTGGATACGGCTGTTGTGTTCGTCCTTTGGTTAAGCTAGTGTAAGTTAGATCTAGGTCGTCGCTACATAACCTAGCGCCGTTAAGCTTCAAATATGAAAAAAAGAAAAAGAAACTAAAATTTTAACAAATGCGAGGCCTCCGAAGGCGCGAGGACGTCGGCGGTTGCCGACGTCGCCGACGCCTAGCGCCGCCACTGCCCTAAACTTACAAACTACTTATACAGTAATACTAACGACAGCAGAAAAATCCATTCCCGAGGGAGCATTCGACCTCCCGACGGGGAACGGCCTCGCACATCGGAGCATAGTGCCTCAATGCGCTTGGCAACTCCGCCGCGGCGAGCGAAAGCCCAATGTCTTGCTCTTTAAAAGAACTGCACCTCTTCACTGAAAGACGGGCGTCCACAGTATCCAATGTTTCACATAACTGTTGTTTGCGCAAAAAAGAGAAAGAAAACTAATTAATTAATTGAAAATCAATGTATAGCATCATTACAATCATCTCACATTCCTATAATTTTTTTATGAGGAAGCAAAATTGGATTCGTATTTTCTTTTACTGCCTTCCTAAATCGAAAACCATAGTATTTGCGCCAGTACTTGTGACCTGTGGTGGATCGGTCGTTATGCAACAAATTGTTGCCACTGTTTACGGAGTTCGGTGAACATTTAAGACAGGAGACGTTTGGTTCCTCTAATTACTCGCAATTAAGATGGTGTGTTACTCATTTGCACGATGTAAGATATTATGTGCAAACGAAAAGGTCTAGTTTTTGAACTTAATTGGAAAACGTACTTTTTTCGAAGGCAGAAATCATATTTATGAAGTTGCCTTATTTACTATTGACATGGTGAAACTGCGATCCGCTTCGGCGTTATTAATCAGTCAGTCATAATCTGGCTTCTTTTCATACTCTAAATTACAGTCATGAAATCAAATCGTCTTACATTGATCATAATAACGGAAGACATAATGTTATCCACGAGGATTGACCTGCTGTCACGTGTAGCGCATTTTCACGGAACAAAACGGCAGTCTCAGTTACAGCTATTTCAGAAACAATTGTGCCGTTAGAGAAAATTTGTGACGTCACAGCCGATCCTGCTGCTTCACTTGCACATAGGGATGGCGGTTATCGCTGAAACAACCGGTTTTCGGTTATACCGGTTCTTTTCATCTCCAGTTTAACCGCACCGTAAAAATTGCTCAAGATAACCGGTTTTTTAAATAACCGGTTTTCGGTTTTTATTGCTATTATTTCCAGTAGAGTTCGAACGAAGCATATTTTGCGGCCGAAACAGAAACCGTAATCGTCAGTTCTTCTAGTTTCGGCCGAAACCTAAACTTACGAAATTTAGTTAATATTTAGGTAAATTTACGTTATACGACAAATCACTAGTCTTTCCATATTTTGCGAGATCCCCTCCCAATACTACGCCTTCTTGAGTGTGTGTAAGCCTAGCGAGCAGTCCGTAGAAGACGATATACGAAGCATACAGATTTACTGGCCTAGTATTTCCATCCGGCAGTTGCGAATATTGAGCCAACCACTCCGTAAGTTGGACTTGTGAGTCAGCGCATACGAATATTTCGTTATACACACAACATTATATAAGTTACAGACAGTAAATAAACTTCAACCAGTGCTGCAGAAGTATTTCGAAAAATAAAGTCACAGTTCCGACTAACAGTTTGATTGTTGTCAAACGCAAATTGAACAAGGAAAGCTGTGTACCACATGATCAAAGAATGTTCAAATGGGCGTGAGTTCTTATGAGACCTAACTGCTTAGGTCATCGGTCCCCAGACTTACAAACTAACTTACGCTAAGGACGACATACACACCCATGACCGAGGGAGGAGGGAGGACTCGAACCTCCGACTGGAGCAAACGCGCATTCCCCTCAGACCGCACGGCACGAGGCACCACATGATCAATGTTACTTAAACCCATATTGGTTATTAAAAAAGCCCCTCGTTTTCAAGGAATCACATTAATAAAACTTATTAGCATAACAATATGATAATACATTAAAAGTTAGTATTCCAAGCTTAGAGTACATCACTTACATAACAGGTATATGAATCGAATTTACCTTCTCTTCCAAGGAACATTTTGGATGCTTTCTCCTTAAATGACATAGCATGTTTGTAGTACCTTTCAGCTTTTTGAAGCAAATGGAGCATTGTATCTCACTGCTCCCATACTTCGTGAAGTACTTCCATACTCGGGATGGTGCCAAAGACACAACCAATGTCTGGCGACGACAGCAAGGAATTGCCGCATGACCAGACGGGGGCATGTCTCGTACACTGCCGGTGCACGCGCGTCATCTAATAGGCCACGCCACACGGCAACAAGTGCATCGATGCCTCAACAGCTGCACCAGTTCTTAAGTTCTTATGCCACGCGTTTGTTGCGCGTTTCTGACTCCAGGATTCTTATTAAATTATCACTAATCGCTTTTCTTAGTTTCTACGATGACCTAATTTTTCACAGCAGTGGAAATTTTAGGAATGGCCATAAATATTAGGGTCTACTAGTTTTAATTTTTTTTTAATTATTTACAAAATACATTTTGAACCACTACTACAGAAAGTAGTCGTACCGGTTTTTTTACCCGGTTCTTGGCAATAACTAAAAGAAACCGGCTACAACCGACACCAAATAAATACCGAAAAAACCGGTTATTCAAAACTAAAATACCGGTATCGGTTTTAACCGGTCGGTTTTTCCCATCCCTACTTGCACATACGCTCATCGCAGCCATGTGTCCCATCCAGGGTTACCAACCGTCCGGCTTTTTCCTGACATGTTTGGCTTCTTTTATGCTGTTTTCAATGTTAGGCAGGAAATTTTTTTCAGAAAATGTGCGGAATTTTGGTGACAGAGTTGTAATTTCATAATCTGATGAGTTACAGTGCAGCGTAATTGCGCCAAAGTATAAGATGTACACAATTGGCTATATATTTTCTCACGAGGTACGCTACCAATGATGTAACTGTTGAAGAAATGTTGCACTGATAGTCAACATATACGCTTTCTCCATTTGTCTTGAGAAGTGGATGCAACCAATGAAAGAAATGAAGTGCTTCAGATGGCTTAAATTCAAAGACTTAAAAGACATTTGTTTTGAGGACATTCTTCAATGTCTGTTTTATTTACAAAACAAGGGCGTGAACATAGATGATTCAAATCTGATCAATTCAGCAACATCAGTAACTGTGCGAAATCTGAAGTACTGAACGAAAACTCTCAGCTAGACCAACAGTGGTGTTGTTTTTTTAAAAGTGTCAAATATCGAAACATTTTCTGAAATTACGAAAATTTGCCTTTTTTTCTTTGCTGTTCCTGGTAGAAAAGCTTCAAAAGAACATGTTTTTTTCTCTCATAACTGCTCAGTGGACAAAAGAGAGGAACCGTTTGATTATGGATTCAGTAAAAGGAATTTTACTTGTCGAGTAGGACGTATCTTGTGAGGAATTTTATAACTATATTCTTAAAGATAATAATTTACAAAAAATGTTCAAATGTTTGTTAAGCTTATGGAACTTAACTACAGGGTCATCAGTCCCTAAACTTACAAACTACTTATCAACTACCTTATACTAAGGACGGCACAAATATCCATGCCCGAGGGGGATTCGAACCTCCGACCGTAGTGGCCGTGCAGACCGTGACTGGAGCGCCTCAGTCTCCTCGGCCACTGCCGCCGGTTAATAATAATTTACGTCTTCTCTCAGTAGTACATTATATTAACAAGTAAACTTTGAAAAAGGAAACAGAAATGAAAATGCTGAAATATAACGTCCAGATAATTGTATTGTATTTGTAAGCATTAAGTACTATTATTTAGTACTACATCATTTATTAGTATATTCCTTTTTATATGCCTTTGGGGTCTGTTCCGAAAGAACAGGTGTCACTTCTGATCCTGCAGTTGTTATTTTTTCATATTCACAGAATATATGACATCAACTGCGAATGGGCAAAGCTGAAAATGTGTACCCAGCCGGGATTCGAACCCGGATATCCCACTTTCAAGGAAGTTGCGCTGACTACTACATCACTGGGGACACAGTGAACACCGCACCTGCAAGGACTACCTAAGCACTCCTCCCGCCAGATACAAATTCCCAGCTTTACCCTGCCCACAGTACTCAAACTTGAAGTTTTGAAACTAATGCCCGTAAGAGTAAGGCCTTAAACCTTACCCACTCTCCCCACTAACGAAAGGATCATTGCCCGTCACCGGCATATTATATACAGGGTGTTACAAAAAGGTACGGCCAAACTTTCAGAAAACATTCCTCACTCACAAAGAAAGAAAATATGTTATGTGGACATGTGTCCGGAAACGCTTAATTTCCATGTTAGAGCTTATTATATTACTGCTCTTCAACTCTCATTAATCATGGAATGGAAACACACAACAACAGAACGTACCAGCGTGACTTCAAACACTTTGTTGCTGGAAATGTTCAAAATGTGCTCCGTTAGCGACTATACATGCATCCATCCTCCGTCGCATGGAATCCGTGATGCGCTGATGAAGCCCTGGAGAATGTCGTATTGTATCACAGCCGTCCACAATACGAGCACGAAGAGTCTGTACATTTGGTACCGAAGTTGCGTAGACAAGAGCTTTCAGATGCCCCCATAAATGAAAGTAAAGAGGGTTGAGGTCAGGAGAGCGTGGAGGCCATGGAATTGGTCCGCTTCTACCAATCCATCGGTCACCGAATCTGCTGTCGAGAAGCGTACGAACACGTCGACTGAAATGTGCAGGAGCTCCATCGTGCATGAACCACCTGTTGAGTCCTACTAGTAAAGGCACATGTTCCAGCAGCACAGGTAGAGTATCCCGTATGAAATCATGATAACGTGCTCCAGTGAGCGTAGGTGGAAGAACATGAGGCCGAATCAAGACATCACCAACAATTGCTGCCCAAAAGTTCACACAAAATCTGTGTTGCTGACGTGAATCGAGGAAGTACAGTACATACTAACGAAACAATTGGGCATTTTGACAATTGTCTGCGCGAATTATTTCAATTTACATCTAAAGAGAAATACTAAAATGAGCTCTAACATGGAAAGTAAGCGTTTCTGGACACATGTCCACATAACATATTTTCATTCTTTGTGTGTGAATAATGTTTCGTGAAAGTTTGGCCGTACCTTTTTGTAACACCCTGTATATACATGTGGCGTCTGTTCCGAAAGAACAGGTGTCACTTCTGATCTTGCAGTTCTTATTTTTTCATATTCAGAGAATGGGCAAAGCTGAAAATGTGTACTCAGCTGTTAGTGAGGAGGGGTGGGGAAAGTTTGAAGCTCTTACTCTTACGGGAATTCCTATCAAAAGTACGAGCTTGAGTTCTGTAGGCAGGATAAAGCTGGTGGGAGACGTGCGTAGGTGGTCATTGCAGGTGCGGTGACCATTGTGTCCCCAGTGGTGTAGAGGTCAGCGCAACTGCCTACTGTGATGATACTGCTGGCCCTCTCATCTCAATGTTATTGTACGATACCGTCTGCGTCGGGCCCGGAATCGTGTGGTGTAATAGTGACATATGTTGCGTGTGAAGTTTACATACGAAATAGCCAGCCTAGGAATCAGTGTAGGACAGTGTCTCGGTGATACTGTGATTAGTTAACAAGCGATAGATTTCATTAATTAAGAGATTCATATATGACGTTTCCAGACAGTTCTATAAACAATAGTTTCATCGTTGTACATGATTTCATTAACTAAACAGAAGAATTGTAAAAACTTTTGTAAAACAAAGTCATGGAAATAAATGAAAATAAATAGGCTCATAAACAAGTTGTGTAGACCAGCTAATTGTGTTAATCAATGTAACAGTCGCGATATTAATATTGTAACTCTTTGTATATATTGATTGACGCGAAATTTAGAGTATATTTTGTGAATGGCCAAGACATTTGATAGTTCAATATATGTTAGGAATATGTATGATGTAATCGTTAATTAATTAATTGACATTTAACATTTTGGTTTGTTGTCAAATAAAAAGTAGCGTGATAAAAACTTAGAAAGATAAGTATCATCTGAAATTATTGTATCTATAGTTTTCATTTTATATTGTGATTATTTTTGTGTGTGTTTGTGTAGTCTATGGGACTAAACTTACAAACTACTTATGAACTACTTACGAACTAGGACGGCACAAATATCCATGCCCGAGGGGGGATTCGAACCCCCGACCGTAGTGGCCGTGAAGACCATGACTGGAGCGCCTCAGTCTCCTCGGCCACCGCGGCCGGCTTATTTTTGTGTTCAAATGTTTGTTAAGCTTATGGGACTTAACTACGGGGTCATCAGTCCCTAAACTTACAAACAACTTATCAACTACCTTATACTAAGGACGGCACAAATGTCCATGCCCGAGGGGGGATTCGAACTCCCGACCGTAGTTGCCGTGCAGACCGTGACTGGAGCGCCTCAGTCCCCTCGGCCACCGCGGCCGGCAATTTTTTTTTTTTATTCTAAAATAAATTGTCAGGCATTTGTTTTATTTTTTTTTATTTTTTATTTTTTTATTTTTTTTTTTTTAAACTTTCAGGCCTTTTGTGAAGCAATGTCCTACTTCTGATAATTTTGAGTCGGAAACCCTAGCCCGATCAGACGAGCAGCGGTGGCCGCGAGCAGGTGAGCGCTGCCTAGCGCGCTCGCTGACTGACCTGTGGTGAGGTCCCTGGAGAAGGCGGGCGCGCTGTTGACGGAGGAGCAGTTCCAGCGGCGGTCGCGGAAGAGCGCCTGGCAGGTGTCCGCGGCGAGCGCGGCGGCGCTGGCGACGTGCGGCATGGCCTCTCCGTCCGCGGACCGGCACAGCCGCGCCTGCCGCCGCGCCAGCCCCAGCGACTGCCGCGCGCGCCGGCACCACCCCAGCTGCGGCCACGACGCCGCCGCCGCCGGCGCGCGCCCCAGCGCCCTGCAACACGCGCCGACACACACCCGCTGTCACTACTGTCCGCGGCACACACGTACAGCATGTCATCAACAATACCCGGACACCCAGCGAGAGGCTATCTCTTAGAGCCCTGTAATGTGAGAGTACCGCCAACCGGGCGAGCGCCGCCATTGTAGGCCTATCTCGCAACAGCAGCGCTATGCACGGCGCTGTTAAAGTAGCATTTTTGATGAGGGGAACGGGTCTGTACATCGACGTGGTGTGACGGTACATTAAGTAAACAATGAACTTAAGTTTTTAATCGTTTCTTCACATCTACAGCGAATATTAAGGAAACATTGGTAATCTGAGATCAAGACCTTTATTTTCGAGCAAACTAGTTGTAAAATTGTTTCGTGCTAAAATTTAAACCCTGTACCAAATGTACTGCTTTCGCAATAAGTGATGTTCCTGCTTTCAAATTAGCTAAGGACTGACGCTTTTATCTCTAATATATTCGTTTTTATCAAAGTAGATGTAATTAATACATGTTGCTTTCCATTAATTTAGTGCCTAATGTTGATAGGTGTTGTGTGCTAACCTACAAGTGACATTATCACGTAACATTAACTGAGCTAACATTTTGGGAAGGTTTGAGTTTTTACACATTGTTATCGCACTGCTGGGTACTTCAGTAAAATAAACTTTATCTTAAAACTCGAGTTTTGTAGACCTATTTAATGGGCGGTTTCATTTACCGCCCAAACTTTCGTAATATGCAGGCTAAGTATAAATACGAAATTAGTCAAATACGGCACATTATGTTAGATGTTAATGTAATTATATCTTTTAAAATAGATGTTTGTCCGTCCAACATTGCTCATAAAAACTTGTATGAACAGATAAACCTAGAAGTTTACTCGATATTTCAATACAAATTTACTTACTATGCAAAATTTTGCTTTTCCGTATGGAAATGCATGTTTTCTTCCAATGCCGTGTACCCACAATTTGCGTGTTTTCGCATCTCTTTCGCCCTGTGGAATGCGTAAAACTTGCTACCTCGGACTGTCTTGTATAACAATTCACTGCCAACAATGCGGCATTTTTCACCATATAAAAATGGAATATGCTATGTTAAGCTCTTAATTTAATACATAATGAGCCCACACATTTCCAACACCTCTAAATGCTAAAATAACAGCTAGTTAAGTGAAATATGCCATTTACGCTGATGGATTCCTTAGGCCTAAAGTGACGGACGTACCCCACCCGCGCTCAACTGACCAATAGCAGCCGGCGGTTGTCGGCAAGCCACACATGAAAGGTTGGCGCTACTCTCCCAATACAGGGCTCTACTATCCCTGGGTTAACAGCGCTCCTTGTGGCAGCAACCAGCAACTGTGGCAGCCATTTTGGCCTACTTTAGGTTACGGTTGTATCACTAAAAGTGGGCCTTTGCGATCATCTTTTGACAGCTCGAAATTTAAATGAAAATAACGGCTTAACCATTCACATGAACAAGAAAATTGAATAACCGAATTTGTAGAGGAGAAAATTCTCTACAACTTTGCTCTGTTATGTTTATGTCATATCTTCTATCGTTCCTGAGATAGTTGCAAAACAACGGCGATTTTCGGATGTCTGTCTGCCTGTCCGTAACATGTTCCCTGTTTTTAAGACGAACCGTTCAACCGATCAGCACCAAATTTTACAAACATAATTGTAGGCCGCCAGAGACCAGAATCTTCCTTTTTCAAATATTTCGTACAAAAAATACGGAAATAATACCAATAAAAGCCGTTTGTAATATAATTATAATTGAAATCGAACCGTTCATTTGACACGAAAATTGAAAAAAATGTTCAAATCTTTGTAAATCTATCGCACCAAACAGCGTGGTCATCAGTCCGTATCTTACAAACTACTTAAACCTAGGTAACCTAACCTAAGGACAAACACACACACCCAAGCCCCAGGAAGGACTCGAACCTCCACGGCGGGCAACCGCGCGCTCCGCAGCTAGACGCTTTAGACCGCTCGGCTACTCCACCGCGGCACACGAAAATTAAATAACCTAGTTGGAAGAGGGGAAAATTCTCTACAACTTCGTTCTATTATGTTTTTTTCATATCTTGCATTGTTGCAGAAATATTTGCAAAAATAACGGCGACTTGATGTCTCTCTGTCTGTAACGAGTTCCCACTTTTTAGGTCGAACCGTTCAACCGATCGACACCAAATTTTACAGACACCATTGTTGGCTACCGGAGACCAGAACCTCGCTTTGTGAAATATTTCGGACAAGAAATACGTTAGTAATCCAAAAAAGAAGCCGTTTGTAATTTAATTTTAATTGCAAATAAACCGTTCATCTTACGCAAAAATTGAATAACCGAATTTGTAGAGGAGAATATTCTCTACAACTTTGTTCCCTTATGTTTTTTTTCATATCTCGTATAGTTTGAGAGATATTTACAAGAAAACGGAATTTTGACACCCTCCATTGAATTAACGAAAACTAGCCGTTCGCAGATGTCACGTGACATTCCTCGCCCAGAACTCTCTGTGGCATACGCCATCTTGCGTTGCGTATTTGATGATTTTCATATTGTAACTTACACGTTGTCATTTCAAAACAATGGCGCACTGAATAATTAACAAAAACACGTCGTTCTTCGTACGATAAATGAAATCTAGTGCCTACAAATGTCATATTAGCATCAGTTAACAACAGAAATCAACAGTATGAGATTAAAGACCGGAACTCGTGTTAACCGTACCGTAGTGGGCAATGCGTTCCACTGTGATGCTGAAGGTCAGTGGTTCGGACTCCACCACTACCAAAAAATTTTTTTTCCTAAAAGGGTTTCAGACACTCTTATTAGTTAATTTTTTATTATTTAGATTATTATTTTAGTCCAAAATGTTTGAAAAAACGTATAACACTACAAATTTAAAGTGGACCGTAAAACACGTCGGTGTGGTTTTTTTTTTCAACGTCTAGTGCGCCGAATACGAAAGTTAGACCGAAGCTATTTAAGTGTTTTGGTTTCACATTTAATGTATCATAGTAAGCTTGAAAGGTTATTTATTAAATTGAAATCATGCCGACTGTATGCGCAGAGATAAGACTGTTGGAATATCGTTTTTTCAGTTAGTATTTGTATGTTTTCGTTTCTAACATTCGTGTACTCGTCTTTTCTACTTAGCACATTCCTGCATACAATAGTCCTATAGGTTGCGTATGTGTTTAAATGTAACTAATGTAAGCTGTAATTATATTTTTGAGTTTTCCTTTGAAAAATGAAGAAAACGATGGTTAGCCAGTATGAGGCGAGATAAGTGGAAATCTACTGCATACAGTTACATTTGTTCATCGCATTTTGAGAAAAAATCATGTAGGCAACAAGTGACACAAAGCGGCTTCTGGCTAATGGGATTCCGACGATATTTTCGTTCCCTGAACATCTTCAAACAACAAAAACGCCAGCAATGAGATCTCCAAAAAAACGTCGAAGATTGCTGAATCAGCTACATTTGAAGATATGTCATGTAGTCAAGCAGGTGACATGGAACCTCTTTCTTTACCTATTAGGAATCATGATTTATGTCATTGAGAGAGCAGTAGGCCTATTCAGTTTGACGATGACTATGTGCCAGAATACGAAATGCTCACATTATATTCCGAAGAAGTAGTTGAATATATTTCTGGAAGCATCATTAGGCAAGTGGGTAAAAAAAAACGTGAGTGTTTAGATCGCTTGAGAGTTGTCCTTGCTCCTAAAAATGAGAGTAAAACAGGATTAATCGGATTAAATGGTATAATAGACAGTCTGTTCAATCCCTCTAAAGATCTTGTAAAATTTTTCGAAGTGGCAGAAAGGGTTCTGAGGAATCATAAAACCTCATTAGGGAAGAAAAATTTTCTTTTGCGAAAGTATGTAGATGTATTTAGAATGTTGGGAAACAGACCTACTTCATGTACCAACTACGAGCACTAAATGGTATCCTCGGACTTTTGGGAGGAATCTCGTTCCTCCAGCCTAATAAAGCTGTTATTAAAACATTACTTCAGTTATAGAATACAACATTTACGTAAAGCCAAATCTGCGGAAGAAAGAGGTAAGCAGATTAAGCAAATGTACACGAAATTAATATTGTTTAAATGACAGTGAAAAGGCATGTTTTTGGTATGAATGAGACGATGTTGATGCCATTTGTAACTAAACTTTCCGATTTGCCTCCCACACACTTGTTGTCTATTATTTATCCTTTATGCACATTAGCTTGGCTATAAAAATAAAAATAAGCAGGTAGAGAATGGTTTGTTACGTCATTGCACAAAGTGAAAGTGATATGTCTTAGTGCTATAATAGACCACTGGTTACGCCTACGTGACGTTGTAAAACATGGCGGCCGAGCCTTCAATTTGCTTCAAGTATGGCAGCATCTTAGCCAGTCTATGTTGTTTATATACGTCGTTGCGAACACCCCCAAAAACAAAAGCTTTTCGTATTGGGTGCATTGTGCTGCCACCTTCTGCCAGATACTTCTTATCAGCGTCCTCAGTAGTCACTACTAGAGCTGTGTCTGAACATGACTCGAACTGTTCGAACAATTTACGCCACAGTTCGGAAAATTTTGGCATACGTTCGAAGATTCGATCACGACGCTGTTTAACAATGTCAGGAGATACTATCTCTACGAATTACAGCGATGATATTCATCAGTGGCGGCGAGTCCTCTGTGTTCACTGGTTCACTGAATCCTCAGAAAACAGCTCGTCGTGAGAAAAAAAAGCAAATAAAGAAGTGTTTTCAAAACATCATTTTTGATTTAGTTCTTCTTTCAGATCATTTTATATGCTCATTCAAAATATATTTATCGCATGAGATAACATTTTACGTCGCGGAGACAGCACGTATGCGAGTCGCAGCGCGGCCGTTTAATAGCGGCGGCAGTGGCCGCAGCGATGCAATGCTCATGCGCAGCTAAGGTTGAAAGACGACCGTCTGTCGTCTTCCATATATTTTTTGTATATTTCTGTAAAATTATAATGTATTTGATGTCGCTAGATTATCATTTTGTTAAAACTTGTACCCACTCTTTTCAAGGCTTGAGGAATAGCAGTTTTATTTCATGTGTTCAAATATTAGTTGATATTGCCAGGTTTTTCTATTTTGTTATGTTAATAATTTATTATTACATTAATTAATGTGGCATAAATGTGGCTTCTCCGCTACGCCACTGTCCCTGTGAGAATGTCTACTTGTTTTACTTGAAAGTGGATGTGTGAGAATCTATGGCTGTCTGAATGTGGGGAGTGATAGCTCCCTTTGCATCGTTCTCACTAGCTCAGTGTCGATAACTGCTAATACTACCAAAGAGGTTTCTACACCCCTTGGTTACAGGCTAGTCGGCGAGCCCTTTCTAGCGCGAGTCTCGCTTTCCGTCCCCACCACCGCTGTTTCTTGGGCTTTCCAGCTTCCGGTAGCTTTTCGCACCCCCATGGCCGCTCGGCTGTCCATTCTGTGCTGGTTTTCTGGCGAGGTAAGGTTGGTTCTGCTCTTGTGTTTGGAGATGGTAAGGTTTCATTGTCTAGCACGTTTGACTTAGACTCGTGAACTTAGAATCATTTTTTTGGAATATTTTCTCCGGCCGTGTGCGGAAATGTGTTCTCGTTTTTCAATTCAGTGATTTCCAATAGATAAAAGCAGCGTGTCTGATTCTAGTTGCAGTTTGATAACGGCCTGGTATGCTAAAACCTATTGTGATCATCTGGCGGTCTGTGAACTCTGTGTAAATACTTTCTAGCTTTGTTGGGCCCGATTTCTAATAGGTGATATGTTCATTTTTGTATAGTGCATGTAAAAATCTTCTCACCGTTTCCTTCCGTGAGTGATATGTGTTCCACGTGGTTGGTTCATAGAACAAAGCCTTCAGCTTCCACTCTTGTTTGTTCAATGCCCATCAGGCAAGTAACTATGCGGGTATCCTTCTGATTTCCACAAATATATCGCGATCTTCCCTCCCTGCCTATTTTAATTTTGCCGTTTCTTCTCCGACTTTGCACTCTGTCTTTGTCAGTAATTCTCTCTGAGCCTTGTACAACCTCCTTCAACAGCTTCCTTATGTAATTCTAAACATTTCTATGGGTTGCATGCTGTAATTCGTAATTTTATTTATCCGACTTTGTAATTATTTCATTTTTGTGGTTTTCTCAGACAGGACCTCATCTGTCTCTGTAATCGCCCCCTATCGCGTGTAGCTGTATTTCATTCGCTTTCTGATATAATTCTAAGCATTTCTATGGGTTTCATTCCGTAGTTAATTTTCTTTATTTTTCGGAAACTGGTTTTATTCAATTTTATCGGTTTTCGGAACCACGTGGATCCGAGTTCCGACTTCCGGGGTATGCAGTTAGTCGCCTGAGTTCACGCCACTTCTCTTTTAAAACCAGTACCTAGATCGATTTCTAACAGTCTGCAACTTAAGAATCCACCGTGATTTTGTATAATGAATCCGATTTTCAACCACTTCACCATCAGTGGAGTGCGTTCGTGTAACGTAGACGTGTGTCGCCGTTAGCGTGTTTGCTCGCGGTCCAATTCAGATGTAATTTAACTTGGCTATACACACGCACCATCTCAAAACAGGTACGACAGATCAGAGACAGCTTCAATTTATTTTTGTATATTGTGTTTTGTGCTACCTCCGACTTGCTGAATTTCGCCTACGATAGCGGCGCCTGCTTCCTCCTCGTCTCAGTTCGCTGTTTTTGGTGAGTTTCGCTGTGGCATTGCGTGCGTGTGAGAGAATGAGTGTTGTTTGTGAATCCTTCCCCCCCCCCCCCCCAGTAGCGTTAAATCATGTATAATTTAGGCTGGGCACCGTCTGCATTAATTTATTAAGATATGCATTTTATTGTATTAACAAAATTGGTTTTCCATTTTGCTTGTTTTCTATCTGAATAAACAAGTTTAAGTTCAGCATAATCCATAAGTTGCCTATAAATTGTAGTTTTAGAGCACCTTCCCTCTTTTATTTATTATTGTTCTTCACAAGTGTTAAGAACTAGTTCAGATGCAATTTTTTCTCATACATAAATCCGTTGCGCCATACATGTTTTCTTAGCCACCTTTCTAAGATAACTTCAATTGTGGTGGTTTGCTTATTAATGTCTGTGTAATAACATGTGAACTGCAATGTATATTGACCACTGTAGTATTAACTTCCTGTTATTGAAGTAATTTGAAACGAGTCAGTTCTCAGTTTGGACCAGGGAACAAGGTTTTATAGCAGGGAGTAACCAGTAGTTCACACGGACCTCATTTGCTAATTTTAGTGCTAAAACAAAGCTCTTGTTACGTACAGTGGTCGACTTTTAACCATATATCGAAGAGTCTGCGTTCGAGATTTATCAAAACGGGCGTCCGTGCAAGCGTTCTTCTCAATAACCCATAAAACTTTTATTTATTACTATTTAACTGCTAACTATATTCGCTACGCAATCTGCAGAAGCAAGTATACGTAACTGCAAAATTATATCAGTGTACGGCAGATAGTCAGGAGATCAAACGTGATAGAGAGAGGCTTACATTGGCACGCAATAAAATTTCAGCAAAAGGCATGACGTTTTAATTCATTATTTACTTACGTTTCACAGATATTATGCATAACTACTGATTCTACCTGCAAAATTAAATCGTACAGGGGTACCGGGGTTGACAAAATAATAGTAACACCATGCAGTATATTACATCAAGTTGGCATCATTGCGTACATCTTAACAGTGAGAAGCGACCGCGGTGCACAATCGACATACAAAGTCCTGGATGTCACTTAGCAGTCACAAAAGATCGGTGAAATTCGTGATCTGACAAAACTTCTGTAAACGCGAGCTCGATGATGCGCAGTTAGTGGCAGTCTCTGTGACGAAAACCGGTACACTGTTTAATGTTTCCGTAGCGACATATCCTCGGTAAATACAGCATTCACGAAACAAGATGAAACAACATGTGCTAAGAAGAATAGTGGACGAATTCCGAAAATAACTGACAACGACCGACGAGCATTAACAACGACGGTGACCAGAAAAATGTAAAAAACTAACCAGGTGAAGGTGCTGCAAAACCCAACAGTCACTCGAGTAATACTGTTTCGTAGAAACAGTACGGCTGGAGCTTGACATTCATTAGAGGGCTGCAGTTACTTACAACGAAAGGCAACGGAAAGCTGTTAAGTAACTGGTACCACGATCACAAAACCTGGATGCTTGATGACCGGAAGTATGTGATATGGTACGACGAGATATCGTTTACATTGCTTGCTACAAAAAATCATGCTTATATATCAAAAGCCCCAAACAATAATATCCTGCACCCAAGTACTTTGCCGCAGTGGAGTAGCCGAGCGGTCTAAGACGCCTCGCAGCGGAGCGCGCGGTTGCTCGCCGTCGGAGGTGCGAGTTCTCCCTGGGGCATGGGTCTGTGTATTTGTCCTTAGGTTAGTTTACCTTAGCTTAGCTGATGACCACGCAGTTTGGTCCGATAGATTTACAGACATTTGAACCAAGTACTTTGGAGACTGCATTTCAGCAAGCGAAAGCAAAACAAAATGTTAAAATGTTTGTAAATCTATCGGACCAAACTGCGTGGTCATCAGTCCGTAGCTTACAAATTACTTAAACTAAGGTAAACTAACCTAAGGACAATCACACACATCCATGCCCTAGGGAGGACTCGAACCTCCGACGGCGAGCAACCCCGCGCTCCGCAGCGAGGCGCCTTAGACCGCTCGACTACTCCACCGTGCCCAAAGTAAAACCTTGGCCTTTGAAGCCAGGTGCACCAAGTTAGAGAGGGTCTGTCATTCCTGTAAGAACATATATATCTCCAAGTACCTAACCAAGCACATAAAGCTGTAACATTACAACTGGGTAGTAAGACCCTCCGCACTCTGTGCCCTAAGTGCCTGTTGATCTATCGAAAGCGCCCACTCAGGAAACTAGAATTTTAAGAGAGAAAGATCCAGAGGACAACACTAGGGCCCATAAGAGAGGAAGACGAGACCTACAGAAGCAGGTACCAATAACTGACTCTACGAACATCAGGAAGACATGTGACTACATGGCCTTCTATGGGCACATGACCCGCCTGAATCACTCCTGGCTAACCAAGAGGATCCTCACAGTGACAAGCAGGAGAAAAGCGTCCAAAGCCAAGTGGTTCACCTCTGTTAGAGGAACTGTAGATCCCTATACAGACAACCGTGAACCGAACTCAATACCGACAGGCCATCCTGCAAGTAGTTTTCCGTCTCTAATAAGTAAGAACTGTACAGGCACCATCTAAAAGGACGGATGAGAGGAAGCAGGCTCACAGCCAGAAGATGAAGGCGTAATGGGCCAAGAAAAAGCAGAAGACTCTAGCTGAGAGTTAAGACGCGCCTCGTGTTCCATAGTAGGCCGAAACGAACTGAAGAGAAGCCCCAAAAGAAGGTTATGAAACGGCATACCTTCTTTCTACAGTCAAGCACCGGGAAGATTAATTTGTTGGTTTGCGTTTTAATGGGGCCAAACTGCAACCGTTACCGCTGCCCATGGTGGTGGTTCCTTCATGGTCTATACAGCTATATCCTATCGTTCAAATGTTTCTGTTATTACCCTCTCTGGTCGGATAATTAGGAATGAGTATCTCACCGTTCCAAAACGATAAGGCGCCCCCCCCTACTCTCTCTCTCTCTCTCTCTCTCTCTCTCTCTTCCCCTCACACACACACACACACACACACACACACACACACACACACACATACACAATCACACACAACACAAGCGAGCGTGCGAGGGATTAGAACACTTGTGACGAGGCACATTTGTGAGGAGTGACACTCGTGAGAAGACCCAGGCGAGCAGTATCAGGTAGTCTACAGGTTACCGAGAACCTGTTACCCGGCCAGCAGTTACTCTAGGGTGCTATACCTACGACATCTTTCTCCGGATGTTGTGTAACCCCCAGTGTATTCCACTTACTACCATCCGATATTGAGGTTATTTCATCCGTGTAATGGTAATGATTTTACTAAGTCTGCGTTTAAGCTTATCTGTTTGTGTACTTTGGGCGCTTACATAATGTTTTAGCAATTAATTTTCAGATTCGTTCGGATATAAATATAGCAATCTTCAGCTGAAACTGTGGTATTTTCAGGTGGGGTTACAACATTTGTATGGAAGACTCGTGTTTCGAAACGTTTAGGACGACTTTGTGTTACCTTCGCTTCTATTATGTTTATTTACAAGATCTGCTGTTGTTAAGATGTGCATTATTCAATTTCTTTGAGTATTTAAAGGCATGTCAACATCTTTGACAATTTCTTCCATTATAATTTTTGAGAGTAGGCCAGAAGAGATTTCGACTTGACATCAACCTCGAGATCTTTTTTAAAGTCATTTAGTAGCCTCGTCCGTCTCATAGACGTTTTTCTTATCGATATTTAAAATTAGTTCCTTTTAGTATTTTGCATCTTCTCCGAAACTTTTCCCCTAATCAGTAAAAGTTTTGATTAAGTTTTGGTTTTAGCCGATGCCTCTGAGTTCAGTTCCACGTATCCATTCGTATATATTTCTTATTGAGCCATTAGTCCACAAAACAGCCGTAAAAGTCTATCTTGAAGGATAAGGTTTTCAGGCGCGCTCTCCGAAACAAGGGCTAACAATTATCAAATATTCTCAAAGAAAAAAAATTCTTAGACATGAACAGATTCAACGAATTTGTTCGGTTCTGTCTAGAAAGAAACAAAACCACAATCTTGAACAAGTTTCCACAAAGACTGATTAACATGACACCTGAAACTTATAACATCGTTTTCAGAAAACAAACTTGTAACTGAAACTTCCTGGCAGAATTAAAATTGTGTGCCGGAACCGGGATTCGAACGTGGGACCTTTGCCTCTCGCGGGCATTCGCACTACCGACTGTGCTACCCCGACATGACTCACGATGCCGCCCCACAACTTAACTTCCGCGGCATCGTGAGTCGTGTCGGGATAGCACAGTCGGTAGTGCGCTTGCCCGCGAAAGACAAAGGTCCCAGGTTCGAATCCCGGTTCCGGCACACAATTTTAATCTGCCAGGAAGTTTCATATCAGCGCACATTCCGCTGCAGAGTGGAAGTTTCATTCTGGAAACTTGTAACTGCTTGGAACAGATCAAATTAAAGGTCTCTGCAGCTTTCCACAGAGGCAGTTAGTTTTAAAATGTTTTGAAACGTTTTATGTTTCTCGTTTTCTGTACGATAGAAAGGTGTTAACAGCCGTAATGTGTTTCTTGACTGCGAAGAACTTGTGCTGACAGTGTTGAAAAAGGTACATTCAAATCTGCTAAGACATAATTTCGAGCTTGAAGGCCATTATATTTCATTTTGTAAACTGATGCACAGGTAGCGCTAAAGAATGTACGCAAAATGGCAGAAGGGAGATGCCAAACTTGTATGATCTATTTACTTTATTTTTATGTTTGTTATATACTGTAAATTATTCAGCAAGGTCAAAGTTTAGTTGTTTTTACGATTTATTTCATAATTGTTGGATATTCATCAGACTGTCAAATGCGTGTAGAAAACGAACGGCCATGCAATAAAAAAAAAAAAAAAAAAAAAAAAAAAAAAAAAAAAAAAAAAAAACTATAATAACTTATATATCACGAATGATGTAAGCAATCCCCATATACCATATACATGGTATTGACAAATATTAGTTGCGTTTTATAATCTGACGAAAGCCAGCCGCGGTGGCCGAGAGGACTGAGGCGCTCCAGTCACGGTCTGCACGGCCACTACGGTCGGGGGTTCGAATCCCCCCTCGGGCATGGATATTTGTGCCGTCCTTAGTCTTAGTTAGTTGATAAGTAGTTTGTAAGTTTAGGGACTGATGACCCCGTAGTTAAGTCCCATAAGGTATACAAACATTTGAACATTTGAAACATTTGAATTTGACGTAAGTCACTTTTCCTTAGCCTTCGCCAGCACCGTGCAAAGAGGTACCTCTCGCACGGCGGAAGCGTCAGTGTAGCGACTTGCGAGGCAGCCTGTGCCTTTACCTGAGTGTCCCGGATTTTTCACAACTTTCTATACATTCCATCTTCTCACAAATAAGTCTTCTCACAAGTGTCACAAACGCCAGAAATGTTCAGCCGTGCTAAACAGCATCAGAAAATTATCAAACATCTCTGGGCAGCAAAATCGTCAAGTCTCGACGTAACTTAACCGTTAATGGGACCTTTACAGCAGAGAGTAAGGACCAAATTTAGAGTTCCAAAATCGTTGAAACAATTTGCGAATGATTCGGTACAAGAATGGATAACATTCTGTTGAAAACTATAAAGGCACTTAACGAGTTGTAGCGTATAACATTACAAGTAATCCAACAATAAATATTAAGAACCCGATACCATTAAATTCAATTGGATTGTTCGATACCAGTAACTTAAAACACAGAATACTTGATTTTAGCTTGTAAAATGTTTTCTAATTGTAATTCAAATGCATAACCTTGATTGTTTTGAGGATTGACACAAAGTATTAGAAGAACATATCGACACCTAGTATATATAATAACACATTACTTACGATATTTTGTCACTTTGTAGATATGGGAATTTGCGGATAACATCTTGTAGAGGATAATAATCCCAGGTAATTTGGGCATAAAGCACATTTTGTAATCTTTGTTATTTCGTAAAAGCATTTGAAGCGTATTATGTCACTAGGTCACTTTGGATGGGTTGATTCTGCTTTCGAAATTTATTTGATACAATCTATAAGCAATTTTATTTATTTTGGCTTTATAGAATGTTTTAGAAATCAAAGCTAATTGAATATGAAATGTCAGAACACGGAAATTAATCTGTCATTTACGCTATTTTGTTTGTATACAAATGTAACTGTTTGTCATTATGTTTAAAAGCCTACAAAGTTTATGGTTGTTAATTTGATGTTAAATTAAGTATTTGTATGTGTTTTACGTTGTCAAAAATCCAAAGATTAGCCATAACATTTTGCCAGTTCTATAAAACCAGACTGCTCAGAGTAGTTGACACAGTCGAAGTTTAGGAAAGCTGCTGATAAGACGCTACTTTGTGTTCGTAAACATTGTGTGCAAATAGATTCCAATGATCAAGATAGGATACTCAGATGGCGGCACATGAGTTTGTAGTACGTATTCTTTAATTTGTGATTTGCATATGAAAGTTAATAAAGTAATATCAGTTTTAAATTCTTCGAGAATTTAGTGCCGCGGTGGAGAGGCAGAGCACATTGAGGCGTTATGATCCGATGCGCGAGACGGTTTCCCGTCTGGGGTTCGAATCCTCACTCGGGCATGGATGTTTGTGCTGTCTTTAGTGTAAGTTAGTTCCTAAGTAGTTTGTAAGTTTAGGGACTGATGACCCCACAGTTAAGTCCCATAAGCTTAACAAGCATTTGAACATTTTTTAACTTTGGAAGTCGGAAAGCATAATATCTCTGCAGTATGCTATTGAGAAATAATTAAGTGATTAACAGTTGGTCTCTATGTCACCAGGGAAGCTCCCACCTAAGAAGAGGTCCTGATTTTGTTGAATCTGCTGAAGTAGTAAATTAGAAATTTTTTTTAAACTAACTTGTACTGAAGACAGCACAAACATCCACGCCCGAGGGGGAATTCGAACCCCCAACGCGGAACGGCCTCGCGCATCGGAGCATACCGTCTCAAAGCGCTCGACCACTCCGCCGCGGCTTGCCAAAGTTACTCGATGTGCCATCTTTGACAGTGGTTATGTCAAAATTACCACTGTAATCAGCTGTTTGGAATATTCTCCAGCAATTTCCACATGTTACGAGTGTTGGATGTAGTCTGGAATATTGGCGGTATCGGGAATGGCACAAGCTATTTTCAAGACCAGGACTGAGTCAACTTCTTACCAATAAATGTTTATATTAGGTGTTCCTAGCATCCATTTTGTTTCTACATCTACATAGATACTCTGCAAATCAAATTCAAGTGCCTGGCAGAGGGTTCAATAACCACTTTCATAACTTTTCTCTACCGTTCCATTCTCTAATAGCGCGCGGGAAGAAAGAACACCTAAATCGATCTGATTTCTCTTATTTTATTGGGATGGTCATGTGTCTCTAAGTAGGTGGGTGCTAGCAAAATATTTTCACATTCAGAAGTAAAAGTCGGCGATGAAACTTCACAAACAGATCACGTCGCAATGAATAACGTCTTTCTTTTAATGATTTCCACCTCAATTCGTGCAACATTTTCGTGACGCTTCCCCCCCCCCCCCCCGTAACGTGATAAAACAAAACGAGCTGCCCTTCTCTGAACCTTCTCAATATCTCCCGTCAGTCCCACGTGGTGAGGGTCCCACAATGGACAACAGTACTTCAGGAGAGGACGCACAAGTGTGATGTAGGCAGTCTCTTTGGTGGAGCTGGTGCATCTTCGAAGCGTTCTGCCGATGAAACGTAACCTTTGGTTCGCCTTCCTCACCATATTTTCTTTGTGTTCTCTCCAGTCAAAGTTGTTCGTAATTGTAACTCCTAGGTATTTGGTAGAATCTACGATCTTAAGGTTTGACTGATATATCGCGTAATTGAAGTTCAGCGGATTTCTTTTAGCGGTCATGTGTATTACTTCACACTTTTCTTTATTTAGTGTCAATTGCCAATTTTCGCACCAAGCAGAAATTTTGTCTAAATCGCTTTGCAGTTGCTTTTGATCCTCTGTTGACTTCACTAACTGATAGACGACAGCGTCATCCGCGAACAGTCTAAGGTAGCTACTCAGATTGTCTCCTAAATCGTTTATAAAGACGAGGAAGAGCAGGGGACCTATAACGCTTCCCTGTGGAACGCCAGATATCACTTCTGTTTTACTCGATGACTTACAGTCAATTACAACGAACTGTGTCCTTTCTGATAGGAAATCGTGAATCCAATTGCACAATTGGGGAGATATTCCATAAGCACGCAATTTCATTAGAAGTCGCTTGTTGCGTACAGTGTGAAAAGCCTTCCTGAAAGCCAGAATATGGAATCGATTTGTGATCCCTTGTCGATGGCACTTAATACTTCATGTGAATAAAGAGCAAGCTGTGTTTCGCAAGAGTGATACTTTCTGAATCCGTGTTGACTATTGGTTGATAGGTAGTAAGTAGGTACGTATATGTCCCAAAATCCTACTGCAAATCGACGTCAATGAGATAGGCCTGTAATTTTGGAGATCACTCCTATTGCCTTTCTTGAATATTGGAGTAACTTGGGCAACTTTCCAGTCTTTGGGTACAGATCTTTCGTTGAGTGAGCGGGTTGTAAATTATAGCTAAGTACGGATCTATGGCATCAGCATACTCTGAGAGGAATCTAGTTGGTATACAATCTGGCCCGGAAGATTTATTTTTGTTTAGTGTCTTAAGTTTGTTTTACTACTCCAGGAAGATCTTCTCCTAAGTTTCTCTCCCCTCTCCCCCACCCCCCCTCCCCCGCGGGCATTTAAATGGTCTGTAAATTTGCGTGAAGCTGACATTCGTGAGACAGATAACCTGTTTCCTCTTGTGGTAGAGACCAGTCGAGTGGCAGTGTTGTGGCGATCAGCTGACGGGCGCTCTTCGGCAGGCAGCTCCAGACTTCAGACGCGGCGCCGCAGGCCCGCAGCCTGGGGAGGAACAAAGCGAGTCCGCCTACCCCCCCCCCTACTTCCAGGAAGGCGGTCGGTTGGGTTCGGCAATTAACCGGCGACCAACACCGGCCTCTTTGAGGCAGCCCGTCCTCCTGGCCGGCGGCGGTTTATGTGCTCTGGAGGTTCTCACCTCGTCCCAGCCAACACCTCTCTGCTGCTGCTCATAATGTCCGCTCTGGCTAATAGCGCGTACGTTATTAATTTCAAGTCGTTTCCGCACATAATTATTTAGAGAAGTCATTCCCAATCTTTTCGTCATGGTACCCACAATATTGGCCCACTTTAGGTTACGGTAGCTCGAAATTTAAACGAAAATAACGGCTTAACTATTCATCTGACACGAAAATTGAATAACCGAACTTTTAGAGGGGAAAATTCTCTACAACTTTGCTCTGTTATGTTTTTTCATATCTCGTTGCGTTTCAATGATATTTGCAAAAATAACGGCGATTTTGCGATGTATGCCTGTCTGTCTGTCTGTCCGTAACGTGTTCCCTGTTTTTAAGACGAACTGTTCAACTGATCAGCACCGAATTTTACAGACATGATTGTAGGCCGCCAGAGGCCAGAATATCCCTTTTTCAAATTTTTCGCCGGCCGCGGTGGCCGAGGGGACTGAGGCGCTCCAGTCACGGCCTGCACGGCAACTACGGTCGGGGGTTCGAATCCCCCCTGGGGCATAGATATTTGTTCCGTCTTTAGTCTTAGTTAGTTCATAAGTAGTTAAGTCCCATAGACTATACAAACATTTGAACATTTTTTTTTTCAAATTTTTCGGACAAAAAATACGGTAGTAAAACTTAAAAAAGCCGTTTGTAATATAATTGTAATTGCAAACGAACCGTTCATCTGACACGAAAATTGAATAACCTAATTGGTGGAGGAGAAAATTCTCTACAACTTATGTTCCTTATGCTATTTTCATATCTCATGTCGTTTGAGACATATTTGCAAAAATAACGGAGATTTGACACGTTCCATTGAATTAACGAAAACCAGGCGTTCGGAGATGTCACGTGACATTCCTCGCGTATTTGATGATTTTCTTATTGTAACTTACACGTTGTCATTTTAAAGCAACGGCACACTGAGGAATTAACAAAAACGCATCGTTCTTAGTGCGATAAATGATAATCTAATGTCTACAAATGCCATATTAACATCAGTTAACAACGGCCATCAGTAGTATGAGATTAAAGAACTCGTGTTTTGATTTATAACTGTAGCGTAGTGGGCAAGGTGCTGGACTGCGATGCGGAAGGTAGGTGGTTCGTAACCCGCCACTACCTAAAAGGGTTTCAGACACTCTTATTAATTAATTATTATTTAGATTAATATTTTGTCCAAAATGTTTGCAAAAACTTATAAAACTACAAATCTAAAGTGGGCCGTAAAACACGTCTGTGCGATTGTTTTTGGAGCCATTTTCACCGCTCCAGTCGAGCTGCAAGTACCCGGCTTCGATGGGTTTAAAATAAGGTTTTACAAGCGTACAACATAAGCGTACAAAACCGTTTATTTAAATGTAATAAAAAGAAATTAGAAAAAAATAGAAAAATAGCATCCTACACAATTAGACACGAAAAGAGACTTTTCGAGAAATTATCCCTTCAACAAAGACAGGAACACTTCACTCAACAAAAATCAAGAGACTATTACCAATCCTTCAAAAGATACTTGAACAGGTATGAACCACCCAGTTTAAATTTTCGTGACAAATCAGGGCCGGCCGCGGTGGCCGAGGGGACTGAGGCGCTACAGTCACGGTCTGCACGGCCACTACGGTCGGGGGTTCGAATCCCCCCTCGGGCATGGATATTTGTGACGTCCTTAGTGTAAGCTACTTCGTAAGTAGTTTGTAAGTTTAGGGACTGATGACCCCGTAGTTAAGTCCCATAAGCTATACAAACATTTGAACATTTGGTCTGGGTGTTAGAGCGCGCGGCCGTTCCTCGCGGCTATAAACATATAATTTGAAGATGCCCTGTTGTAGGCTATATAGAAGTTCGGAACACAAGATAGCGCTGACAGAGCTCATCTATTTATTTGAACTACATAAACTCGACCACGCTTCGATGTGGCTCAGTCGCATATGAAATTAATGGGAAAGCAAACGATAGAATTCTTGTAAACATAAACGTAGGGAGAGAATACACCAATCATATCAATACCCTGCGTTGCATTTCTGTCACTATCTCGAATGAAAGCAAAATTAGAAAAAAAAGGATATGTTTCTTTCAGAAAATATTTTATTGTAATGCCAGTGAATTTACTGAATTTTCCGTTTGTCTTTTTTTATGCTTAAATGTAAAGATGAGGATGATTTTCCGACTTTGGCCCATTTAACGTACTGTTAGCGCTGACAAATTTGTTTTCTAAATTCCGCTCATGTAGCCTCCGTCCCATCTCTCTACCCAACTTTTTCTTCCCTCCTGTCTTTTATTCCCTCCTGTCTGTCATTTCCTCCTCCTCTTCCTCATCTTTTCCTTCCTTTCCACGCCTTAATTACTAAAAAATTAAGAAATTTACTTCAAATTTTGTGGTACGGTGGTGGCAAGTGGTGTGCCGTCCTTAGTGTTAGCTAGTTCATAAGTAGTTTGTAAGTTTAGGGACTGATGACCCCGCAGTTAATTCCCATAAGCTATACAGACATTTGAACATTTTTTGACAAATCAGGGAAATTAGGTACAAATGGCCAAGAAAACTGCTATATTTTAGCACATTACTTCAAAGACCTTGTCAATTGTAAAGCGCCCCCCGAGAAACCGGAATTCAAAACTACAGACGAAATTCCTGCAGAATAACATCCACCTTCTCTAGATAAAGTTCGGCAAGCTATAAAATTTCTCAAGAACAACAAATCTTCTGGTGAAGATGGAATCACAGCTGAAACTAGGCGAGGAAAAAGTAACACTACACCTCGGTACAGTTATTAAAGAAATTTGGCAAACCGAGAATATCCCAGAAGATTGGAGGACGGCACTTATACATCCACTCCACAAAAAGGCCGGCCGCGGTGGCCGAGGAGACTGAGGCGCTCCTGTCACGGTCTGCACGGCCACTACGGTCGGGGGTTCGAATCCCCCCTCGGGCATGGATATTTGTGCCGTCCTTAGGATTAGCTAGTTCATAAGTAGTTTGTAAGTTTAGGGACTGATGACCCCGTAGTTAAGTCCCATAAACTATACAAACATTTGAACATTTTTTTCCACAAAAAGGGTGACAGATCAGACGTGAACAATTACAGGGGGATTTCCCTTCTATCCGTTCCATACAAGGTCAAGATATTACTAAACTGAATTGAACCAGTTCTTGATCCACAAATAGGAGAATATCCAGGTGGATTTAGAAAAGGGAGGAGCTATTCAGAGCAAATTATAAATCTTAAAAACATAATTAGAACACGTGCTGGTTAACCACATTTTACAACATTTATTGATTTTAGAAAAGCATATGACTCAATAGACACAAAAGCCTCATTAGAACTCTGGAAGAATTTGGAATTGATAGAAAAACTAGAGAGATTCTTAAGCAAACATTGACAGATACAAAGTCCAAGGTGAAATTTCTAGGCAAGATTTCAGAGCCTTTCAAAATCCAAACAGGTTTGAGACAAGGGGACGGGCTCTCCCCAATCTTATTCAACATCACTCTAGAATAGATAATAAGGGAGACATTGGCGGAGACACAAGAAAAAGTGAAGAGAATTTATTTTGAAGGATCAGTCAAAGGGCTTACGATACAGGCACTAGTCTTTTGCAGACGATATTGCGCTACTGTCCACGAATATACCAGATGCAATTAAACAAATAGAAATCTTAGCAATGCATGCAGCTAAATTTGGTTTACAGATATCACAAGAAAAAAACTAAATTCATGTCTAACAAATTTAAGGAAGTCAACAAATTGCACACAATTATTGGATGCATCGAAAGGGTCAAACACTTTAAATATTTGGGAGAAACAATAACGGATACTGACATAGAAAAAGAAGCTGTCAAACTTCGAGTAGCTAAACTCAGGAGGGCGCAAATTTTAACAATGAAGCTGTACAACAAAAAATGCTTATCTCGAAATGCGAAGTTATTACACTACAAGACAGTGACAAGAACAGAAATACAAAGGACTAGTAGATAAGCTCGGGAGGTACGAAAAGGTAATTCTGAGGAAACTTCTTGGTGGATACAAAAAAAATGGCGAAACGTGGGTAAAGATGATCAATGAGAAGGTCTATCAATTTATTAAACCAGTTACAACGGAAATGAGAAAGAAAAGGCTTATGGTCTTCGATCATTTGGTGAGAATGGATGACAGCAGATTAACGAAGAAAATCTTCAATTTAATTCAACAGAGGGAAACACCCAACTGTTGGTTGCAAGGAATAAAGAAAGACCTCGAGGAACTTGGACTCCCAGAAATGGACACGATGAGTAGGGACAGTTACAGAAAGGCATGCAGTAACTGAATTCGAGGTTTTTCTGGAGGCCCCAAGAAAGAAGACGAACAGAAAACTGACAGCTGAACATCTGGCGAAAATGGAAGTAGACAGAAGAGCCCTAGAGAAGAAAAAGAAGAAACTGAACATGAAATAGTATTTGTAACGCGGTCCTTAGTTGGCCAATTCGTGTAAAAAAATAAAATAAAAAGGGTACATTTATGTTAAAGCAATGTGATAAACAACATTTTTGGCAGTTCCATTTGGAGTATGTACAAAAAGATTTTCGTCTTTGCCTACTCTGGAGCAGGCCACATACAACTGTCCATGAGAGAAGCATGGTGTCTGCAAGTCTATACCAGCAATGTCAAGACACTGGCCCTGTGACTTGTTGATTGTCACGGCAAAGCACAGTTTCAAAGGGAAACTGTATTCTCTTGAATTGTATGGTGTTGTGTGAGGGAATGATAGGTATTCTTGGAATGAAGACATCCTCACCCTTAGCACTCCCTGTGAGTACTGTGGCTTGAATTACATGTTGCATCAGTTTTTTCACAATTAATCTCGTGCCATTGCACAGCCTGGATGCATCAATATTTCTGATCAGCATTACTGGAGCACCAACTTTCAGAATCAAGTTGTGGGCTTGCAAATTAGGAGTCTGGATGGAATTCAAAAACTCAATATTGTACTGCTTCATCATCATTAAGGATGCAGTCTATGGACTTTTTTTGCGGTGGGGGGGGTCATTATTACACGGCTTAGAACAGGCACATAGCCAGAGTAAGATTGGAACGAAACCTATTTAAGAACCTTACCCACATAATTTTGTGTACGTGTACCAAATTTCACGTAATTTGGTTGCCTGGATCTTGAGTTATAAGAGAACAGACAAACAGACAAGAAATGCGTCTTTTATGTACAGAGACTGCAATCGAAATCTGTAAGTAAAGTACTCTCCCCCATGCACCAAACGAAATTTTATGTAGACAGAACCTACAAATTGTTTTCAAGGTAAAGTGTACAAAATTTCATCAAGATCGGAGCAAAACTGTGAAGTTTTGCGAAAACCATAAGTACCCTCCACCATGCACTGAACAAAATTTTGTGTAGAAAGTGCCCTTTCTCTTGTTTTGAAGGTCAATTATGCAAATTTTCATCAAGAGCAGTGCGAAGATATAGATTTACACGGAAACATTGAAAACGCACTTTCACTTTTTCTCAAATTTTCCGGTTGGTTTTTCAAAAAAAAAAAAAAATGGAACTAAGCCTGTTTAAGAACCTTCCCCATGTAATTTTGTGTACGGGTAGCAAATTTCACGTTATTTGGTTGCCTGGATCTTGAGTTATAAGAGGACAGACAGACAAAAAATGCGTCTTATAAGGTCAAAACAATTAGTATTCAGGTGAGATATCATACACAATATACATATTGTAATATATTTTACTCAGATATTCGTTACAATTGTAGTTCGTGTGTGATACAGTCAGTGGCGGCCGGTGGTATCTGAAGCTAGGTGCTGCACCCAAGTTGCAGTAATTATGTGAGACGCTTACAGGGGAGAAAATTATATCAGCATCTGGTTTCTTGATATTCGTCATGACATAAACATTCCTAGAATTTGTGGTGTATGAAAGTCAAAAGAACGCCGTCGAACACCCTCTGCTGACGCCCTCCGTCGGACGCCCTCTTCAGATAACGACCTAATGTCTGACAGTGACCTATCATTTTCCGACCAGCAGTAGAATGATACTGTCACCCTGAACAGTCCTACGGTGGCGCATCATATGTTAAGACATGCACACTGCAGTCAGCACCTACGAACGACCTTTCCCTCACAGCATCAGTTGGAGCATCCGCCTCGTCCGTTACAGTAGAACAACGCCATCACATGTCAACGACATCCACATCATGGGCCGTTGAAGTTTGGCGAAGGAGCGGATCAGAGAGCTAACGTGGCCGAGCGGGTGCATCCCATGGAGGCACCAGATTTGGTAGACAACTAAGAATCGCGGCAACTGTGCGAGACACGGCAAATCGACTTTCAGGAGCCGCTGCAACTCTTTCTGCAAACATTGCAAGTGTCCATCCACAACAATATCGTATCACTACGATGAATACGGCCACCATTCACGCCCCACACAAACTGGCAATGTTTCGAGAAACCATCTACTCAGCTGATGTCGATATTGCGCTCCTGCACGAGGTGTTTGTCACTGATTTCGTAGCCCCCACTGGATACACTGGCTATGTTCCGCACGCCTCCGACACCGGCAGCGGTGTCGTCGTCCTCCTACGCGATGGTCTTCCAGCAGCGGACTTTGTTTACCTCCATACTGCTCTGGGAATGGCCCTTACTGTATTTGGCGTGCGTATCATTAACATCTGTGCACCATCCGGCTCCAGCCACCGTCGAGACCGCAATACATTCTTCGCCGAGGATGTCACGCCGCTATACACGGGTCCACAGGATGACTTGGTATTTGGCGGGGATTTCAACTCGACACAAGGGCCACTGACCAACTGCCACACCATTCACTTTGTGCGGCTCTCTCTGTGGTCATCGACCGACTACAACTCGTTGACACCTTGACAAAGCTCTACGGAACTCGCCCGGGCTTTATGTTTTACACCGCCCATTCCTCGAGCCGCCTGGATCGCGAATACCTCACCCGCCCTCTAGCAGATGGTACCCGTCACGCGGAAGTCTAGCCCTTAGCCTTTCTTTTTTCATTCTCCATCCGAAAAGTGGAGCGGGCTGTTTGTGATCCGGCCCTTAAAGAGTCGTGGTTCTATTCGGCCAATTATAAGATTATCAGACAAGCTGATAGTGGGGCAAAGAGGGCATCCCGGTTGGGAATAAGTGAGAGGGCTTACCAGTTCCGGCATACGCCTTACAACCAAGGAATACTTCCCGAAAACCATGGTCGGAACCGGGGGATTGGGACCAATTTAATTAAGGTCTGGGACGTTGCCCCGGACTACAAATGGATTATCGGGAGAGCACGAGTGCACTCACGACAATCAAGGATCGGACGCCCGAGTTACTCTCGTAAACTCGTAGAGATCAGCTCGACCAACAGTAGACAAGCATCTCCCTTAAAGGAACCGCACCCGTGAGCACGGCATCCTCTGCGTCGATGCCTTAGCCTTTTCAGACCATGAGGCATATATCTGCGACGTTAGTCTCGTCCGACAGCGAGTGTGGCATAGTCGTGGCCTGTGGAAACTAAATGTGTCTCACCTGACCGCTCCAGACTGTCGAAATATGATCGAAAATGCATGGGCACAGTGTTTGCATCGTCTTAACGCCTATAACTCCTCTCCTTTGCAAAGCCAACACCACGCAAGACTGATGAATTACGACCGAGACGTCAAGGCATGGCGAACCAATACTTTGAATTTCTATTATTCCAATCTCGGAGAATGTGTGACGATGCCTTTCTCACCAGCCAGGCAGAGGACGGTTCACCGAACAAAGGCCCAAATCTCTTTGCTAATGCGCCACCACCTGGAAGGGACTGTAGTCCGATCCCGTACAAATAATCGAATAGGTGAAGAACATCCGTCGATGTACATCTCCTCCAGGAAAGACTAAGACGACGCCGGGCTCTGATACACGCCCTGATTGACGCGGAAGGTCACCGGCACGATACCCAACACGCCATCGGTCAGGCGTTTCATGCCCATTTCACAAGACTATACGAAGCTGTGACGCATTCACCAGAACTGATTTCAGAAGTCGCACAACTTACTCCAAGTACTCTCCCAGTGGAGGTAGCACGTAAAATCCAGGAAGACGTAATCACGGATGAAGTACTAGGAGCAATTAAAATGGGGCATAACAATAGGTCTCCTGGACCCGACGGTATCCCCGTTGAATTTTATAAAAGTTTTGACTACACCTTCATGGACCTACATGTTAGCACTTACAGGACGACGATCGCTCAAGAACTAATGCCCCCTGTGATGCGGTCCCTAAAACCTTCATTGAAGGCATAATTATCCCTGTACACAAACCGAACGGGTCATCAAGAATACAAGATTATCGACCTATAACTCTGCTTAACAGCGATATGAAAATATTTACACGATTGTTGACGTCGCGACTCAAGAACGTTACACGGTACGTCACATCTTGCGACCAAACGTCCTTAGGAGGAGACGACAATATCCATACGGCTCTTTGCCCTTACCAGGACATGACATCACTTGCCCGCTATCAACGTCTTCCTGGTACCCTGGCTTCACTTGACTTTAGCCAGACCTTCGAACGTTTTGATCACTCCTATTTGCAGACAGTTCTCCAGCACATGGGTTATCCTGGCGGGACTGTCGCAGTAGTTATGCGCCTTCTGACCGGCGCGACCTCCAAAATCATGTACAACGGTCGCCTCACCCCACCCTTGGCTATAACACGATCTGTCCGACAAGGCTGCCCACTTTCAACTATATTATACGCCTTTGCTTTAGAACCATTGCTCCAGTGACTACGCCAACGTTTGGAAGTTATGAGTTTACACGGGAACCGCTTCTGTTGTACAGCCTACGCCGATGACCTCATCCTTTACCTACTCACTGAGAACGATGTCAGGGCAGCCCTGACGTGGGTGGCAACCTATGACGAGGCATAGGGCAGCTCTCTCAACGTATCAAAATCCGGGGTCTTGCTCATCGGCGAGGGCCTACCAGAGAGAAGCATCGCTCCTCTAAGTACAGCCACCACCGTCAGATGGCGTTGTTTTTTTCAGCCGATTTCCGCCGCTCAGCAGCGATCAACGGTAGGCGATTGCTGCAGAGAATCAGATCTGCCAGAGATCATCGGCTATGATCCCTCGACATAGTTCAACGTACACAACATGTGAACATATATCATGCCTTCCGCATACCCCATGTGCTCAACTCTCCTGGCACGGCGTATACTGGCTGCATTGGACTCCTACGTCAGCTCAGGATTGATATTCAAAGCGCAATACGACGCCCTTGCACTCCCGCGGGAACGTGGTGGGGTGGGACTAACACATGTGCCGACCAGAGTCACGGCGCTCTACGTCAGCTCTCAATTAAAAATCTGGCGTCGTTGCCCACAGTGTCTCACCGGTATCCTATTCAATGCCTTTGTCCCGGACTCTTTTGTAGCCACAGTTACGATTGCAGTCATTCCGGTTGCCTTCCATCATATCCGACGTTTCTTCTTGGACGAAAGTTATATATACAAATCTTTAACACTTGCTTGTTTGTCTCAGACGAAAACAGTATATGATGTGCTACAACAGTGTCGACCATCCAATCCAAACGAAATTAAGCATCCACAGAATGAAAAACTGTTTACGAACGTTTTCTCGAATCAGACGTCCAGTCAGCTTGGTATCTCACTGTGAACGGAAAACAAGTAAACCGACATCGCCTGCATTGGATCCATCGGCGATTCGCCTCTCCGCACTCAGTGCGGAGTGGGACGACACAGAGGCTCACACGTTCCATTGTGGTCAGGCAAAGGAATTTTTGCGTTCCTTACTCGCCAAACACCCGACCAGGTCGACATAAACATGTTCTTCTTTCCGGGGGCCACGCAATCCGATATCTCTTTGATTCTGGCGAGAAGTCAGTACTCGGATATAGGAACTTTCTCAATGAACGACACTGCGTCCTAACTCGTAACCCAAAGTACCAGCAATATTTTTCCAACTTCTTACGGAGTGCCTTTAATGACCCGTCTCGCAGCTGGAACGTTCAAGCCATGAGAGGATAAATCTTAACACAACCAACCTGGACTGAACAAAACCCACAACGGAACATACGCCCAGTCAACGAGAAGACACGCTTGGACTCTTCTTCCTATGCCGCCGGCAACAATACGCCGCTCCTCTTATTATATATTACAAAAAGAATAAATAAAAAATGAAGAGTAAATAAATAAATAAATAAAGAAGTTTTCCCAGTTATTTCTTAAAGCTATTTTGAGCTTCATTTTATTTTACTTTTTATTATTATTTTTCTCTTTCTATAGCCCATTAGCCTTTGTTGTCCCTTTTTAGAAATAGGTTAGTTGGACTGGGACTAGGATAAGGTGGGAGCCAACGCCTGAAGTGGTCAAGTCTATTTTTTTCTAAGGGCAAAAATGGCGGTGGCAAGTGCTCCCCCCCCTTTTCTTTTAACTAAAAAGAGAATTAATAAAAGCGGTAAGAGATAGAATTTTTATTGAAAGTTTCGCGGGTTCGCTTACGCCCGGCGGCAATTTTTTTTTTCCTCCTTGGCAATGCGTACACAATTAACCTCAACATCATATATGTTATTTTGTATTTATATGTGCACAACATCTGCATGGGTCGTCATTATTTAAAAGAAGCATATTATCTTGCAAATTGGGGGTTGTGAACGGTTCATAACGTGGAAACACGAATCGTGAGTTTAATTACTGTTTACCCTGTCTCTTCGATGAATATCACCCCGGTACATTTAATTGATCAATTGTAAAAAAATGGAATTATCGATATACACACACGACGACCCCAAGTACGCGTTAACTACAGTTCCTTTTTAAATGTTTGTAGTCCCGAATTTCATCCATTGCCCTTTGTTTTTTTGCTTAAATAAATTAATAAACTAACTTATACGATGTTGCGGTTAGTTGTGACGTCATTGTGGATCTACATCAATACTCTGCAAACCACTGTGAAGTGCATGGCAGAGGGTACGACCTGTCGCGGTGGAGTAGCCGAACGGTCTAAAGCGCCTCGCTGCGGAGCGCACAGTTGCTAGCCGTCGGAGGTTCGTGTCCTCTCTGGGAAATGGGAGTGTGTGTGTGTGTGTGTGTATGTGTTGTTCTTAGTTTAGTTTACCTTAGTTTAAGTAGTTTGTGTGTTACGGACTGATGACCACGCAGTTTGGTCCGATAGATTTACAAACATTTGAACATTTTTGAAGGGTACGTCCCACTATAGCACTTATTAGGGGAGCGGTCTAAAGCGTCTCGCTGCAGAGCGCGCGGTTGCTCGCCGTGGAGGTTCGCGTCCTCCCTGGGGCATGGGTGTGTATGTTGTCCTTAGATTATTTTAGCTAGGTTTAAGTAGTTTGTAAGCTACTGACTGATGACCACGCAGTTTGGTCCGATATATTTACAAACATTTTTATGCTGTAATGAATCGAATCCTCACGATCCCTACGGGAATAATATCTAGGTGTATCCATTGCCAAGGAGCAGAAAAAAATTTATCGCCGGGTTGGGTTGAACCCGCGAACTCCTCAATACGAATCCGATTTTTTTATACGTTTTCGACAAAACAGCATTTTTATATGATCTATGCTTTGCGGTCATTCGTGGTTTTTCTTGTAATATTTGGTACAGCTTTTTTGTTACAGAGGGCGTTTGGCGTTTGGTTGAGGCAACCACCGCTACCTAAACACGCCATCACAGGGACAGTTGATAAAATGCATATGGTGACAGATCCGTATAAAGTTCTCTTTATTTCCTCGCTTGGACATCTGGAATAGCCACTTTGGGGCACTTTCGTGTCTCACCACGTCCTACACGAATTCGACGATGACGAGAAGGCGTCCTCTTCTTGTCAGAGGTGAATATTTCCGTGGGTGCGAGTGACGGGAGCAGCGGTTTGCGCACCACTCGGCAAGTGACTGCGTCGCAGCCGTGAAGAGCGACAGGGCACGCGACGAGTGAGCCACGTCGAGTGTCGCCTGGCCCGCAGTTCCCGGAGCTGCTTAGCATAAGTAATGAGGCGGCTCGTCAAACCGAGGTGTTTCCCGGCCGCGTCCTGTGCCCACACGGCCGCGCCCGCGGGCGCAAACAATGAATAACACGAGGGCGCAGAGGAGGCCGACCGGCCGGGCGTTCTGGGCGGCCGCGGGCACAAGTGCCCACTGCAAACAAGACGCGCCAAGGGACACTTGCACCAGTGCGCCGGAAATCGGGAGATGTACACGGGGAGGACTAAGTACACCGAAGAGCCGAAAATCTGGTTTTTTCACCGGGTATATTTTATGTAATCGGATGGTGAGATTCATGGAGGCTTGGATGTCGTGTACAAACACAATAAGAACTTTTAATGAAAGTCCAGCTCCAGTTGCATTTATTGGTGCTTTACTTAAGTCCAAACTACCGGTTTCGGCCTCTATGTTAGGCCATTTTCAAGTGTGACAAACCTGCATATAATGTGTAGCAATAAGTTTACTAAAATTACATGGTACAAGATAGAATATTACATATATAAAAAGGTACTGTACAGAAGCAGAAGGAAACTTACGTTATGCCGTAGAGAAAGCAACGTCAAGTAATTAAAACAACAGAACTCAGAGATATACATGTAGCGTCTGTTCCGAAAGAACAGACGTCACTTCTGATCCTGCAGCTGTTATTATTTGATATTCATAGAATATATGACATCAACTGCGATTGGGCAAAGCTGAAAATGTGGTGTATGGGTCAGCGCAACTGCCTAGTAGGCAGGAGACCCGGGTTCGAATCCCGGCTGGCTACACATTTTCAGCTTTGCCCAATCGCAGTTGATGTCATATATTCTATGAATATCATAGAACTCAGAGAATTTAAAACTTTTGGTGCCCAATGGCGAAACGAGAAAAATGGGCGTGTCATATTTAACATTCCAAATCATTATAATCAGCATGTTCTGATGTGTTCTGATATACACATTACATCATTGCAAGCATAAAATTCTAAACATTAGTTGATAAAATGTAAAGGTGAATAGTTAGGATAAAAACGGAACATGTAGCGGCCAATGAGGCTATGTGAAGTGTGGGCGTGTCGTCAATTTAAAATTTTGATACGGAAAGTATAATAATTTAGCTTAAGGCCAATTGTATTCGATTTAGTTTACATTAAAGTTGGTTGTATTGTTTAAACAAGGTACAAAGATTCTTAGGATGTAAAATGACTGTAAAGAACGAGGCGTCCAAGCCGATATTTGAGGGGCGGCCTCTAACGAGCGAAATTTGAACGCTAGTGTGGGCTCTAGAGCAGTTTGGATGCGTCGTTGATTGCTTACATTGTACTGTTCATAAACAGTAGTAGACGTTTCAAAAACAGCCACGAACTTGCGAAGCATTTCTAAAAAATTTTGTCAATTACTGGGTGGCAGATATCTAAGAAATTAGTATTCTTTAAAGTGCATTGTAAGTTTAGGGACTGATAACCCCACAGTTAAGTCCCATAAGCCTAACAACATTTGCTATGGTTAGTTACTTAGATATTTGCGACTTAAGAGGGAAAAACGTCTAAATATCGGGTACTGTGATTTTGTGCAAAAGTACGGACAGTTTGAACGTTTGGATCTCGGGAACGGATAAATATTTCGAAAATTTTTATGGTCTTTGAGAACATATGATAAAAATTTCGACGTTTTGTAATGAATAGAAAATATCGAAGTATCCATCCCCGAAATTGATGAATTTAGTACAAAACATGTCAGGGTTTTTCGTGATTTTCTCGGCAACCGTCCATGAATGTTCAAATGTTTGTTAAGCTTAAGGGACTTAACTGCAGGGTGATCAGTCCCTAAACTTACAAAGTACTTATGAACTACCTTATACTAAAGACAACAGAAACATCCATGCCCGAGGGGGGATTCGAAGCCCCGATCGTAGCGGCCCATGAATAAACAACACGAAACATTCTGGCTGTGCATTATTCGGAACCATTCGCGGTTTCAAGATACGAGTCACATGCAGAAATTTAAGTTTCCCATTTTTTAAGCAAAGTTATAGCAGGCAGCAGCGGCGGCGGGTGCATCAGATAACTGGAGGTTCACTTCTCCCCCTTCCCGCCGCTCGGCGCGTCGATGTTTTTGGCTCTACCCCCCCCCCCCTTCCGGCCCCACCCCTCGCTCGACTTCCAGACAAGTTGGTGCCGCGGTTGCCCCCCTCCCTTTTAGATATTTAAAAATCTTCAGAATGTCTTACCTCGGCTTGTTTCCGATAGCTTCAAGTCGAACTGAGGCGTCTGCCTACCAAGATTCTTTATTTCACACTATTGTTCGAAGCTGAAAGTTGTGTTCAAATGTTTGTATATCTTATGGGACTTAACTACGGGGTCATCAGTCTCCAAACTTACAAACTACTTATGAAATAGTTTATACTAAGGACGGCACAAATATCCATGCCCGAGGGGGGATTCGAACCCCCGACCATAGTGGCCATGCAGATTGCAGACCGTGACTGGCGCGCCGCAGACCGCTTGGCCACCGCGGCCGGCGAAAGTTGATTAATTTGTTTCTAAAGATACTGAACGTTGTTCATTTTTCTTTGATAATAAACACCAAGAACATATGAATAAGCACATGAGCACTAAAACACGGTAAGTAACCGATTACACTGTTAAGTGACTGTAACAAAATAAATCTGTTACAATGAGGAGACAAGCTACCTTTGGGTCACATAACACTATAAGCTGAACCCCCTCCTAATCTTACGCATGCGGAATGGCTGCTCTCCCCCACATCTTTTCAAACAGTTAAATATTTATTACAACGAAGAGTATAAATGTCATTTACCCTGAAAATCGCGACACATTTGCTAAAACGTGTAAAGATATATGGGAAGTAACAATACAAAAGTCATTGTTGTTCCCGTATCTGTTAAAAGGAAGATTGAGTTAAGAAAATGCTTACAGTCGGTCTCGTACCCATTGCCTACAAGGGCACAACGTCTCTAACCACACGGCTATTCTTGCTAGGTAGAGAGTAGTGACTTCATTATTATTCATGATCGGATCTTCCGAAAGCTTTTACCATTAACGCATCTTTAATTTATACTTGTAAGATATTTTACCAAATATGACGTGTTTTACTGGATCTTTAATGCGCCAAAAACAATCATGAAGGGCGGATGTTGCTTTAATGAAGGATCTGCCGATGCACAACGCGAGGTGCGTAGTAGCTCCATTGTCTTCCGTGCGTAATTGCCAGACCTCCAATAGCCAGGAGCTGGGATCTCTTCCAGCTCCAACGCCGATTTTAAAAGCGGCGCTTTTCCTCACCCCTACCTGCCGCAGGAGCGCCCATACGCTGCCTGCAGGGGGTTCGGAAGAGAATTTGAACGTCAGCCACGCATGCGCGCTGCAACGCTTCGGCCGCGCTACGACTCATATACGTTCTGTCTCCGCGACGTAAAAAAATTCCTCATGCGATAAAAATACTTTCAATGTGTGTATAAAATGCTGTGATACAAAAACGGAACGAAGAATGTTTAAAAATACTTTTATTTATTTATTTACATATTTTTTACGACAAGCCTTTTCTGGGGGTTCACTGAACCGGTGAACACATATGACGCGCTGCCACTGTATCATAGTTACGTGAAAAACTTGATTGGCAACAGGTACAACGATATGTCAGCTAGTTTTCGTCATAGTGACCAAAAGTATTGAGACACTTGGCATATCATCGCAACAACGTGTCTTCAAAGAAAGAGAGAGAGAGAGAAAATAAATAAATAAAAGACATTGGGAACTTACTTTCTAGTTGTGCTTTGAAGTGCGGGAGGTGATAGTGGTATACAAAGTACTCTTCACCTGCGGAATAAAGACATTGATTCAGAAATCGGAACTACACGAGACAGAAACCTTCGCCGTAAAACTGTTAAAAGTATCTCTACATCTACATCTACATGGGATACTCTGCAAATAACATTTAAGTGCCTGGCAGAGGGTTCATCGAACCAAAATTATACTATTTGTCTCCCATTCCATTCTCGAATAGCGCGCGGGAAGAAAGAACACCTGAATTTCTCTGTTCGAGCTCTGATTTCTCGTATTTTATTCTGATGATCATTTCTACCTATGTAAGTGGGAGTCAACAATATATTTTCGCATTCGGATGAGAATGTTGGCGACTGGAGTTTCGCAAGTAGCCCTCGCCGCAGCGATAAGCGCCGTTGTTGTAATGAACCCCACCCCAGATCCTGTATCATTTCCGTAACGCTGTCTCCCCTGTATCGCGACAATACGAAACGAGCTGCCCTTCTCTCGACTCTTTTGATGTCCTCCGTCAAACCCACCTGATAAGGATCCCACACTGGGCTGCAATACTCCAAAAATCGACCGACAAGCGTAGTGTATGCAGTTTCTTTTGTAATTCTGTTGCATGTTTTAAGGGTTCTGCCAATAAAACGCAGTCTCTGGTTCGTCTTTCCCACGATATTATCTACGTGTTCTTTCCAATTTAAGTGTGAAGTAATAGTAATTACTAGGTATTTTGGGGAGTTTACGGCCTTCACTTTTGATTGATTTATCTTGTAAACAAAGTTTAACGGATTTCTTTTCGTACTCATGTGGACGACTTCACACTTCTCATTGTTTAGAGTCAATTGCCAATTTTTACACCGTACTGATATCTTATTCAGATCGTTCTGCAGTTAGTTTTGATCTTCACATGATTTTACTAGATGGTAAATGACGACGTCATCTGCAAATAACCTAAGAGAGCTACTTACATTTTCTCCTAAATCGTTTATGTAAATAAGGAACAGCAGAGGACCAATAACACTACCCTGTGGAACGCCCAATATCTCCTCTGTTTTAGTCGATGCTTTACCATCAATTACTACAAACTGTGTCCCCTCTGACTGGAAATCCCCTATCCAGTCGCAAATTTGTGGCGTTATACCGTAACCACGCAATTTGATTAAAAGCCATGTTGAGGTACGGTGTCAAAAGCTTCTGGAAATACGGAATCGATTTGTGAACCCTTGTCGATAGCACCCATAACTTCGTGTGAATAAAGAGCTAGTTGTGTTTCTCGTGAACGATATTTTCTAAATCCGTGTTGACCTTGGGTTAATAGATTGTTCTGTTCGAGGTAATCTATATCTATAAATGTCAATGTCTGTTCAGTGTACGTTTATTATGTCTGAACCACAACACATAAGGAGCTAAAATTTTGTACAGTTACTAATGTCTAACCGGGGAAGGCTTTAGGCACGGTTTATAGCTATTTATCTATATATATGAATGTGAATTTCTGTTCGGTGTACGCTTATCACGTCCGAACGACAAGACGCAAAGACTTAAATATTTGTACAGTTACTAATTTATACCTGAGGAAGGTTTTAGGCACGGTTTTATAGCGATCTGAAAGATATTTAGTAATTTGAAGAATATAACTCGAAATGTAGAACAATAATTACTCTTTGAAAATTATATTTACTCTTTGAAAATGGTTTTATTGATTGCATTGTTGCTTGAGGGATGATAATGATAAAAGGGTGGAGTATATTGGGATGGAAAGTTATCGGTGTATATAAAATTCTACGTGTGTGCGTGTTAATATTTCGTTCTGCAGCGAAAACTACAGAACGCAAACGAATGGTCTGTGTGTAATTGTTGTCCGAAGTCTCCCGCTGTACACCATAGCAGTTTCATGCCGATAGCTATAAGGGGGTGGAAATTATGGTGGTTGAAAGTCGTCAAATTATTTAAAAAATTCGGACTGAAGGCCAGCGATGACGTTTGCGACTCTATAGCAAGGAGGTTACATACAGCGAAATGTGATGCCACAGACCATATCTTTGGTCTATGCGTTCTACAATGTCTTTTGCTCTTTCTCTGTAAGGATAAGCATACGAATATAGAAATATAAGAATAAATAAATAAAGCGGTAGAAAAGAAATTTCTTTTAATACAGACATACAGCACCTATACAAATGAATACATACCTGGAAAATTATACAATTGTACAACATATAACTCAATAAATATGAGATTGTACGCATTTTGTATGTCATTTATGTTTTGATTACTATCTTTCTTTGTGTGGATAATTATAATTTTGTACATTATGCGAGACAGTCTTATTTCTTACATATTCTTCGATAAATAGAGCATGTTTTTAGTAAAAAGGAGATGGACAGAGAGAGAGAGAGAGAGAGAGAGAGAGAGAGAGAGAGAGAGAGAGAGAAGGATAAAAGTACTAACTCAAAGCAGGAGTAAACAACTAAATACCCGGGCAAAGCCGGGTTTTCAGCTAATTCATAATATTTGAATACATTATTTTGTCAAGTAGGCTCAACCACATAGATCGTGTATAAAACACTAAAATATGACGCGTTTCAAGGGTCAAGCCCTCATCATCAGATAAAATATACAAGAATCTTTAAAACCCGAGACAAATAAAATGTAAAACTTAATAAAAGAAACTGGCCACCCATTAAAGCAGATTGAATATGACCTTAAGATTTTACATAAACAGGACAAGGAAAGAAAGTTAGATCTGCTAGAACAGCTGGAGATTACAATACATAACGAAAAAAGCGACGTTTCATTAAATGAACAAGTTCGAGGCAATACATACAGCTTTTTTAAAAACTTTGTGGACCTATTATAACAAGTAGTTTATTTTAAATTTCAACCTTTGTCTTACTGTACAAACGATTTCGCGTCACCTGAATGTACCCACTACCTTATGGATGATCTTTGGTATTTAGAAGTCTTTGTTTTTCATATGCATACGTGCGCCCCACTCGTGTTGTTGACTCCGTGCGCTTCACTAGTGCTATGCGCCGCCAGTGCTGGGGTCTGTTTTGAATCTTGACGAAACACAGTATGCTGAGGAGCTTTCTGCGGAGACACGGTTACAAGGGAAGTAACCACGTTTTCTTTTATTACGTTTTATATTTTATTTGTCTCGGCTTTTAAAGATTCTTGTATATTTTATCTGATGATGAGGGCTTGACCCTTGAAACGCGTCATATTTTAGTGTTTTATACACGATCTATGTGGTTGAGCCTACTTGACAAAATAATTAAGCATACAACCACGACCTCACACCAAGTATGGATATAATTAAATTTGAATACATGATATGTCCCGAAACACGGCTGCAAATTGATGTCAATGAAACAGGCCTGTAGTTTAGTGGGTTGATTTGATTTAATTTGATTTTTTTTTTCAGGAAAGCCAAAACAGCCTTGGTCTAACCCGCCACTGCCCGCACCGAAACTAAGTTTATTATGCGGTATCGCTCCCTGTATGTCTAGTAAAGCCAACCAATGCCCTTGAACAGTGCAAGGAGTCCCTTTACCAGTTCTTTATTAGACACAATTTCTTCGGGTCTGGTTGTCCCAAATGTTCTGTGCCTCTTACTCTCCAATGCAATACATTCGAAGATTAGATGTGATGCAGTTTCATCACCGTCATCACAGAGCCTACATTTAGGGTCCTCTTCTGTTATTCCCATGGTATGTAGGTGTTTTCTGAAATTCCCATGGCCTGTCAGCAATCCAACCATGAGTCTAATCTCTCTCCTGTTCAGACCCAGGATTGCAGAGCTTCTTTTAAAACATGGCTTTGGCATCATTACCTTGCCATGTTTTTGTTGATGGACTTTGGTCCAATATTCTACGTGCTGTCTTCTGAGCCAGTTACGTATCTCCAATTTGATCATTGCCTTGGTGATTGTCAGGACAGGTTCCGGTCCAATAAATGGAGTCTCTGCCCCCATCATGGCTAATCTGTCGGCATGTTCGTTGCCACTGATCCCCGAGTGGCCAAGAACCCACAATAGGTTTACTCTATTGCTTTCCCCGAGCTCCATCAGAACCCTGTGACATTCTGCAACAATTTTAGACCTTGTTGCAGGAGCTGCCAGTGATCTCAGGGCTGCCTGGCTGTCTGAATAGATATAGATGCTACAATGTTTTTGTAGCACCTACGCAAATTCTCCTCCACACACGCCCTGATGGCAGAGATTTCCGCCTGGAATACTGAGGCCAGTTTCCCTACAGAGATGACGCCCTCCAGTCTTGGCTGCACCCTATATACCCCGGCCCCAACACCTCGGTCTGATTTTGACCCGTCAGTGAACCAGACAATATCCCCCGTACGGTGTCGAACTATTTTCTCCCACTGCTCCCTGCTTCCAATTGTTATATTGAAAGGCTTGTTGAAGCATTATGAGGTTATAATATAGTCGGCTGGCATTTCCCCAACCTTTCCTATATTTACCTCAATCACTATTTTAGTGTGTGATTCAGTTTAGTGGGTTACTCTTACTGCCTTTCTTGAATATAGGTTTTTTCTTGGATTTTCCAGCATCCGGTAGACTCTTAAACTTAGATTAATTTTTTTGGAATATTCCTTCCGATCATGTGTGGCAATGTGTTCTAGTTTTTCAATCCAGTGATTTCCAACAGATAAACGCGGTGTATGTGTCACTAGTTGCAGTTTGATAATGGCCCGGTATATTCATACCTTTTGTGATTATGTGGCAGTCTACGAACTCTGTGTAAATTCTATCTAGCTTTGTGGGGCCTACTTTCTAAAAGACGATATGTTCATTTTTCTACAGTGCATGTAAAATTTTTCTTATTGTTTTCCTTCCATGAGTGATATGTGTTCCATATGGTTGTTTCTTAGAACGAAGCCTTGAGCTTCCACTATTGTTTGTTCCACGCCCATCAGGTAAGTAGCCATGCGTGTATCCTTCTTATTTCCACTAACATTTCGCGATCTTCTCTCCCCACCTGTTTTAATTTTGCTGTTCATTTTCCAAAGTTGTAGTATGCACTCAGTCTTTGTCAGTAATTCGAGCCTTGTACAACATCCTTCAATAGATTGCTTATTAAATTCTAAACATTTTTATGGGTTGCATGTCGTAGTTTTTATTTTTATTGTTCCGACTTTGTTATTATTTCGCTTTTCCGGGTTTTGAGACGACTTTTTCCGTCTCTGTGAACGCTCGCAATCGCATATTGCTGCATTTCTGTAGCTTCCTTATGAAATTCTGCGCAGTTCTAGGGCTTGCATGCCGTCCTTAATTTTCTATATTTTTCGGAAATAGAATTTATACATTTTTATCGGTTTTCGGAACCACGTGGGTCCGAACACCGACTTCAGTGGTTTGCAGCTAGTCACCTGAATTTACGCCACTTACCATAAAATCAGTGCCTAGATAGTTTACTCCATAAAACCAGTGCCTAGATAGTTTACTCTCAAATTGCAACTTAAAGAGTCCGCCTGTGCAACTTTCCAATCTTTTGCTGCAGATCCTTCTATGAGAGAGCGGTTGTATATGGCTGTTAAGTAAGGAGCTGCCATCAAGCTCGGCCACGAGTTGCCCGGCCACGGGGCGTGAGGGAGAGGAGGCGCCCCTCGGGTATCGTATTTTACGGACATCCATTAACCCGTGCGCCGGGGCGGGCCGACAGACGTCTTCCTCCAGAAACGAGGGTTCTCACGGTCTGCGGCCACCGAAACCCCTCGGGCGAGACTCGCCACCACAATAACCGGAGAAACTGGTCCGCGCTGCAGCTAACGCCTGCCGCCTTTTTCTAATGTGAAAGCTAACCCCGGACTTAAAGCGCTTTACGTTTTCAGCGCTTCGTTATTTAATGCGCCCAACACCTGGAACGGGCAATTTTAACTCGAAAAAGCAATATGCATATTTTTCTCTGCTGCTCCGGCTCAGTTGAAACAGGATCCTCCTCGTATTGCAGACGTCGATAACTGCCAGGTGCAAGCCTTCATTTAAGGCTTCGACGTTTATTAATTTTACTGTTCGTATTTTCTTCCGCCGTTATCTTTTAAGAATCTTGGATTTGTTTTTAGATTTTTGGGCACCGATGTCTGAAGAAAAGGATATAAAATGACCGAGATGTAATCTTTCGCTCGGAAAGCAGCTGTTATTGTCGTGATTCAATATGACAGCGACCTTATTTTATCTCGCCAATGCAGTTCTGGTTCTTCGAGCGTCGTGGATTGGTACGCAGTGCCGAGTTTCGGAAATCGTACATTGTGACTCGCTACTTCGATTTCTGACACGTCGATAAATTTTAATAGTTTATGGTGAAAACTTTTACACCGTTTAAGGTATACTACAAACACACTTCTATAAATGTTTCCATACTTCCCTAAATGATTTCATACAACACTTTTCTGTAACAACTGTTTACAGCCGTCAAATACTTGAAGCGTTATTCTTCTACCAGTATCGAATTATAAAATCATCACGGAAGGAGGAATAAGTCGACATTTTTTGATTCAAACATGTATATATCGAAGGAATAGTAACTGGCTATAATCTTACTATTATGACAATCACTTAACTAGAACTCAGATTCCAATTTAGTCAACTGAGAGCTGACATTGAAACATTTCTTTCGCTTCGGCGACAAGAAAACGAAAGAAAGAAACCTTATTTTTCTGTTCCCCTCTGGTCAGTCAGAATTATTTACTACCCATTCATTAAATTCATTAACCGTCTCTTACTAGCATAGGTGCCGTCCCCCCTTGGCCAATGACTCACCCCCCTCCCAAACTGCGACCAAGGGGCTCCCCACACACCCGAGATATTTGGATTCCTAGTTTATTAAATAAAGACGGTTATGCCATCTAATATTGAAATTAAGTATCTTTTATTTCACGTTTTTGTAAACTGTTTCCATGCAACTAGCGACGCAAATAATTTATGAAAGGATCAAATCCATTTTAAACACAAAAGTTTTATCGATTTTAAGATTAAATAACACCCCATAAATACAGAAAGCAAAATGAAATGTTTGTAGAGCTTATGGGACTTAACTACGGGGTCATCAGTCCCTAAACTTGCAAACTACTTATGAACTAGCTAATACTAAGGACGGCACAAATATCCATGCCCGAGGGGGGATTCGAACCCCCGACCGTAGTGGCCGTGCAGAACGTGACTGGCGCGCCGCAAACCGCTCGGCCACCGCGGCCGGTTATCGAAAGCAGTTAAAGGCTCTGACTACCGTATATACTATACTATGTAATTGAAATTTTGTAAATTTTATATAAATGGTACTTGGCTATATATTGATAACAGAAAAGGTTTTTGCAGAAAGAGACCTAACGAAGGCATTTGTGCCGAAAGATATAGCTAGTGCATAAATAAATAACAGTGTTCTGGACTAACCAGTTACAAAAGTTTGTATCAGATTTAATCGCAACTAAATCTATTTCTGGTACACATGCACACGTGCGCGCGCGCACACCCACCACAACCCCCCCCCCCCCCCACACACACACACACACAGTCACACACAAACACTTCTCGCTACACAAACGCAGTGAAGGCAGAACGTCCGGAACAAGCGAAATAATCATTACATTACTGCGTATCACGAAAATTAAGGTGCTGATTTTCTTCATTAGTTATACAACGAGGCCAATGAAACTTATATATTTGAAAGCTGATTTGTGATGATAATTTAGTGTGGCTTATTGGCGTGATGAAAATCTTTCAATTGGACGCCACTTCGGCGACTTGCGGGTCTCTAGTATCACAAGAAAGTGGAAACGCTTCGTGTAACCGTATAGTACGGAAATTAATGTCTGATAGTTCACTTTCAATAACACTGGTACACCGGGCAGTTACAAAGCCAGGACTGCTATATGGACGATTTGTCAGCAGCAGAAATCAGAACAACATAGTAACGAAGTCACGTTTATTAATGGCATCGTTATTTTGTTTCTCTAAGAGTAAGTTTCTTGCCACTACCATACCACAAATTTTGAAGTAAATTTCTAATTTTCAATTTCTTAGTTTTTGAGTAACTAAGGCGAGGAAAGGAAGGAGAAGACGAGGAAGATGAGGAGGAAATGGAAGACAGGAGGGAAGAAAAAGTTGAGTTGAGAGATGGGACGGAGGCAAGATGAACGGAATGTAGAAAACAATAGCTTCTGTCAACGGTAATGGTACTTCGAATGGGCCAAAGTTACTAAATCATCCTGATCTTTAAGTTTACGTAGAAAAAAGATAAACGGAAAATTCAGGAAATTCACTGGCATTACAATAAAGTATTTTTTGAAAGAAACTTTTTTTTTCGAATTTTATTTTCATTCACAGGGTATTGATATGATTGGTGTATTTTCTACCTACGTTTATGTTTACAAGAATTGTTTCGTTTGCTTTCCCATTAATTTCATATGCGACTGAGCCACATCGAAGCGTGGTCGAGTTTATGTAGTTCAAATAAATAGATGAGCTCTGTCAGCGCTATCTTGTGTTCTGAACTTCTATATAGCCTACAACAGGGCATCTTCAAATTATATGTCCATAGCCGAGCGGAATGGCCGCGCGCTCCAACACCCAGAATTACAGATGATAGTCAGATCGGTAGCAAACGTTTTATGTCGACTATCAACCAAAACTCCGGTATAATTCCTGGTACGTACTGTCGTCCAGGAGAACATGCATAAATTATAATAATAACATCTGACTTATGGAGTAGAAGAAAAGCATAATTGTTCGAATGTTTGTAAATCTATCGGACCAAACTGCGTGGTCATCAGTCCGTAGCTTACAAACTATTTAAACCTAGGAAAACTAACCTAAGGACAAACACACACACCCATGCCCCAGGGTGGACTCGAACCTCCACGGCGGGCAACCGCGCGCTCCGCAGCGAGACGCTTTAGACCGCTCGGCTACTCCACTGCGGCAGCATAATTGTTAGAGAACATCACGTCGCGCTTCTGTGGGCAAGATGGTGGAGTAGGCAGGGCCAAACACCGCAAAGCGGGCGCCCTCGCCGTGCCCACGCCGCCGCCCGCGGGCGGCCTTTGCGGCGCCCCTGACCCGCGCACTTTGCGCAGCGGCGTGTGTGTACTGGGGCACACACGGTCGCAGCAGGCGGGTGAACTACAGTGTACTCCGCCCGCTGGCGTGGGCGCGGCCGCCGGGCGGAAATGTTGGCCATGCCTGTGGTAGATTTTTAGTTTGTTATACCGAGGGTCCTGCGTTCAAGCCATGTTAAGAGCAAGTCTTCTTTTACTGCAGTACGTTAGCAATTGCTAAATGGGGCAACGTGTTTCTGAAATGTAAGAGGACTGTTCGGATATTATAGCAGTTAGCTTTTGCTTCGCTTATTTGAAAGTAGCAAACCTGTATACTCGTAGATTCAGAGAATAAATAGAAGCAGTCGGAACAAGAATCAAGAAATAACTGCACCACACGCGTGGATGTTATAATAATGATAATAATAATAATAACAATAATAACCTTAATATTAATACCAAGTCAGGTGGTGCAGTGGTAACGCACTGGACTCGCGTTAGGTAGGACGGTGGTTCAAATACACCTCCGGCCATCGGCTATGCTGATTTAGGTTTTTCGTGATTTCCCTAAATCATTCCACGCGAATGCCGGGATGGTTCCTCTCAAAGTGCACGGCTGATTTCCTTCCCTATCCTTAACCAAAACCTCGATTGTGAGCTCCGTCTGTAATGACTACGCTGTCGACGGGACGTTAAGCCCCAAGCTTTCTTCCCTTCTGTAATATTAATAATAATGATAATAATAAATGGCTTCTAGATTGGCAAAATATCGGGAACATGTTATATCCCATATAACAATCGGTGTATGTAGATGTAGAACACTTTGCAATGCAATACAGAAACGAAGTTCAGATTACCAGGGCCTGAACCCAGAACCCTTGAAACGACAAACACACAGTCTATCGTCTGCCCCACGGAAGCCCAACAAGATGCACTGTCATAGATTATGTATCAGAGTTTTGGTTCATATTCTATTGATATACGTTTGCTACCGATCTGACTGTTTGCAATGTGAAGGTTTAGATGTCAGGCGTCACGCTACGGACTGGGCGGCTGTGTGTGTGTGTGTGTGTTGTCCTTAGTGTAAGTTAGCTTAAGTTGTTTGTAAGCCTAGGGACTGATGTCCAATAGGTTTACAAACATTTGAACATTCATATGTCAAGAAACATCGAATAAACCAGAATGTTCATACAACGCTTCGGATCTCACCGGTGACGTCGTATCCATCCGCAAAAAGTTACACAAACAACATTTAAACACATGAACCACTAACATAATACATTTCCATGGTCCGAAAATATAAACAGTAAATACAGAAGCAATAAATATTGAACCTAACGGACGTCCGCAGTTAAATGGGGATTGGGAAGAGGACAAACTGAAATCTCGAATAGCAACACCAAAAAATTGATAAATAAATAAAACCCTACTTAACGCAAACCAGATGTCATTTCTATCGGAAATATCACAGCTGAATGTAAAGTGCTGTTACTGGTAAAATCTAAAAAGAAAATCAAAGAAGACAACACCACAAGAAGCGAAACTATAACACCACTGTCCCGCGGAATGGCCGGTGGTCTAAGGCATTATGATACGGACTGGGCGGCCGTTCCCACCGGAGGATCGAGTTCTCCTTCGGACATGGGTATGAGTGTTGCCTTAGCGTAAGTTAGTTTAAGTATTTTGTAAGTCTCTGGGATGATGCTGATGAACATAGCAATTTGGCCCAAGAGGTTTACAAGCACATTTTTTTATAACACCATTAAACACGGGTAAAAACTACGAAAACCAACGAAATGTGGCAGCTAAATATCTATTAGAATAGATTAATGTATTTTTGACATTGAGTCAGCAGGGGTGCCTAAGTTCGCTTCAAAATATCTTTATCTAGGTTGCCAACATCATGACTTGTATATTATTAACATATCAATCTTTGGTATTGAGTCATAATAAAAAGATGATGGGAGCATCAGCGTATCAAGACTAAGACATCAAACCAAAATAAAATATCAAACAGTTTTGCTGTTGTCCCTACATGCTATGAGCTGTGTTTTTTAAGTAAGTACCGTTTTGAACCACCCCCATGAACCACAGACATTGCCGAGGTGGGGTGGCTTGCGTGCCTCAACGATACAGATAGCCGTACCGTAGGTGCAACCACAGCGGAGGGGTATCTGTGGAGAGGCCAGACAAACGTGTGGTTCCTGAAGAGGGGCAGCAGCCTTTTCAGTAGTTACAGGGGCAACAGTCTGGATGATTGACTGAGCTGGCCTTGTAACATCAGCTAATGTGGCTTTGCCACACAGTTACTGTGAACGGCTGAAAGCAAGGGGAAACTACAGCCGTTACTTTTCTCGAGGACATGCAGCTCTACTGTATGAAAATATGATGATGACATCCTCTCGGGTAAAATATTCCGGAGGTAAAATAGTCCCCCATTCGGATCTCCGTGCGGGGACTACTCAGGAGGATGTGATCATCAGGAAAGATAACACTGGCATTCTACGGATCGGAGCGTGGAATGTTAGATCCCTTAATTTGCATTATATTTTAGACAGAATCTAGTTTTTCGCGCACCTAAATGTTTATGACGTATCTCCTAAACTACAGTATATGTCGTATTAACATATATTTCTGCATATTCAGGGGACGAAATGATTTAGTGAAACATTGCGTCCATCTTGTCTGGTCTCATCGATAAATGTAATTGGTACAAATCCCTGTGTTCACTTACATAATACTGTGGCTACCGGACAAAAATTAAGAAAAGTTTTTCACGTTTTACGTAATTTGCGATCAATCAAGAGTAAAAGGTTTCATTACCGCGATAAAGAAGCAGACAAGATCACCAAGAGGACTTCCTTTAATTTTGTACCGGAGCAGAGAGCGTAGAATTCTAAGTTCGATCACAACACAGTGGAATGATATTGGAAAAAAATCTGTTCAAGTGAATCATAGCTGACGGCCAAATTTCGTTGTTTACGGCATTAACTACTGACGTCAGAATACTTTAGATAAGAGGAAAGGTGGCGGTTAACAGCTGTTCATTTATTGGCCCAATGCTACCGGTTTCGGTTTTAAACCATTTTCAAGCGCCAGCAGAGCTTCAGCAGTTGTTTAAAATGACATTAAACTACGAGATTCTTGCCGGCCGCGGTGGCCGAGAGGACTGAGGCGCGCCAGTCACGGTTTGCACGGCCACTACGGTCGGGGTTTCGAATCCCCCCTCGGGCATGGATATTTGTGCCGTCCTTAGTATAGAATAGTTGATATGTAGTTTGTAAGTTTAGGGACTGATGACCCCGTAGTTAAGTCCCATAAGCTACACAAACATTTTTTTGAACGAGATTCTTTTATTATAATAATTATTACGGAGTGTACCAAATTTCACCAATAGTGGAACAAAACTGTAGTAAAGTCCTCGAAATTTCATTCAGCTCATCAAGAGTCAACAACATGTCCTTTACTATCTTCAGAGAACAGTATGTCTTATATATACAATTCTGTTAATTTTTTTCCTACAATATCATGATACTACTTTTCAGGTAGATACAGTGATATACGTAAATAATATCTCCGTTATGTAGGAAAGTAATAAATTATAACGTCAGCCTGATACTGAAGTGTTTCTGAAAGCCAATGTAAGCAGACACAAATTTTTATTCGTCTAAGTGTCTATCCCGTCAAATCTCCTGTGCAATGATTTTACAGGTGCATTCTGTGATATACCGATATGTAGATACTACCTGCAAAGTTTGTAGTGAATAGAATTAGTAGTTTAGAGTTCACGGCAGATGCTGAAGCTTGACGGTATAGACAGTGAAAATGTAGTACGCGATATACGTTTTTCCTTTTATTATTATGTAGGGCAGTGAGCAAAAGAAGTTCAGTACAGGCTGCAAAATTTTTTTTGAAGTTTGGTAGAAACAAGTGTTATCGTTTTCGAATAATAGATGAACAAAATTACCATTCTTGGGCAACGTTGACTTTAGAACAAACCGCAGCTTCTAATTATAATACTTCATGTTAAATTGTACGTAAATAAGTGTGAATGAGTACAATATGAAGCCATTTCGAATTTTTAAAATGGATCAAAAATAGTCGAAATGTTTAAAAATGTCTCTTTGCAGTGAAAGCTGTTAGGTACACGGCGTCAAACAGGTGGGCACAGTGTCCCACGATAGCCTTTTGATAATATACAATGCCAATTCACACAACATTAAATTTATGAAACAGTGCATATTGAGTAAATGAAATGATCACATTTACAGATCAGTAGCTCAAATGGTACTGAGGTACCAGGTGTCGATCCATCCTGAAACACCCATGTTGGTATGTGGTGTAGACTTCACGGGCGGAGCTATTCTGGCATTCATTCGATCATACAGATCGCGAAATCTGTAATAGGACACATTATTTCACGAATGCTCGACGTGTTCTGTAAGCGTTGTGGGCTGACGAGTCACCCTTCTCAGTTGTTATCCCATTGTATCCTGCCCCGGCGGATTTGTGGCGCGCACTGGGGCGCCTTGCCGCAATGCGCGCGGACGTTCGGCGTTTGTCCAAATTGGCGGAAATCTGGGAATAGCCCATGCACTGGAAACAAATGAGGGCTGTTAGTCGAGAGTTTCTTAAGGAGATGTCTAGAGCACCTCTGTGAATTCCATAGATGATAGCTTATTGTGGTTGCGTAGACTTCCCGGCGTAATAACTGAGAATATTCTTCTCGGGTCTGCAGTCGGATAGCATCGTCAACTAGACATACACATCTTCCGAAAGAAGAAAACCGATTTTCTTAAACCGTTTTTTGCTGTCGTGTTTACATAGTATAGCCTGAATCGGAGTTCCTAGCCTACTCCAGATTTAGTCCGAACAATCGCTATTTATCTTTATTTAAATACACAGATTTAAAAAAAGCCGGATTAATGCGATGGTGGAAAACAGACGTAAATAACAGGTTTTCATCTACATTCTCACAGACATTTTCTTAATAATTAAGTTTAATTACTATTTATAGAACATTTTTGTTAATTTAATACAATTATAATGTCAAGTATGCGACGCTATTTATTACAAACAAGAATGAATTCCGTCCGAGAGAGTTTGTTCAATTTTTAATGCAAGTGCACAAGCACCAATAAGTATCAAGACAGTACCCTACGTCACTCGGTATTCCCCACGGTGATTGAATTCTGTGCTGTAGAGAATAGTTAGTTTCACAGTGCAAAGAGAACACGGCTAGTGTGTGATTACGGAAGCAGATGCACTAAAGGAGGAACAGTGTTTATGTACAGTACTAAAAGCGAAAAAAACTTATCAAGCTGAGGCGTTGTCCCGCGTGTATGAACAAGTTAAATGTATCAAAATGTTCAAATGTTTGTATAGCTTAAGGGACCCAACTACGGGGTCATCAGTCCCTAAACTTACAAACTACTTATGAACTAGCTAATCCTAAGGACGGCACAAATATCCATGCCCGAGGGGGGATTCGAACCCCCGACCGTAGTGGCCGTGCACACCGTGACTGGAGCGCCTCAGTCCCCTCGGCCACCGCGGCCGGCTTAAATGTGTCCGACAGAAGTAATTACCTCCGAAAGAATGCCAAAGTAAATTTTTGAATGTGCAGAATATGTACAACGTGGAAAACAATAGTATAAGAGAGAGCAAGAGAAGTGGAGCTGGTGCAGATGATGTATTTCACCGTTGACATTTTATTATGACTTTTTTTGCCAAAAGTAATTTTGCTATCATTATCAACTGCTTTCAAATGTATGTAGCGTCTTTGCGTTTCTTTAAAAATAAAAGAAATACAAATACAATTTCTGGTAGAGTATTGAATGCCACATGCAAGAAAACCTACAGCTCTGTTTCTTTTTCGACGATCACTAACTGCGATACCGTGCAATTTTACGCACATCCATCTTTGTAAACATATTGATCTTATCTACTCGCCAGACCGCTACAGGCGCTGAAGAGCAAATCACGATGGGCAGCACGTTCCGTGGGATGTAGCAGGTCGTTTCAGAGCGTGTGATAGCGAAACAGACAGGCCGACAGGCATGTGAGGCCGTCTTTAGGACAGTAAACACGACCTATTAATAGGTAAAAACAGATTGCGCTCTGGCAGCTATGTTAGTGCTGTCTCAGGCCGGCCGCAGTGGCCGAGTGGTCTGCGGCGCGCCATTCACAGTCTGCAGGGCCGCTACGGTCGGGGGTTCGAATCCCCCTCGGGCATGGGTGTTTGTGCCGTCTTTAGTATAAGGTAGTTCATAAGTAGTTTGTAAGTTTAGGGACTGATGACCCCGCAGTTAAGTCCCTTAAGCTTAACATTAATAATGAAAAAAATTAAAATAAATAAATAAGCGCTGTCTCATTCGGCGGACGTAGTTGAAACCAGTATCAGTACATCTACTATCCCCCAGGTGCCATATGCCTTTAATGGATCTAACTCGACGTCTTCTTCCCCGGTGCAGTAATTGTTTATTTCCGGCAATATAGATTAGAAGTCCGATAATCCGGAACGCCCGTGGTCCGGCAACAGTATGCAGGGGACTTTTTTTTTTTTTCCTTTGATGCTGCCGCTACTGCTGCAGTCACGCTGACGTCAACGACCGACTGTTCACATCGGCCGGTCACAACAATGTTCCGCCAGCGGTTGTCAGTGAGCCAGACGTCATTATTGAGATCGGAAGCATTCAGACCTTACTTAGATCTCGGATGTTACTGTTCTGTACAGAGATGTTTTTTTTTTTTCCCTTTTTTTTTCTTTTTGGTAGCATTTTTTTCGCCATTTCGCCATTTAACAGTGGTGCCTGTCATATCGTGGTGATCTGCAGAAGTTTTATTAACATTTAAGTAGTGACAATGTTTTCGAAACCCAAACCTTCTTCAAGCTCTAAATTAGGAGTGAAGTGTTAGCACGCAACTCTGACCATCAACCAGAAACTGGAAATCATCAAACACCTGGAGAAAGGTGAGAACAGAAATATCTTGATAAATGAATTTAATACTGGTTCGGAAACCATTTATGACACAAACAAAAGTATGAACTAATGAAATAAGCTTCTCAATCGGCAATAACTAAAAAATTGGCTTCCAAATAAACTTGGTTATTGTACAAATGGTACAGTGCATTGCTATGCCAGCCATAACAGGTACCGTCCTATAGTCCGGCATTTTCGGTAATCCGGCACCGGGTCGGTCCCGAACGAGCCGGATTATCGGACTTTTACTGTAACCGTAGGGCCGCGTAGTCACAGCGTGTGTAACCCGAGACGCGTCACGAGGTATCATATCTTTGCGTGAAGATCAAAACCAACTGCAGAACGATCTAAATAAGATTTCAGTTTAGTGTAAAAATTGGCATTTGACTTTAAATAATGAGAAGTCTGATGTCCTCCGCATGGGTACGAAAAGAAATCCGTTAAACTTTGTTTACAAGATAAATCAATCGAATGTGAAGGCTGTAAACTCCACTAAGTACCACTAGGAATTACTATTACATTACATCAGGCTTAAACTGGAAAGATCACGTAGTTAATGTTGTGGGAAAGGCGAACCAGAGACTGCGTTTTATTGGCAGAACCCTTAAAACATGCAACAGAACTACTAAAGAGACTGCATACACCTCGCTTGTCTGTCCTTATTTGGAGTAGTACTGCCCAGTGTTGGATCCTTATCAAGTGGATTTGACGGAAGCCATCGAAAGAGTCCAAAGAAGGGCCGCCCGTTTTGTATTGTCACGATACAGGGGAGACAGCGTCACAGAATGATACAGGATCTGGGATGGGAATCATTACAACAACGGCGCTTATCGCTGCGCTGTGGGCTACTTATGAAACTCCAGTCGCCAACATTCTCCTCCGAATGCGAAAATAGATTGTTGACTCCCACCTACATAGGTAGAAAAGATCATCGGAATAAAATACGAGAAATCAGAGCTCGAACGGAGAGATTCAGATGTTCTTTCGTCCCGCGCGATATTCGAGAATGGAATGGTAGATGAATAGTATAAAGGTGGTTCGATGAACCCTCTGCCAAGCACTTAAATGTGATTTGCAGAGTATTCATGCCTGCCGGGAGGGGATGTGCAAGGAGGTATACATGCAGCCCCTGACTTGGAAGAAAATACACAGAAAAAGATGGAGAAATAAAATATTATTATTGTATAATATAAAATATAATTATTCCAGCGTAAGCTTTGGTGCAAATTACTGTCTAAATAGAAACCCGAAGCGGCTAGGATGTTTTTCAAAATTGTTTGTTGCCTAGTTTATATGCAAACTAGGCCAACAACACCCTAAACACCAATAGAGGCATGTACCAAAATTTATATTCAAATACAGGTACTTTTCCCGCGTGCCTTAATACAGAGGCGTTAGTACCTATAGATAATTGTAAGGTTGTACTGGTATAAATTATGTCATGAGTGTAATTCTAATCGACTGCGTTTCACGAGGAGAACACGGTGGCGTGTTTTGGCTGTGATACTTATTTGACAAGTTGATACTCTCCTTGCTTCACGCCATAGTTTAATTCGGTATGTGTTTTATTTTACTGATTTCGGGTGCTTTCCTCATGTGGCCAGATACTCGCGCATACGTAATCTAAGTGGGACAACGAGAGAGAAAGGAAGCGTCTGTGGCCTTTTACAGGGAAACATGCCAGAATTTGTCTGGAATGTCCGTGGGAAACCACGGAAAACCAAGATCAGTATGGCCTGCCCCAAATGGGTAAGCGCCGACAGAAATAAGTAAACGTTATGTTGATATCTGCCACTGCCAACCTTAGCTCCTAATAGTGTTAAAACATGCTTAAGTTTACATTCATTACTACAACCAGGATCAAGTTTGCCATTTGGACATACGCGTTTAAACGTTTCTGCACTACATTTTTACGTCGTCTCATTACCGTTGTCCGTTATTTCTAAATTAAAAGATAATCGGAAACGGAAAATTTCAGTATTTTGTCAGTACTAAGCAAGATGACAGACGTTTTTACTTTCTAGTTCTTCTCGGGCGCCCAGACAAAACTTAAATAGTTACAATGTTATATACTCGATAAGAAAATATAATGCTTTACTCTCTCATTATAGCTTTCAGAGCAGTTGGGTTTATCTGCAGCTTTAAAAATATAATAAAGGCTACTACATTATTCTCATTTTTAACCACAAGCTGTAATTTGAGTAGCCTATTATCAAAGACGGACATCTATCGTTCGCCAAAACTGAAATAAACGTCATTTTAATTGCGAAACGTAGAGCTAATATATTTACAAGGTGATTTGAGCTTGATCAACTTTAATACTTGAACATTTATACGTGGAAGTTGCTAATATCAATTTGATTACCCAAGCACCTTCAAATTGTGTTTGAAAATACTGATGTCCGTCTTTGAAACCAAAACGTGTAGATGTCCGCTTTTGATGTGAACACGCTTTCAGATGTGCGTTTTTGATACACAGAGATTCGCTTACTACCGACGAGAATATTTTACAGGTGCATAACTGTGGAAATTATAGGAATATTGACATAAAGTGGAAAATATTAAATTTTGAACTCTCTTACATATTGGAAAAATGAAGAACTACAACGTGTCCTCGGAGTCTTTCGCGACGGCATTATTCATAAAAGGTTCTCGGTTTACTAGCCGCGTCATGTCGGATAGGAAACTGAGAATCTTTTATGGAAGAACTACAATAATCATAATAATGTTTTTAATTTTATGTACAAAATGAAATGTTATTTTTACAGTAATTTGAGTAGTAATAAAATTTTTTGTATTTTTGAAGTTACTATAATACTTGGAAATTTCTCATGCAACTTAAAATTTTACTTTATTTTTAAATATGTGTATTAAATTCAAATTGCCATTTAAACGGCATCGGCGGCAAAACCACTCTTCTCGATTTCACATTGACACTGATCGTCAACCAGATCTGAATGACAAATTGGTCCCTGTCGTAGTTTTTTGTACCACTCAAAGTGGTAAGTCTTCCAGTTATCTCCAAAATGTTTTGTTAGCAACTTCTCAGCTTCTCGAAGTTTTTCTGCCTTAATTGGTACACCAATTGTAATAGTCTGAGGGTTTATATTTTCCGGTTTGCTGTTCTCTTTGTAGATTGGTCTCGCCGCTCCCACATCTAAGTACGCAAGTTCACCTCTGACCATAACATTTCTCACATCGAACTTCTTTCCAACAAGTGATAATTTCGTACAACACACCTTACAATAGAACAGTGTAGTTTAAAGTTAGTCCTACTTTTGTTTATTTTCAACTTTTCATGTTGTCTCAACTGTTTCCTAGCTTTTCTTTCGGGCGCTAGTGATATATTATGTTCCATTTCACTCGCTTTAAAATGGTTATTACGAATAATACTACAAAAAAATACTGAAAAACTGAAGTACGGCCTAATACGTCTTTACCTGGCACATACTGTCGCCATGTCTAATTTTGGAGGTCATGTGATCATATACTCCGTTCCCATTGGGGCACAGTGCTCTATTCAACAAGTGTCCTAATTTGATTTTAAGCTCTTATGTAGGTGTCCGCTTTTGATGTGGTCAGCTTTAACGTGTGATGGATCACATTTACGTCAATTTTGGCAAAAAACGGACTTCACCAATGAACAGTGCGGAAAAACTTCCTTTCGGATCGAGAGCTATTGCCGAGCCGCCGAAAGAACGACCCTGACAGCTAGCGGCTATGTTGCCAATGCTGCTACTCGGCTGTTGCTGTTTGTTGTTACGCCGTGCCAGTCGCCGGCATACGAACATAACGTCCGAATATTTTGGAACCGTTGCTATGCACCACTAAAGGGTGAACGAACGATCACGAAGTGATGAAAAACATTCTTTTTTTGCAGTTAAAAAGAAAATTTTAGAAATATATGTCGAGTTAAAGTAAAGCTTCATATGTTCCAGTATTCAATTAAATATAATGTATAATTTAGTCTTCATCCAACGGGCGCTAGTTGAAGAATTTTGTTTATATATTCCATCTTCTATAACCATTTTCCACTAACTCGGTGTTATTACTCAGACACTGTATAGTGGCAGCCTGCCGAGAGGGTAAACAAATAAGGACTATCACTTTACAAGTAGTAAAATCGCCTCTTCCAGTGAAATGATGTCTTATTACGTAAAAAGAAGAGGTTTTTATTTGCCTCATTCGTTTACGGTCGCTGTTGACTGACATAGTATAGTGTGCGAGTAATATCATCAAGCCAGTTTCGACAGCAAGTCTAATGGTCTTACGGTTAGAGGAAGAAGCCATCTCACACACGTCTGAAATTAACAAGTAACTAGGCACGAACAAAACCGATAACGATGAACCGATGAACACGCGACAGATGCTTTGCAGCGACTGAAGCATGCCATCCCGCGCGACCTTGAGTGGCAGGGTGGCAACGCGGCACCGTTACCCCGGCAGCGTTTACGAATTCCAGAGCTAAGGTTGGTGGTTGAGTGTCCCCCCTACCCTCTGCGGCCCACGTGCGAGAAGTTGTTGTTGTTGTTTATAGGGGACCAAACTACAAGGTCATCAGTCTCCTGTTCCAAGCAGTGATGTAACATGTGACAGAACGAAAACACAGAGAGAACAAGGATGAGAGAATTCCCCGAGTGTAAAACGGAGAAACACTGCACTTATACACAGAGGAGTGCACAAAAGGGATAAAAGTACAATTTCACAGCAGAATGCAATGGCTGGCTGATCACTAGGATAAAAACAGGTGAGCGAGCCATGCTGTACACACTAAAAAAACCACCTCAACCGAAAAGGTAGAGGCTATCAAGTAACTTAAGAACAATGTAAAAATCAGGGTCTTTGAATCAGGCAGAAGCGCCTTCCATTAAATGGAAGGGTAGAAACCAGATGCGCGAATAAAATTTAAAACAGTAGTAGCCAAGGAGGCGTTGTCACCTAAAACTGATGGCAGCGAATCTGGTAGGCTAAATGACTGCCGCAAAGCGGCTAAAAACGGACAATACAATAGTATATGGACCACAGTCAGCTGGGCGCCACAATGGCAAACTGGTGGGCCCTCTCGACGCAAGAGGTGGCCGTGTGTTAACCACGTACGGCCAATGCGTAGTCGGCAGAGTACAACGGACTCCCTACGAGAGGCTTGCAGGGAGGACCTCCACATAGCCGTAGAAGGCTTTACAGCACGGAGCTTATTCGGTCCGTTCGATTCAGCCCACTCAGTATCCCAGAGGTCCAGTACCTTCTGATTGAGCTCCTCTCCTGGAGACCGATTTCCAACATGGTTGAGGTAGTAGCCTCCTTCGCCAGTTGGTCAACACGTTCATTTCCTGTTATTCCAACGTGGCCTGAAGTCCAAAGGAAGACCACAGTGCGACCAGATGTACATAGCCTGTATACAGCTTCCTGAATGGACCATACCAAAGGATGTTTTGGGAAACACTGATTAAGGGCTTGCAAACCACTCAGGGAGTCAGAACAGATAACCACAGACTCCCCATGGCAGGCTCTGAGATGGTCAAGGGCCCGCCAAATGGCAACAAGTTCTGCCGTAAACACGCTGCTCCCACAGGGCAATGAACGTTGTTCAATATGCCAGCCGTGGGTATAGGCATACCCAACATGGCCATCGACTAGGGAGCCATCGGTGTATATAAATTTAGCGCCATGGTACGAATCTAGAAGGGCCTGGAAATGTTGACAGAGAGTCGTTGGGGCAACAGAAGCTTTGGAGTCTCGGGACAAGTCCAACCGAAGCTGCAGGTGAGAAATGACCCAAGGAGGAGTACGAGAACGGTACTGGAAGGTGAGAGGAATGGGAAGGGACTCTAGAGAAGAAAGAAGGGAACGAACACGGACCGCAATCGGAGGGAAGGGAGTGCGACAGCTGGGAAAAGGAGCCTGTGATTCGAGTCCATGCCGAGGTACGGCATGAAAACGGGCAACATACGAAGCCATTAGCTGTTGCCTTCTGAATCGCCTCAGCAAGAAGGCTTGTCACAGGACTTGTTGCTAAACGGATGCCACTGTGATGGACAGGATCCAAGATTTGCAGTGCAGTTGGAGCTGCAGAATCATACACAAGGCAGCCATAATCCAGGTGCATAATACAGGTGCAGTAGAGTGGGGCGAGCAGCTCCCCAACCTGTGTGGCTGAGGCAGCGGAGGATGTTTAAGTGTCTCCAGCATTTTTTAGCTGGCGAAGATGCGGTATCCAGGTCAGCCGGGCATCGAAAAGCATGCCTAGGAAGTGGTGTGTCTTCTCAACGGGAAGGGGTTCATCATTCAAATATAGCTCAGGGTCCGGATGAGCTACCCGACGGCGACAAAAGTGCATACGCCGAAAATTGGAAACCATGCTCAGAGGCCCAAGACTGAGCCTTTCGGATGGCTCCCTGCAGCGAGAACTGTCAGGGTCGTTCTTTCGGCGACCCACCTAAATTTCGACCATTAGGTCAGATGTCCAGATTTGATATTAGACTACTCACATGTATTTGTCTTCAATCTTCCTTTAATTTTCTTTTACATAAAGGCTGTTCAGCTTTGTCTAATTCAGGCATGGCCAAACACCGCCCCTCACCGGGCCCGCGGGCGGCCTTTGCCGCGCCCCTGCCCCGCGTACTGTGCGCAGCAGCATGTGGGGCACTGGCGACACACGGTCGCGGCCGGGGCGGTCAACTGCAGTGTACCAACACCACCTAGAAGACAAGGCCTTACAACAGGCCGTGCCTACGTCACACTTAGAGGCCCCGGTCGTCACCTAACTGGCTGGCCGCTGGGGCACGCCTACCGCCGCTCAGCGGCCGGCCAGTGAGGTGGCGACCGGGGCCTCTAAGTGTGACGTAGGCACGGCCTGTTGTAAGGCCGTGTCTTCTAGGTGGTGCTGAGTGTACTCCGTCCGGCGAGCGGAAATGTTGGCCATGCCTGGTCTAAGCTTGCCACCAGAGATCCAAAATATTAAGCACTATATTCTCACCAATTGACCCTGATTCGCACCACTAAACACTACTTTTGCTACTAAACAAAAATACGTCTCCTCAGAGTCTGCTAAAAGTCCTCTATATTTATATGGTCGTTTCCCCCTCCCCAAGTCATCAGTACCTAGTGACACCTACGGTGTTGCAGGTCGAGACACACCCCCTGGAAACAGCCGATGCGAGTATCCCATGCAGATGTGATGAGTGGTACCATACGAGAGGCTAGCAGAGGCCCCTGTGAGGCCGGCTGCGTGGCGCCAGCTGATTGAGACGGCGGCTGTCCTGTGATTATCGCACCGCACCGCCTCCCCTCTACCTGCTGCAGCTGCATTCCGACCCGTTACGCGCCCCAGGCTGTCTGGCCCCCCCTCCCCCCCCCCCCCCATGGGTGGCCGCGGAGACAAAGCGCTCGCCGCCCGCAGCCAGGCCGCCGCTGCTATTCATCTCCCCTCTCCTTCACACCACTGACCCACACCGTGCTCCAGTTACGTCTCACTCTGACTTGGGTCCAAGACAAATTCAATTAAAATCGCTCAGAAGTACCGTATTTTACGGCTGTAGTACCCACCAGTTGCGGAGGAGTAGCCGAGCCATGCAAGGCGCCTAGATGCAGTGCACGCAGCTCCTCGCCATCGGAGGTTCGGGTCCTCCGTCGGGCATGGCTGTATTTTTGTCCTTAGCATAAGTCAGTTTAAATAGTTTGTTGGTGTCCAGACAAAAGCACCCAGTGACATTTGCACCCAATTCTGGTCGGCGGCTAATCTCCCGGTCCGGTCTCTGCTCGGCAGGTAGAAGAGCCGAGGGCTGTGAGGTCGCATTGACACGGGCCGTGCTTTACGGCAATGCGTGGCCGCAATAGCGTTGCTGCAATTTATAATGGAAGCGAGACTAAAGAAGAACCAAGACATATTCATAAGATATGTGACCTGGGAAAAGCCTTCGATAATGTAAGGTCTGAATGATGTTCGCAGTTCTGAGAAAAATAGGATTAAGCTGTAGGGAAAGGCGGGTAATACACAGTTTGTGTTAGAATCAAGTGGATACAATAAGCATCGAAAGTCAAGAACGAAATGCTCAGATTAAAAAAGGGGTAAGAAAAGGTAGTGGACTGTCGCCATCAGCTTGCGCAATGAAGACGTAATGTAGGAAATAAAGAACAGGTTCCAGGCTCTGATAAAATTTCTGGGTAAAAGGATATAAATGATAAGATTTGCAGGTGATATTGGTATCGTCTGTAAAAGTGAAGGAAAATTACAGGGCCTGTTGAATAGAATGAAAAGAGTATTGAGCAACGAAGGTAAATCAAAGAAAGACGAAAGTCATGAGAAGTAACAGAAATAAAAGTAGCGAGAAAATAACAACCGAATTGGTGTTCACAATGTACACGAAGACAAGGAATTCTGATACCTTTGCAGTAAACTAACTAACGACGGAAGAAGCAAGAGGGACATAAAAAGTAGACTAACACAAGCAAAGAGGGCTTACATGGGAAAGAGAAATATACTGCTGTCAAACATCGCCCTGGACTTGTGGCAGAAATTTCTCAGTGCATACGTTTGCAGCCCAACATTGTTTGCGATACTTGGTCTGCTGGGAAATGAGAACAGAAGAGAATTAAAGCATTTAAGATGTAGTTAGAGAGTGGTACAAAATATCTCGTAATTTATTTATTTATTTATTGTACGTACTGCTTATAAGTTTACCTTTTGCATCCATAAATGCCTAGATATTCATGAATTTTTGGCATTTGCCCAGGCATTTATTCTGGGCATTTCCCCCACCTTGCAAATGTCGAGGCATTTTACATCACTAGGGGAAAAACAGATTGGAATACATCAAGCAAATAATTGAGGATGTAGGTTGCAATGCTACTCTGAAATGAAACGGTTGGCTAAAGAGTTGGTGACAGGTCGCATCAAAGCAATCTGATGACTAGGGATGCAAACGAGACATCGATCATCTGAAAACACAGATGTTTTGCCCCAAAACATTGATGGTTTGAAAAGCGATATACCGCTGATATATCGCCGATGTATCGTAGATAAAAGTCGAAATCCTGGTTTTAAGCCTTTTTATAGTATATTAAAAGGATGTTGTACAGTATTGAATGTTATGATTAGAAAACTAAGGAAGAAACACATACTTGGGTGTTTATTTCCGAATAAGTGACAATTTTCGAATGTGTGGTTACGTTACATAAAAAAAAAAAAAAATTAACAGAGTTATTCACAGAATATATGACATCAACTGCAAATGGCCACAGCTGAAAATGTGTACCCATCTGGGACTCGAACCTTGGTCTCCTGCATTTTAGGCCTTTAAGCTGACCACTACACCACTGGGGACACAGTGATCAGCGCACCTGCAAGGTCTACCTAAGCACGCCTCCCGTCAGACACAAATTCCCAGCTTTACCCTGCCCACAGTACTCAAACTCGTAATTTTTGAAACTAATTACCGTAAGAGTAAGGCCCCAAACGTCTCCATCCCTCCCCTCTAACAAAAGGATCATTGCCCGTCTCCGGCATATATATGTGGCGCCTGTTCCGAAAGGACAGACGTCACTTCTGATCCTGCAGTTATTCTTTCATATTCACAGAATATATGACATGAACTGCGAATGAGCAAGGTGTATGATCCAAAGAAGGTGTGCATAGACAACTGGGAGAAACAGTCGATACCAGTCTACATTCTATTCAACATAGAACTTGCAGGAATTCACTAAATGTTAGCTTCTAATAATGAATTAGACTTCTTGAGTGGAAAAGTGGATTATAGCGGAGACAGCCAAAATACGCCAATTTTCAATTAGCGCTTGAGTCGGAACGGCTCGTCCGACATGAAAACGCGAATAGTGAAATCTGTAGGAAATTTTATGGACTTCAATTTTGGACTTGGAGGTCATTTGTGAAAGTTGACAGTTTTCCAATTAAAAGCAAAAAACGTCGAAAAATGCTATTTTTTCGAATTATTGCATATTGTTCAGCGTTGCGTCAAGAAAGTGTGTTGGGAAATGCCAGATTCGGATTCAGCACCCCAAAAAACATACGGAATCGAAGAAATCAAAACTACTCCAAAAGTTTCCCGGCAAAAATACAAATTGACTGGACTAAGTTGTCGTCACTTCAAAGAAAATTGGAACCATCATTCATTGTTAATGACGCTTCATAGTGGCCACATGGCTTACTCTTGTTGGCCATTGATGTTTCCATATCGAACCTATAAGCTCACAAACACACAAGCTACATGAACCGAACGTACGACCTTCAGAATCGTACTGACAGTTAGCTGTTATCCGCTGAGGTGGACAAGGACCTCGGGGCTGCAGGCAGACTGTGTCGAGAGAGCGTTTCCGGTGTGCGAGGACTGGGCGGCGTGGCTTTACCGCGGGCACAGGGGCGGATTAGCGAGGGTACGGGCTGCAGGTAGGCCGTGACGTAGTAAACAGGTCAGACTGGGTGCAAATGTAGCAGATTTGGGGTTGAGTGCAAATGTCACTGGGTGCATTTGTCACATATCCAGTTTGTTATCCTAGGACTGATGACCAGCTTAGTTAAGTCCCATAGATTTACAAACATTTCAACATTTGTCACCCATTCGTGACATGCTCGGAGAACCATCGGGCCGGCCGCGGTGACCGAGGGGACTGAGGCGCTCCAGTCACGGTCTGCACGGCCACTACGGTCGGGCCGTCCTTAGTTAGTTCATAAGTAGTTTGTAAGTTTAGGGACTGATGACCCTGTAGGTATGTCTCATAAGCTTTAGAAACATTTGAACATTTTTTAGAACCATCGCGCCCTGGTGGAGTAGCCGAGCAGTGCAGGATAAATAAGACAACCTGACTGGTGTATACCGATCGGTACTGGTTCATATTGTGTACGTAGACACATAAAACTTGCAAGAGGGAAACCATTATGTGCTTATGAGAGTTGATGGCATCAGACCGTATTATTCGTTTTGGACCTCTTGGTAAGTATGGAAGTGCGATTACGCATGTCAATCACATCGCGATTACTGGCAGCATGGGGTTCACGCCTGAGCCTCACGACGTGCGATAGCAACGCAATTCGGGTTTTTCAATCTTCAACTTCGCGTCACAATATATCGGGATGTAATTGGAATATTGCGATGCAATCAACGCCATTGTTTATGTGATTTGTCATGCTATGGATTGCTGAAGAAAAAATATAAGGTGTCATTAAAAAAAAACATAAGTTTGTGTTAAAAAACACATTTGCTTTCGTTTTAGAATGTTTCCAAATATGTACATTCATGGGCCCCAGCCGTAGATTGATACCGGTGAAAGTCGTTGTCCAATAGCTGTCATTGTTCCAGAGATATTTTGGGTGGACAAGATAGCTGCGACACCCTGTATATTCTCGTATCTTGTACTGTTTCTGAATAAACAGCAGTGACATGCCATATGATAACCGAGGCGTTTGTAGAACGCTTCTACAATCACGACTATGGTCCGCAGCCATTGGTGCGTCAGCTCCTAGCGTGTTTTTTGGCACAGGTAGAACTGTAGTAAGTCTTCAAAACTGTGAGACTTTTGAAACTTCCTGGCAGATTAAAATTGTGTGCCGGAACCGGGACTCGAACCTGGGACCTTTGCCTTTCGCGGGCAAGCGCTCTACCAACTGAGCTACCCCGACACGACTCACGATGCCGCCTCACAACTTTACTTCCGCCAGTACCTCGCCTCCTACTTTCATTCTGTGAGACTTTTGTTTGATCGGGCATTGGGTACTAGAGTCTTTCTACTGATCCAGAGTTTAGCTGACGATGAGAATTCTTTCACCCCCCCCCCCCCCCCCTAGCAGGCCGTCCTGGATCCGCCCCTGCTTAAGGCATACTAATTCTCCCTTCGTGGCAGCCGTGTACTCCATAGCAACATTTGAACGTTTAAGTACTCGCCATTTTCAACTTCTTTAGTTCTGAAATTGGGGAGGGTTCTATACTATAGACGCAAACTTAATAAAGTCAATACTGCATTCGGTTGGTTTAGGATGGGCTACATTTATTAATGATTTTATCAAGTTTTTTTTGAAAATACTATTTTATTAAAACTTTAATTTTAAAAACACACGCAACTAATATGTTATCCAATTACTCATTGCAAACTCGATAGTTCTTAATTCAAACGATTTCTTTCAATTACAGAGAGTGGCTAACACAGTGATCGGATGCAATGAGAACCCTAGACCATGTAAAAGACATTAAAGATAGAGGTGAAGCAATGAATTCAAATTTGTGACGCGGCCAGGAATCGAACCCGGCTCTCCAAGTTTACTAGGCAGACGTCTTACCACTAGACCACCACACCACTGGTAATTAACGCGCCTTGGAATAATTTAAGTACGATTTCCCTCCACGTCACAAACTCTAATTCAGCATCTGTGTTCCCTGAAATATTGCCACACCTGCCTAGTAAGCATGGAGGTTCGGGTTCGATTCCTGGCCACATTACAAATTTTAATTCATTGCTTCACCTTTATCTTTAATGTATTTGACAACTTCGAGACTAAAAACAGTCTCAGAGTTCATAAATTTCTATTTATAATATTTATATCACTTTAGCTTAAGATTAAAGGCAGGAATGTTGCACTGTTTGCATTGCCGAGATGCTATTCCACTGCTTGGAGAACATTGGCAGTTGTGGCAATATTTCATGGGACACAGAAGCTGAATTAGAGTTTGTGAAATGAAGGGAAGTCGAACTTACACTATTCCAAGGCGCCTTAATCGCTAGTAATGCAGTGGTCTAACAGTAAAACGTCTTCCTAGTATGCATGGAGGTCCGGCTTCGATTTCCAGCCATATCATAAATTTTAATTCATTGCTTCAACTTTATCTTTAATGTCTTTGACATAGAGGGTGTTACAAAAAGGTACGGCCAAACTTGCAGGAAACATTCCTCACACACAAAGAAAGAAAATATGTTATGTGGGCCGGCCGCGGTGGCCGAGGGAACTGAGACGTTCCCGTCACGTTCTGCACGGCCACTGCGGTCGGAGGTTCGAATCCCCCATCGGGCATGGATATTTGTGCTGTCCTTAGTATTAGTTAGTTCATAAGTTGTTTGTAAGTTTAGGGACTTACGACCCCGTAGTTAAGTCCCATAAGGTATACAAAAATTTGATATGTTATGTGGACATGTGTCCGAAAACGCTTAATTTCCATGTTAGAATTCATTTTATTACATATCTCCAAATCACATTAATCGTGGAAGGGAAACACACAGCAGCAGAACTTACCAGCGTGACTTCAAACACTTTGTTACAGGAAATGTTCAAAATGTCCTCCGTTAGCGAGGATACATACATCCACCCTCCATCGCATGAAATCCCTGATGCGCTGATGCAGCCCTGGAGAATGGCGTATTGTATCACAGCCGTCCACAATACGAGCACGAAGGTCTCTACGTTTGGTACCGGGGTTGCGTAGACAAGAGCTTTCAAATGCCCAATAAATGAGTCAAGAGGGTTAAAATTGTGTGCCGGAACCGGGACTCGAACCTAGGACCTTTGCCTTTCGCGGGCATGCGCACTACCGACTGTGCTATCCCGACACGACTCACGATACCGCCTCACAACTTTACTTCCGCCAGTACCTCGCCTTCTACTTTCCAAACTTCACAGAAGCTCTCCTGCGAACCATGCAAGACTAGCACTCCTGTAAGGAAGGATATGGTGGAGACATGGCTTAGCCACAGCCTAAGGGATGTTTCCAGAATGAAACTTTCACTCTGCAGCGGAGTGTGCGCTGATATGTAACTTCCTGCCAGATTAAAATAGTGTGCCGGAACTGGGACTCGAACCTGGGACCTTTGCCTTTCGCGGGCAAGCGCATTACCGACTGTGCTATCCCGACACGACTCACGATGCCGCCTCACAACTTTACTTCCGCCAGTACCTCGCCTCCTACTTTCCAAACTTCACAGAAGCTCTCCTGCGAACCATGCAAGACTAGCACTCCTGCAGCACTAGCACATATCAGCGCACACTCCGCTGCAGAGTGAAAGTTTCATTCTGGAAACATCCCTTAGGCTGTGGTTACGCCATGTCTCCACCATATCCTTTCTTCCAGGAGTGCTAGTCTTGCATAGTTCGCAGGAGAGCTTCTGTGAAGTTTGGAGTTTGGAAAGTAGGAGGCGAGGTACTGGTGGAAGTAAAGTTGTGAGGCGCTATCGTGGGTCGTGTCGGGATAGCACAGTCGGTATTGCGCTTGCCTGCGAAAGGCAAAGGTACAGGTTCGACTCCCGGTTCCGGCACACAATTTTAATCTGCCAGGAAGTTTCATATCAGCGCACACTCCGCTGCAGAGTGAAAGTTTCATTCTGGAAAGTCAAGAGGGTTTGGAGGCCATGGAATTGGTCCGCCTCTACCAATCCTTCGGTCACCGAATCTGTTGTTGAGAAGCGTACGAACACGTCGACTGAAATGTGCAGGAGCTCCATTGTGCATGAACCACTGAGAAGCGTACGAACACGTCGACTGAAATGTGCAGGAGGTCCATCGTGCATGAACCACATGTTGTGTCGTACTTGTAAAGCCACATGTTATAGCAGCACAGGTAGAGTATCCCGTATGAAACATGATAACATGCTCCAGTGAGTGTAGGTTGAAGAACATGAGACTCAAATCAAGATGTCACCAACAATTCCTGATCAAACGTTCACAGAAAATCTGTGTTGATGGCGTGACTGCGTGCGGATTCTCGTCAGCCCACACATGTTGATTGTGAAAATTTACAATTTGATCACGTTGGAATGAAGCCTCATCCGTAAATAGATCTAACATGGAAATTAAGCGTTTCCGGACACATGTCCACATAACATATTTTATTTCTTTGTGTGTGAGGAATGTTTCCTGAAAGTTTGGCCGTACCTTGTTGTAACACCCTGTATTCGAGACGAAAAACAGTCTCAGGGTTTATAAATGCCTAGATCATGTGTGTCAGACATACATTTGTTGACACACACGCTGCTGTTGGACGATGTAAAGCGGCCTGTCGGCGCTGTGGCCTGTGCGTCCCCCTCCCTCACCAGCTGTGGCGGGCGCCTGCTTTTTTTCCCCTCCGTGTCGCCCGCGGCTCTGGTTCTGAGGTAATTTTTCAGAACCGGCCGAGTAATTACCGCCGATCGTAACTGATGTGCCGTAAATGGGACACGACAGGCCCACAGCCCGGGAACTCGCCGCCCGATTGAAACGCAGCGCCCTGCCTACTTAAGACCGCCACCCGCCACCCGCCGCCTGCCGAAATCTATTACTACAGGAGCACTCCGACCGCACAGACAGCCACCTCAGCGGTCTCGTTCTTCAGCTCGTCTGTGACAACACCAAACAGTGTTAACACACGCACGTCTGTATTGTGTACTAACTGCGAGTACCCGGCTTTGCCCGGGTTTAAAATTAAAGGGCCGTACACACTATGCGATTTATTGGACCAATTCGTTGGTCACCCGATAAATTGGGCGGTTTTAGGCGCTACCCGACCAACTTTCCTTGTCGGTCGGTTTACACCAAACAGTGCTAACACACGCACGTATGTATTGTGTACTAGCTGCAAGTAGCCGGCTTTGCCCGCGTTTAAAATTAAAGGGCCCTAAACACGATGAGATTTATTGGACCAATTCGTTCGTCACCCGATAAATTGGGCGGTTTTAGGCGCTATCCGACCAACTTTACTTGTCGGTCGGTTGGTTGTGCCTGACGACCCGATCTCCGATTCCCCCACCACTTCAACCGACAAACTGTACCGTGCGTAGCGCTTCACGACCAACTTCCATGCCTGAGGTCGTCTGCACAGCGAACACGCCAAAACAAAAACAGTTCGACAGACAGACACCAGAACAGGGTTGCGCTGCGTGCAGACGATCGAAACGTGTGTAGGCTGCTACCAATTGGTTGGATCGTCGGACATCTGTTGGTTGTACGATAAATCGGAGCGTGTGTAGGGGCCTTGAAGGGAACAGACAAACAGACAACAAATGCGTCTTATATGTATAGAGATTACAATCGAAATCTGTAAGTAAAGTACTCTCCCCCATGCACCGAACGAAATTTTATGTAGACAGTAACATCTTGTTTTCAAGGCAAAGTGTACAAAGCAAAACTGTGGATTTTGGCGAACCCTCCATCATGTACTGAACGAAATTTTATGTAGACAGTGCCCTTCCTCTTGAAGGTCAATTGTGCAAAATTTCATCAAGATCAGTGTGAATATATACATTTACACCAACACATTGAAAACGCACTTTCACTTTCTCTCAAATTTTCCGGTTGGTTTCCCAAAATATGAAACGAAACCTGTTTAAGAACCTTCCCCATGTAATTTTGTGTACGTGAACAAAATTTCACGTTATTTGCTTGTCTGCATCTTAAGTTATAAGAGAACAGACAGACAGATAACAAATGCGTCTTATAAGTATAGAGATTGTTAAATCCATCTTTTTTTATGTAGCACTGAGTAGGGCAGTGTTTTAGGGTGGTGAAGACTGTATGGTGCGAGGAGAAAAAAAAAGGGCAAGATATACAGTGGTGCAACATTTACAAAATATCCATTAATTTCTGGTAATATAATTTTGTGTATACGTGAAACATATTACACCCACAGCTTTGGCAATAATGGTATACTTGGCCCACATTTGTTGTTGTTGTTGTTGTTGTGGTCTTCAGTCCGGACACTGGTTACATCCAGCTCTCCACTCTACTATATGCTGAGCAAGCCTGTTGATCTCCTCATAAGAACGACAACCTACATCCGTTTGAATCTGCTTACTGTATTCATCTCTTGGTCTCCCTCTGCTATCTTTACCCCACACATTTCCATCCAATGCCAAATTCGCGATTCCTTTATGCCTAAGAATGTGTCCTGCCAATCGATCTCTTCTTTTAGTGAAACTATCCAAAAATTCCTTTTCTCCACAATTCTGTTCAGTACCTCCTCATTGGTTACACGAACTATCCCTCTAATCTTCAGCATTCTTCTGTAGCACCACATTTCAAAAACCTCTGTCCTCATCCTGTCTGAACTATTTATCGCCCATGTTTCACTCCCGTACAGGGCAGAATAGACTTCCTTATACTTACATTAAGATTCGATGATAGTAAATTCCTCTTTTTCAAAAAAACTTTTTCCCATTGACGTTCTGCATTTCATATTCTCTGTACTGCGACCATTATATCTTATTTTACTATCCAAGTAACAAAACACATCTATCACCTTTATTGTTTTGCTATCTAGTCTAATTCCTTCAGCATCGCTTGACTTTCTAAGACTGCATTCAATTACCCTTGTTTTGCTCTTGTTAATGTTAATCTTATACGCTCTCTTCAACACACTGTCCATTCCATTCAACTGCTCTTCCAGGTCCTGTGCATTCTCTAACAAAATTAAGTTGTCATCTGTAAAACGCAATGTTTTTATTTCTTCACCTTTCTCCAAATTTTTCCTTGCTTTCCTTCACAGCTAGATTAGTTTCCAAATTGAATACCATTGGAAAAAGGCAACAACCCTGTATTATCCCTTCCCAACCAGTGCTTCCCAACTCTGATAATTGGGGCCTGGCTATTGTAAAAGTTGTAAATAACTCTTCTTTTCCTGTATTTTACCCTTGCCGACTTCAAAATTTGAAAGATTGTATTCCAATCATCATTGTCAAAAGCTTTCTCCAAATCTAAAAAACTGGAAATGTTGGTTTCCCTTTCCTTAATCTATCTTCTAAAATAAATGGTAAAGTGCGTATTGCCTCCCTTGTTCCTTCCTCCCTCCTGAATTCAAACTGATCTTCCCCGAGATCAGCTTCTACCAGCTATACCACCCTTCTGTAAATTCCTCTTTTTAAAATTTCGCAACCATGACTTATTAAACTGATAGTTATGTAATTTTCACACCTGCTTCCGCCTGATTTCTTTGGAATGGGGATTATTACATTTTTCATGAAGTCTGATGGTATTTCGTGCGTCTCTACATCTTACACGCCAGGCGAAATAGTTTTGTCATGGTTGGCTCTCCCAGAGACTTCAGTTACGCTGAGGGAATGCCATCTACTCCAGCGGCCTTGTTCCGACATAGGTCTTTCAGGGCTCTGTCAAATTCATCTCTCAATATAGTATCTCTTATTTCATCTGCTTCCTCTTCCCCTCCTACAATATTGTCTCTAAGTTCAAATGTTTGTAAATCTATCGGACCAAACTACGAGGTCATCAGTCCGTAGCTTGGAAACTACTTAAACTAAGTTAAACTAAGGACAAAGACACACACACACACACACACACACACACACACACACACACCCATGCCCCAGGGAGGACTCGAACCTACAACGACGAGCAACCGCGCGCTCCGCAGCGAGGCGCCCCTACTCCACCGCGGCTGTCTCTAAGTTCATTTCTTTTGTTGAGCCCCTCTAGGTGCTCTTTCCACCTTTCAGTTTATAGCACGTAAAAAAGTACACGGGGGCTGGACAACATAACATGAACGCCATCAGTAACCTACATCCTGTTGCATGTTGGCACACCGCGTAGTGAGACTCGACCGCAGTACACAACTGACATACAGAGTCTTCAGATCACCTCCCTCCCTCCCCCCTCCCCACTCCCCATTCCCTTCCCTGAGAGCCTCACTCACTTTCAATTCTTCCGTTACCTGTCAGCATCATGGCTTTCTAAGGGGCACCTGCGAATACAGTGGACGACTGTTCGACTCCATACCTCACACCCCTATTTGGTGGAAATTCTAATTTATGGTGCTATACCACTCACAGGCGTAGCCAGGATATGATTTCAGGAGGCATTTTCAATGAGTGGATACTGTAATAACATGTACTTTTACTGTACTTATACTGTACATCCTGGCCATTAAAATTGCCAAACCCGTGATGACGTACTACAGACGCGAAATTTAACCGACAGGAAGAAGATGCTGTGATATGCAAATGATTAGCTTTTCAGAGCATTCACACAAGGTTGCTGCCGGTGGCGACACCTACAACGTGCTGACATGAGGAAAGTTTCCAACCGATTTCTCATAAACAACCAGCAGTTCACCGGCGTGGCCTGGTGAAACGTTGTTGGGATGCCTCTTTGATAAAGATCGGATTGTAGCCTATCGCGATTATAGTTTATCGTATCACGACGTTGCTGCTTGAGTTGGTCGCGATCCAATGACTGTTAGAAGAATATGGAATAGGTGGGTTCAGGAGGGCAATACGGAACGCCGTGCTGGTTCCCAACGGCTTCGTATCACTAGCTGTGGCTGTGACGGATCGTGCAGCCACGTCTCGATCCCTGAGTCAACAGATGAGGACGTTTGCACGAACAGATCGACGACGTTCACAGCAGCATGGACTATCAGCTCGGAGACCATGGCTGCGGTTACCCTTGACGCTTCATCAAAGGAGTGCCTGCGATTGTGTACGCAACGACGAACCTGGGTGCACGAATGGCAAAACATAATTTTTCGGATGAATCCAGGTTCTGTTTGGAGCATCATGATGGTCGCACCCGTGTTTGGCGACATCGCGGCGAACGCACATTGGAAGCAAGTATTCATCTTCGCCATACTGGCTTATCACCCGGCGTGATGGTATGGGGTGCCATTGGTTACACGTCTCGGTCACCTCTTGTTCGCATCGACGGTGCTTTGAACAGTGCCGTTACATTTCAGATGCTTTACGACCCGTGGCTCTACCCTTCATTCGATCCCTGCGAAACCCTACATTTCAGCAGGATAATGCACGACCGCATGTTGCAGGTCCTGTACGGGCCTTTCTGGATACGGAAAATGTTCGCCTGCTGCCCTGCCCAGCACATTCCCCAGATCTCTCACCAATATAAAACGTCTGGTCAATGGTGGCCGAGCAACTGGCTCGTCACAATACGCCAGTCACTACTCTTGACTAACTGTGGTATCGTTTTGAAGCTGCATGGTCATCTGTACCTCTACACGCCATCCAAGGACTATTTGACTCAATGCCCAGGCGTATCAAGGCCATTATTACGGCCAGAGGTGGTTGTTCTGGGTATTGATTTCTGAGGGTCTATGCATCCAAACTGCGTGAAAAAGTAATCACATGTCAGTTCTAGTATAATATATTTGTTCAATGAATACCCGTTTATCATCTGCATTTCTTCTTGGTGTAGCAATTTTAATGGCTGGTAATGTATTTGTCATTGCATAGGACTGTTACTAGAAAGCGAACATGGTATAGAAACAACATTAGAAAATCCTGAGTTTCTATGTATTCTCTAAAATAGGGACAAGGCAAATCACATCATGATGAACTTCCCTTCGAGCAGCCGTAGCGTGCGAATCTCCGTGCCGGCGCGTTTCCAGGAGCTCAGTCCGTCAGTTCACCTGATGATGGCGACATGTATGATCGCCGAAATATTGTGCCCGTTGGACACTATAGACCGGCAGTATACCCGTGGATATTTAGATATTATTTGACTAGACGGGACTCCTGATTCGTTTATATAGGAACATCAAGAAATATTGATGATATTGATTGATATTACTAATAATGGTGTGAGAAATAGCTCAAGTATCTAAAGCACAGCGAAGGCCCAGGGTCCGATAGTTTCTAAATAGAATCTCCGAAAAAAAAAACTAAAATTTGTGGTAATTTTTCGTATTTTTTCGGCGAAATTTTGCAGAACTATTTAAATTTTGTACAGAGAACTCCAGAAATATTGCATATCTGTCTAGAACTCTGAAAAAAAATGTACATTTTCCAAAAAAGGGGTGCCAACTTCACAAAACTGTTTTGCTCCCAACCAAACTTGCTTGCCTACCAGTCTTACAGCTTTGTAGTACTTTATTCTCTGCGTTTACATTGTCGCGGAATGAGTAGAGTTCGGATGTGCATCAAGTATTTTTTTTCTTTTCTTTCTTTTCCTTCGTTTTTTTTTTTTTTTTTTTTTTTTTTTTTTAAACCGAAGTAACAGAAATCGAGCTCGAATAATATATGTATTTATTTTGTGTCAATTCAAATTGAAGTATTTCACTGTAAGGTTTTAAAATAAATGCCTTTTGCTACTGCAACTGAAGGGTTTTATTTTTATATTTTTAATCACCCATACGCGTTTCGCCCTTTCTCTCAAGGCATCATCAGTGGGTGTCCTGAAATATTTACATCTTTTTGTTTGCACATATAGGTTTCAGGACACCCACTGATGATGCCTTGAGAGAAAGGGCGAAACGCGTATGGGTGATTAAAAATATAAAAATAAAACCCTTCAGTTGCAATAGCAAAAGGCATTTATTTTAAAACCTTACAGTGAAATACAATTCAGCTGCTGCTCAAAATGGCCACTGCAAGCAACGTATCAAATTGAAGTGTTTGTAAACATATGGGACCAAACTGCTGTGGCCATCAGTCCCTAGACTTACAAAGTACTTAAACTAACTTAAACCTATCCTATCGACAAGACGCACACCCATGCCCAAGGAAGGACTCGAACCTCCGGCGGAAGCGGCCGCGCAATCCCTGACAGGACGCTTAGAACCGCACGGCAATTTCCACGTGGCTTTTTTGTTTATATTAGGTCAAAAAGGTGGCGGATTCTATTTGTTCACTTTCCTTTTCTTCTTTTGCTATGTTTTTCTATTTCTTTACTTATTTATTTTGATAACTGAACTGTTTTCTTACATTCATTCAATTAGTAGTGACTATCCTCAATTCGAACAATCATAGATCGGATCTATCACCAGAACCATCTTTGAAAAGAGAGAACCTTCCACAAAAGCACCTAAAATCACTATTATACGGCAATTCGAACTAAATTACGGTTTTGGAAGTCTACTTCCTATAACTACTTGGTTTTTGCGAAGGGTATACCAGGTATACAATTAATAAATGTGTATTGTGAGTTAACTGTTTTAATTCGTAGTTCACAATAAATTCTCAAAATGTATTGCAACAATAATGAAGCTCAAAAGGCTTTTCCGTCGGGGTGTTGTCATCTTGGAGAATCGGGTTTCTGCCGGTAATCCGCGTCGTACTAGCGCGATATTTCTATCGCGTTACTCGCGATCTTCATCAGGTGCTTCCTGAAGCTGAATCCCGTGTGGTACGCATCCAGTACTTACGCCTGTCTGCGGTGGATAGGCGTTCTGCCAATGGTCGGCGCTGTGGGAGGCGCTCCATCCGACGTCCGCGTCGGCCACTAGCCGCAGTACTAGCATTTACTAGGTGTGGCTGTTCGCCTGCTGAGTGCGTGCTTTTAGTTCTTGTCAGTTAATAATTTCGTCATGTTACGTTCCGTTCCACCTCCAAGTTGGCGTTCATTCTGCTGATGGCTATCATTTAAGCTTCCTAGTGCACTATACTGTCTGTTACCGTATCTGGCCGGGTCAAGTGCTCCCTATGAGGTCCGCGCCCGCTAGCAGCGCCTGCCGCATTGCTCTCTGGCTCCCGGTGTCGGAAATGCCGTTTATTCTCTGTGTGACCGTAAGCACCATTTGTTCAGCTTGTGTTATTTGTGATGATTTATTCATTCTGGCATATGCAGAATTATTGCTCCCACAGTTGGGCTGTTGCCTCCGTTGCGTCTTTAGGAGATCAACAGCTGGATTCCAACGCCGGTACCAGCATATCCCTCCCTCCCTACACCTTCACACTCTCCACATCCTCTCCTAGGGTAACATCGCCACCTGCCTCTCCCAGATGACGCCCTCATCCTGATATTTACCGATCCTGTCAGCCCTGATCCCTCCCCTCCCCATATATTATGTGAACCCCCCTTCCCTACCACTCCTCTCCCTTCCCTCCCCTGCTTGGATCTTCCTTCCCCACCCTCGGAGTTCTTACGTTTTACTATGTTTTTAACGGTGTTCCGCGCTAAAGCGTTGAGTCAGTGTCAACTGGTGAGCGTGGTTTTAAGACTTCAGAAACCACTGCATTGGTAGAACAATGTGTTGCCATGGTTTTTAATTGTCTGTTATCGTCACGATTCACCATGACAGTTTTCAATACTGACTATGTTTATTTCAAAGCCTTCATTTCTTGTTTTTCATTTGCCAATTTTATCTTCTTTTTTATTGTTACATTCCAAATTTTTATCTCCTGTTTTAAACTACCATTCATGCTGTCAAACTCATGTGTACACTGGGCTGAAGAGCAGCGTACGAGTTGCTGCCAGCCTGCCCCACGGGGCATTAAAATACAATAAATAAATAAATAAACTGGATTACAGGCGGTACTAAGCTGATATCTTGTGTCATGGTTGATAAGATTTTGCATGACCTTTATTTCAATAGATTCTTTGATAACACTATCCCAGTATCTGGGAGTTTGTGCCAGAATCTTGACATCATCGTAATTCATCAAATGATTTAATTCCAAACAGTGCTCCGCTATAGCTGACTTGGAAGCTTGTTTGGTGTGCCGTTGCTGCTCCTTACACATGATGTCGACAGTCCTCGTTGTTTGGCCGATGTGTGACATAACACACTGGCATGGTTTCTGTAGACCCAGATCATCCTTTACCACACCTAGGTGGTGGGCAGAATAAGTTTTTAACATTATTTGAGAAGTATTCTGCTGATTTTCGCAGATATTGGTCCGGCATGTGACAAAAAATCAACCGTCTTCGTTTCTTCTTGTACTTCTGCTGACTCCTCTGGCGGAGAAACAGGGTGCAGCGCCTTCTCGATGTCTCTGGATGAATAAACATTCCTGTAGAAGAGAGACTGAAAGTGTTTCAGCTCCTTTCGTGCTAGTACGACGCGGATTACCGGCAGAAACCCGATCCTCCAAGATGAAAATAATGAAGCTCATTTTTCATATTATGTTAATTTAAGAAATAGGTGAGTTAAACAAGACACTACGCATTTACATTTTACTTTCTTCTCACTACGCTGCATACCACCGAATTTTCTTTAGTCTGGGATTTAGGTATCCATACGTATTTTTTTTTCTTTTTTTTTTTTTTTTACATTATTATTTGTCTGGAGGGTAGCCTAGTACGGCAGTGAAACAAAGAATAAATAGTTCAGACAGGAACTGGATAGAGGCTTTTGAAATGTGGTGCTACAGAACAATAAGGTGGAGAGATCGCGTAAATAATAGAAGGTACTGAACACAAGTGAGGAGACTGACAGAAGCCTGCCATCGGCAAGGTGACGAACTGGTGGTGGGATGTGCTGCCAATGCCCACAATCTAACCTGGGGCAGCAAGGACACCAACAGTAGAGGTGAGCACCTTCTTGAATTTTCCTAACAACTTGGAGATCCTGAATAGGGGTGATGAACCTACATTCAGGAATAGTAGAAGGGAAGAAGTAATTGACATAACTTTTGGTTCCATGATGATAAGTTACGTCAAACAGTGGCATGTGGTCCTGGAGCAATCCTCACCAGATCACATGTATATTAAATTCAAGTTTGAAATGGGAACCAGACAGACCATGGCCTATAGGGATCCCAGGAAAACTGACTGGGAGACATATAGGAAAGACCTTGACTTCAGCCTATCGGAAATTAAAACTTCAATAAGGAATCCAGCAGAGTTTGAGGAAAAGGACCTGGCATATTTTTACTAAAAGGAGGGCTCGATTGGTGGGACGTATTGTTAGACTTCAAGGAATCGTGACTTTTGCGTTGGAGAGAAGTGTGTGGGGTAAAAATCGCAGAGGGAGACCAAGATACGAATACAGTAAGCAGATTCAAAAGGATACAGGGTGCCGTTCTTATGAGGAGATGAAGAGGCTTGCTCAGGACAGAGCTGTATCTCCAGACTCAATGCTGCTGTCGAACTGATTCATTATCACACTGCAATTTATAATTTCTTCGATGAGCTACTAGCATATGTAACAATATGTATAGAACCAGCTACAAATGAATTTCTGGTAAAATGTTGATCAGTTTGAGAGATGATGGGAAAAATAAGGTATGTAGCTGATCAGCTACACTATGTGTTAAAGGGTTAAGAATGACCTTATTGACAGTTGATATAAAGAAAAATAACTCACAATATAGAAAAGGTGTAAGGGTTAGAATAAAAGCAGTCACGGTCTTCACGGCCACTACGTCCATCACATGTTTGTAAATCTATCGGACCAAACTGCGTGGTCAATCGTCCGTAGCTTACGAACTACTTAAACTAAAGTAAACTAAGGACACACACACACACACACACACACACACACACACACACACACACACACCAATGCCCCAGGGAGGACTCGAACCTCCGACGGCGAGCAACCACGCGCTCCGCTGCGAGGCGCCTTAGACCGCTCGGCTACTATACTGCGGCAAGGCCACTACAGTCTGGAGTTCAAATCCCCCCTCGCGCATGGATATTTGTACCGTCCTTAGTATTAGCTACTTCATAAATAGTTTGTAAGCTTAGGGACTGATGACCCCGTGGTTAAGTCCCATAAGTTCTACAAACAGCCAGCCACGGTGGCCGAGAGGACTGAGGCGCTCCAGTCACGGTCTGCACGGCCACTAGGGTCGGAGGTTCGAATCTCCCCTCGGGCATGGATATTTGTGCCGTCCTAGTTCGTAAGTAGTCCATATGTAGTTTGTAAGTTTAGGGACTGATGACCCCGTAGTTAAGTCCCATAGACTATACAAACATTTGAACATTTTTGAACACAAAATCGTAAAAGATGGACTTTGCTGTCTTTGATACTAGGCGCTTTGCATAATTAATTAGATGCCGGCCAATGGTACCTTCAGTGGTGATGAACACTGTACTGTCTCTTGCGGTAATGGACGAAATGCCCCAAATAAATCCTCAACTTCCTTCATTGATGTAATTGGCAGGTACTTTATTTTATCGTTTTGTGTCGGCATTAGTTATTGAACGTATAATATGACAGATTCATGAGACTTTTCTTCAACAGGAAACGGCCTGGTTAAATGTAAAACTCGTGTATTCATAATAAATCGAATTAATTACAATTATATATTTTTGACGACGTTACAGCGTTCATTTTAATGAAATAAATCACAATTTGCGATCACTTATGGCATCACTGTACTAGGTTGAGATGGAATACCAAAGTGCGGCATATGAAAATTTGTTCCCGGCCGGCATTCGAACCCGGGTTCTCCTGCTTATTAGGCTGTGGTAATAGGAAAGAGACAGCGTGGCGAATGGAGATTTGGGTGTGGCGGGAGACGTGCAGGGAAGAGTCCTCTGCAGTGGGGCTGGTCACTGTGTCCTCGGTGATGGAGTGGTCAACGCGTCTGCCTAGTAAGCAGGAGATCCCGGGTTCGAATCCAGGCCGGGCACAAATTTTGATTCGCCACACATTGGTATTCCATCTAAACCTAGTACAGTGTTGCCATAAGTGATCGTAAATTGCGATTTATTTCATTAAGTCGAACTACATGGTAACTACATGGTTAATTAGGAAGAGCAAGCCGACCGCGGTGGCCGAGGGGACTGAGGCGCTCCAGTCACGGTCTGCACGGCCACTACGGTCGGGGATTCGAATCCCCCCTCGGGCATGGATATTTGTTCCGTCCTTAGTCTTAGTTTGTAAGTTTAGGGACTGATGACCCCGTAGTTAAGTCCCATAAGCTCTACAAACATTTGTATTTGTAGTTATAGACAAAATACCTTTACTGACCTTCAAAGTAACCGCCACTGGCTACACTTCTGACATCGGTTGTGCAGCTGCTGGAAACAGCAAACGTTTCTTGTGGACTCGCTCGAAGCACAGAGGTCACGCGTTGGTGGATCTCCGCAAACGTTGCAGAGCGTAAGCCTTTCAGGACTTATTTAAGACGGAAAAACAGAAATAAGTCTGAGGTCATCCGCAAGCATCCGTCGCACTCGTTCGATGTTGTCCCCGACCATGATTGTAAACGGTCGACCCGAACGTGTGGTTCATCCTAGACACCTTTCTTTCCATCTCTAAATCGTTTGGTTGAAACACTTTTTACTCACTGCTTCTACACCATACACTTGCACTTACATCCCACGGATGTCCGCCTCCGTTTTGCCTAATTTGAAACAAAACTTGATGTTAACACTTTGCTCCATGTGCAATGACACGAGTTCTCACTCTGGCCCTGTTAGCTGGGTCGCAGCGTGTACCACCACTCCACTGCAGTGTTTTTCACGATAGGGGGCGCTGTTTGACATGTCTCTCAATGTGTAAGCGCGGGCACCTCATTCTCGCCAGCGCGGTTAGTAAAATATGGGACTATTCACCGAACGATGCACCTTGTGAGGAAGACTGGATACCACAAAATCGAGCCTGCCGCGGTGGCCAAGCGGTCTGCTGCGTGGCACTCACGGTCTGCACGGCCACTACGGTCGGGGGTTCGAATCCCTCCTCAGGCATGAATATTTGTGCCGTCCTTAATATTAGCTAGTTTGTAAGGACAGATGACCCCGTAGTTAAAAATGTTTAAGTGTTTGTATAGCTTATGGAACTTTACGGTGTTATCAGTCCCTAAACTTACAAACTACTTACGAACTAGCTACTACTAAGGACGGCACAGACATCCATGCCCGAGGGGGAATTCGAACCCCCGACTGTAGTGGCCGTGCAGACCGTGACTGGAGCACCTCAGTCCCCTCGGCCACCGCGGGCGCCACCCCATATTTAAGTTCCATAAGCATTTGAACACAAAGTCCAAAAATATCGACTGTGCCGTCTTTGATAGTAGGCCCTTTGCATAATTAATAAGATGACGGCCAATGATACCTTCAGTAGACATGCACACTATACTGTCTCTTGCGGTAATGGACGAAATGCCCCAAATGAATTCTCAACTTCCTTCATTGATGTAGTTAGTAGCTAATTTATTTAATCGCTTTGTCTGCATTAGTTTTTGAACTTATTATATAACAGATTCATGAGACATTTCTTCAACAGGAAACGATCTGGTTAAATGTAAAACTCGTATATTCATAATAAATCGAATTAATTACAATTATATATTTTTGACGACGTTACAGCGTTCATTTTAATGAAATAAATTACAATTTACGATCACTTACGGCTTCACTGTACTAGGTTTAGATGGAATGACAAACTGCGGCGAATGAAAATTTGTGCCCGGCCGGGATTCGAATCAGGGTTCTCCTGCTTACTAGGCTGTGGTAATAGGAAAGAGACAGCGTGGCGAATGGAGATTTGGGTGGGGTGGGAGACGTGCAGGGAAGAGTCCTCTGCAGTCGGGCTGGTCGCTGTGTCCTCGGGGGTCAACCACAAGATTATCCTAGGATTCTTTCACTCGACATACGAGATGGCAACAAAGTGAAGACTCGTCCCAGAAATTATCTTCTTCATTCAGGAAAAATGATTTTGTTTTCATTTAATTTTTTATTTGGATCTCAGTTAAACAGATGTCAAGCATACACATTCATCATGGAATGATTTCTACATTAAATGTGGTCCCTATCCAATCAATAGAACAGAAACTGAATTATTTGTTTTTTATTTCACCAATGAAGAGGTAACACTACTGCCAGGGTGGCCTTTATGTTCTGTTATTTGTGTAATTACGTTACTGTGGAGTTATTAATGATTTACACTATTATATGAAGCCATTACAACCTTTAGCAAGGGATCAAGAAGATTGTAGCACATAGCGACATGACATGCCCAAAGAAAGTGGTGCTGTGCTTGCATTACAATTTTCATGAATCAGTTATCAATCTCTATTCTCATTCCAAGCAAGAAACTACACTTAGAGAAGTTTGTTTTCCAATCAATTGATGCTGGGATTGATTTGCTTGCTTGATAGAGCAAAAGGAAGAGATTCTGTTTCTAAACAGGCTGAGGAGAGTTCAAAGAAGTTTCGGGCGTGCAGCCGCATAAAGTTTACTTCTTCTAATATTTCGGCTGAGAAACGTTCAGCCATCTTCAGAGACGAGTCGAAGACATTTCCCCCAGCACACGCTTCGTGCTTATAAACGCGCGGGCCGCGCTACCGCGCATGCGGCCACAGATACAACAAGGCGCCAAAGACGTTACTCGGCGGCAAGGAAGGACACGTATGTGTCAATTATGTCTGTGGCTGCATGGTCGATTACTGCGGAGAAATCGATGTGTTATGATCTGTGCTGTGGCGGTGTCTTTGTAAATTTATTAAAGAAAGTGCCGGATTCCATGATTTATCTAAACTGAAGCAGCTGTCTCTGTTAATTACATTTGTCCCAAGCGAATTTCTATTGCTTCTTTCACCACTGAGTCCCAGAAAGATGAAGTGGAGGCTAAAATTTTGACGTTTTCATACGTCACGGAGTGTCCAGTATCAATACAGTGCTTGGGGACGAATTTAATTAACAGAGACAGTGGCTTCAGTTTAGATAAATCATGGAATCCGGCATTTTCTGTAATAAATTTACAAAGACGCCACCACAGCACAGATCATAACACATCGATTTCTCCGCAGTAATCGACCATGCAGACACAGACATAATTGACACATACGTGTCCTTCCTTCCTTGCCGCCGAGTAACGTCTTTGGCGCCTTGTTGTATCTGTGGCCGCATGCGCAGTAGCGCGGCCCGCGCGTTTATAAGCACGAAGCGTATGCTGGGGCGTCAGTCTTCGACTCGTCTCTGAAGATGGCTGAACGTTTCTCAGCCGAAATATTAGAAGAAGTAAACTTTATGCGGCTGCACGCCCGAAACTTCTTTGAACAGTCATTGCGCCGCGAAAACATGAAGATGCACAGGCTGAGAAGAGCCTGCGCCGACGAAGGCGAAAAGTGGCGAGCGTAAGGACGGGCTAGAAGGGGTGGACGGAGGCCATAAAATAAAATAATAAAAAAAAAGGTGGCGGAGTGGTCAACGCGTCTGCCTAATAAGCAGGAGATCCCGGGTTCGAATCTCGGCCAGGCACAAATTTTCATTCGCCGCACTTTGGTATTATATCTAAACCTAGTACAGTGAAGCCATAAGTGATCGCAAATTGCGATTTATTTCATTAAATCGAATTAAGTGTATAAGCCTTACGGAGAGGAGAAGCTACACGGTTAATTAGAGAGAGCAAACGATTTTCGTTTGAGACGGGTTTCTGAGTATAACAAAGAGCGGCATATGAAAATTTGTGCCCGGCCGGGATTCGAACCCGGTTCTCCTGCTTAATAGGCTGTGGTAATAGGAAAGAGACAGCGTGGCGATTGGAGATTTGGGTGTGGCGGGAGACGTGCAGGGAAGAGTCCTCTGCAGTCGGGCTGGTCACTGTGTCCTCGGCGGCGGAGTGGTCAACGCGTCTGCCTAGTAAGCAGGAGATCCCGGCCGGGCACAAATTTTCATTCGCCGCACATTGGTATTACATCTAAACCTAGTACAGTGAAGCCATAAGTGATCGCAAATTGCGATTTATTATATTAAATAGAATTAAGTGTATGAGCCTTACGGAGAGGAGAAGCTACACGGTTAATTAAGAAGAGCAAACGATTTCCGTTTGAGACGGGTTTCTAGGTATTACGGAGAACGCGAGATAGCTATCGATAATGACTCCGCGAGGTCGACCCAAGCACGCGCAGCGTTTTTGCAATACCGCCCGCCGCGACGCGAGGTTAATACGGCCGCTCTCGCTCACCGGGCTACACGGGGTCGGCGCAGGCCACAAACAAGCGATAAGCAGCCGCGATTGGGTGGAACCGATGGCCGGATCCTCGCGTTAGCCGCGTAATGAGAGCGGCCGCCGTAGCCAATTACGCACCAGAATGTCTGCCGCCGCCACAAAACAAGGAGGCGCCACGCCGGTCATTACGTTAAGTCTAATATAATTTTCGTAAGTGACTAATAGGGGAAAAGGGGGGGGAGGCAGAAAAAAGGCGGAGCTACCCGCGTTTGTAATGTGGGGGACCGACATGCAGTTAGTGGCGCCGTTTGCGGCGGACGCTGCCCAGGCAAAAAAGCGAACGGCGACCGGTCACTGCGCATGCGCAGGGCTGGCCGGCGTGTGGCGCTTAATGCTGCGGTAACAGTGGCTTAGAGATCGGTGGGTTTTACCGACGACAGACATCGGCGGAAAACGGCCGATCGTTCCAAATTTGTACCGTCCACCGAGTTCGACTGGAAATATCGACCGACAGCGTGGTCACACTGCATCCGATACAGTTTGTCACTTGGTTGGGTAGAGGAGAAAGGCTATGTTTGAATGTATTATTAGTCTGAAATATATTACATTTCAATTCCCTGGGATGCAATGGATCCCACCGACATTGTTATGCTTCGAAAATAGTGCTACAATGCGGATTTTGTTATTAATAAAGAATTCGAATGCATACGAATGAGCTACACCTGTATGGAACGAAGAAAGTGGCGATGATTGTGTACTGTCCTCAGTTATTGCTACTCCCAGACAATCTTTACGAATATGTGAGGTACCGGTAAAAGGAGAAATTTCTGTTTCATATTGTGATATTTCGTGGTGTCATTGACAAGCAATATTAGTTTTGCTGCATTTATTTGAAGTTGTGCAGACATAAGAGCAGTTAACATCCATGCTTTAAATAATGAAAAACTACACCAATTAGGAAAATTTATTGCTTACTACAACGAATTTCGAGGACGTATTCGCATCTTCTAGTGCACTTGTTTGCAGAAGAACGGTACTTTTTCGACGTTTCAATGTGTGCTTTGCTGACACACTTGCACTGCAGTTGTCTCTTTAGGTTAGCTACTGAAGTTTGGAAAATCGGACAGAATAAATATTGAGGTGTGTGTTTGATCCTAATATTAGAAACCATAACTTTTTTCTGTCCTCTTAAAGGTATTGTGCCTCTTCCATTACTCAGAATATGCAACATAATAATCGTGACTTAGGTCTACCTGTGTACAAAAACCAGTGTAAGTGACGATTTTTGTGAAAGACTCATTTTGAACACAGAAACCAATGAAAAGCGGAAGGACACGTAGGCCTGCACCACATTCGCAGGTCACTTCACAGAACAGACTCATCACCTTTTTAAAGAAGACGAGAACCAGTAATAATAATTTGTGGACACTTAATTCCCGATTATCACAGTGTAAAAGAACGTAAGAGAGCCACTACAATAACATTAAGACAAGCCACACTTTCGAATAGAACACATTTTTTGAGGTTATAATTTACGCCTAAAATTTCTGATAAAGTATTTAACCACCCTGTGGTTTCCAATAAACTATAATATCAGACCATAGATTCCGAATTATATTCCGATTGTGATATTTATAGTCTTCTGCATGCCACAATCTCTTTCTTTCTTTCACTATGCTTATCAGTTTCTCACTGTCCATATCTAGCATGTGAGAACGTCGGTCGATTTGACTGAAGAAAACAAACTGATTTGAATTTCACCGACTGTCGTCCGAAGTGTCTACGTTCGGGACTACTGATTTGAAACGGCCGTTTTCCACCGATGTCTGTCGTCGGTAAAACCAACGCCGCCTAGATACAAGGCCTGTGCGCTGCATGCCAAGAATACTCATAACAAAGCAAACTATTTGTCTTATGAAGCGTTGTGTTGAGTTTGGGAATACATATACGTTGCACAATGTGTTGCAGAATGTTTTTCGTGTTATCTATGTGATCCTCCATGCAGATTTTTGCTGGTATAAGACAAAAAGCCTGATATGAATCGTCCGATTCCAATATCGATTAATAGTTCATAAATATCTAATACCAAAACAAATTTGTTTGTGAATCTCTTAACATTAACAACATTCTGGAACAGATGTGTAGCGCTTCCGTATTCCCATACTCAGCACAACGCCATATAAGACAAATAATTTGCTTGTGTTAAGAGTATTCTTGGCAGGCAGCGCACAGGCCTCGTATATCTAGGTGGCGTTGGTTTCACAGACGACAGACATCGGCGGAAAACGGCCGACCGTTTCAAATCAGTACTCCACTATGGGCACGGTCACAGTGTAGCCGATCTCATCGTCCGAACGTAGAGACTTCGGACGACAGTCGGTGAAATGCATATCAGTTTGTTTTCTTCGGTCACATCGACCGACGTTCTCACATGCTAAATGTGGACAGTGAGAAACTGATATGCTTAGTGAAAGAAAGAAAGAGAAAGTGGCACCCAGAAGACGATAAATATCACAATTGGGATATAATTCGGAATCTACAGTCTGATATTATAGTTTATTGGAAACTCCAGATTGGTTAAATACTTTATCAGAAATTTTAGGCGTAAATTATAACCCCAAGAATGAGTTCTATTCAGGATTGTGGCATATCTTATTGTAGTGGCTCTCTTACGTTCTTTTACACCGTGATAATCGGGAATTAGCTGTCAGTAGTATGGTAGTGCCAGTTTCGCCCCACTGAGATTCGCGCGTTTTTTGTTTTTTTGGCGGGAAATTTGAATTATGTCCCACCCCTCCTCCCTCGGCCAATTGCCGAACCACAGATCAAAGGATGCCGCCAAACTCCGAACAATAGCGCACTTAAGGATGATTGATAGTTTACATTTAGGTCCTTTTGATTCGCTACTTGTCCGACCGCTAATCAAACGACGCCGCCATAACGCAGTTAAGGATGATTGACAGGTTGCAACACCTCCCTCGGCCACACACGACGCCCCGCCCCTCCACCCCCTCCCCCCTCCACCCCTCGGTGCTGCCGCCAGAGAAGCGGCACCTCCGACAGGTCCAGACCTGTAGACCCCTCGACATGTCTGTACTCGCACCCGCGACCCCTACTCGCTCGGCCGATTGCCGGACCGCCGCCTCCGCCGCCGCTGCCGCCGACAGATGCTACCCCCTCCTCCTCCCACGCTCGCGACCGGTTCTCAAAGGACGCCGCCACCCGCCCTACCCGCGAGAACAAACAATACCGCGACGATTGTCTTGACCGCACCGACACCGCCCCCACAGGCCGACCCCTGCTCTCTTTTTACAGCGACCGCGCCCCGACAGGTCAGTAGCCAATTAAATTGCATATTTATTATTAAGCGCGCCGCAGTGATCCGTACGCCAGATCTCGATTTATGTAACAACAACAATTTCCGCCGTTTATTATTATTCTTGGAAAAAAATAAAGCTACCATAGTGTTCTTCGTATGCTAAAAAACAATTTAGAACAGAAATGTATACTACAGCATGTAGTATTAAATATTAAAACTCGTATGCAAAATTTGCAAGTAAGAATTTACACTACCATCTCTCTCCACCATGTGGGGGGGCGAATAACAAACATCTGGGACAACAAATGCTTTGTAGTGTTTAAATAGTGTCCTGCAATTTGTGTACTGGGGTAATAAAAATACCCGAAAATTGATCGTGTACAGGTTAAACCTTCCAGATCGATAAAAGCTTGTACGTTACGTTCTGTCAGCTTTTAGTTTCCATTGTTTACCTGTAGGTGGAGATTCGTAATACTGGCAGCGGCAAAGACGATATAAGTAGTACACTTAAAAGCTACATTAATGCAGGGGAAACATACTTCTCCCAATCCAGAACATTGTTCTCCACACTGCCTCCAGATATAGATATCGCCGAATTAGTTCTGGTACCTACAAACAATGTCATTCTGCAAGCCCAGCGAAAAGAGTAAATGTATCACACAGGCTTAAGCCATCCCCCATAAAGAAATTACATCGCTACGTGCAGTTAATGTCTTATGTGCGCGAAAAGAAAACTGGAAATGGCGGATATCGAGACCAAGAGAAGGAAGCTAGAATTTATGGCTAAAGCAACTGCCATAAAGGACGAGTACAAACTAATGCTGGAGAAAGACGAAGCTATGGCATATGTGTAAGCCCGGCTTAAACGGAGGGTATGGAGAAATCTGGTTACGACTGGGACTTATAAAATATTTGCTTTTTACAGTAAACAGTCAGGGAGATTGGTCACGCGTCGGTGTACTGGCCGAAAACAGCGGAAGACACGAAAAACGTATTGCATTATCGTTTGGAGAAGGGACTACATTGCATCCAAATGTGGTGGGCTGGGGACAGTCATTTTTAGAGTTAATAACGGATGGAATAACAAGCAATCGTTTGCAATAATCGTAAAACCTAGTGTTCCATACGGAAATTACCACAGGAGTTGGTAACGTACACACATAGCGACGCATAGTGCTATAACCAGGAAATAATGGGAAAAGTTAAAATACACGATTGTTCTCGTCTAGAAGCATTGCCCGAAGGTGCAGGAGGAAGCGAAGATACGTAATGGAGTTCGAGAACATAATAAAGAACGATTTGTATTCTGTGTCTAGCTTCTCGAGTAGAAAGTTTCGGTCTTATAGGGTTTAGGAGAAGATACCAGAAGACATGTTTCTTGTTAGCAAAGAGCAGTAACTCCTCGGTAAAGTATCTGTTAGGGAGGTGTAATTCTGTGTTGTTCTATTCTACAGTTAAGCAAAGCGTTCGTTTAAATCGATGTTGCTCGGTACATTGCTGCATGGATTGGGGTTTGACTTATTGCACATTGGTTCATCTTGTATAAATTTCGTTCTTCTTCTTCTTATCGAATTTCTAAAAAAACTATGTTTCGTTTCTGTAAGAGCTACATCGCAAATTTGCGCACATCCTACTGTCTGTATATGTATCTGCGTATAAAAGTTTAACGACTGCTCGTATGGTAAAAACATCGCTTGCGTCAGCTGCGAGGAAATCTATCTTCGCGAAAATAGCTCTCTTGTATTCGGAATCTGGTGCGGCCAGGAAAAATTAAACCAAAAACTTCTCCGGGTCAGGTGCGAGCGTGGACAGGTATGTTTACATGTATAGGACGTACACACGCTCCAAACCGGCGTCTACGATGAGTCAACAGGTCCGCACTCGCCTACAGCCAGAAATAATATGGAATGTGATTATGCATGCTAGCTTGCGCGAAGTACCTATTTCGAACTGTTTAATCGTGCGATACGATGCAACGCAGATGTGGTCCACAATTGTGGAAATACATATAGATACTTCGTAGCATGGATGTGGGGCATTTATATCTTCTTTTAGCTGTGTTTACGAATGGACGTCTCTCGGTAGCGTATCGGAGATGATTGCAGTGGTAAATTAATGTTCTTTGGTCGATAAGCATCGAGTTAGAGGATTAGTTAACTACATTGGAGGTGCATTTAATCGTATATTTAGTCTCAAAAGGATTGCTCTTCGAGATCGTTAAAAAAAAACTGGTGTTGCATTAGTTCGAAATGGTGTAGACTATTTTGCGTTGCTGCTTGTAAGGATTATAAGAACTTGGCTTGGATCTAGATCTTTTCTTGTTAGCTGTTCTGTGCGTGTGCATGTCGCTCATTTTTTTACACTGTGTTACAGATGTTTATCGAGAGTAATAATTTGTTAGAAGGATGGAATACGATGGTGATTTGTGCGCGAATGCTCGAGGTATATAGTCTATTGGCTGATAGAGAGCGTTCCAGAAATATTGTCTGCCGGGCTATGCATTGGAAACAAAGTTGTGGTTGGATGTTAGGGACAGGTCAAGCAACCAACGTAGTTATTGGGTGGAGAGAGAGCGAGATCGAAACTTTATTAAAACGCTGTGTGTCTGGGAGATCTTGTCTGTTACTGATCGCGGTTATAACACCATCTGTGGAAACTTGTTTAGAGTTGGTACTGGGTTAGTGACGGATGTAAGGATAGCTCTGTCTGGGTTGTTACGAACGTATACATAGCTTGCAGCATGCTAGTTGGGACAAAAAACGAGTTGGAATGGCTAGATTCTTCTGTTGTTGTAGGATCGTGTTGACTGCAAGGTGTAGTTCTGTTACTGTGTTGGAAATGTTTGGCGCTTACAGAGAGTGCTTTAGGCTAGATGGGACGGAATGTAAGTAAAAAGTGTCGATATACCCTAAATATATACGTCACGGTAAAGCTGCAAAGAAAACTGACTTTGGTGGTGCATTGATCTTTCGTCGAAGCATCGTCTGTTTAATCGTATGCTAGTGTTGGCTACTTTACGGCTGGTGTGCAACACGTTTACGTAGCGGATATGCCTGCTGCGGTAAATCATAATTCTTTCGTCGAAAATCAACGTGTTTTATAAAACTCCTACAGTTTCGTTACTTAAAGTGCGCTAGTTGTAGCCAATGGAGTGCGCGCATGTGTGTGTGTGTAGTAAATTCCGCAAGTTCGATACTGCAAACGTTGGAGATAAGACGAAGTTACTATTTCTGGAATACATGGGGGGAAATATATACGTCCTGTGGGTATATATCTTATAAACTGCAGCTAATCGATGTTTTTTAATGGAGGCGCTCCCATCTATACTACAGCAGCGGCTTCGTGTAGATGGCTTCTATCTCCTGGATTTTTGGACAATACTTTAACCGAGTGGCGTTCGTATCCGAGCATGACTTTCGGATGGGAAGAGCAATATCAAAGTGGTTGCGGGCGAGGAAACGACTGCTTAACGTGGTTGGCGTCGAATTGTAGAACCAAAATAAATTTGTCGAAAAATCACGAGCCCTGGTGTAAGCAAAGATATCGATTTTATAAAGAGTCCAGGCAGTTGATTGTTAGGACTTTTATTTTTTCGCCGGGTCGAGAAGATGGTATTACCAGGATGGAGGATTGTGTAAGAAGATTGTTTAAGTGTTCTAAAAGGGAAGATACGGTATTTACAAAGTGCGCCGTTGTACTGTGCAAACGCTTTTAGATTTGATACTTGGGTATTAAGAGTACCAGAAAATTGACCGCTCTCTCGGACATTATGTTTTTTTTTTTTTTAGTTTCGACTGTAAATTACTTGTAGAGTCGAGCAAGGAACTATATTTTTTTAGCATTCCAGGACTTTATTATCCACAGACGTAGATATCGTCTACGTTATTCCACAAGTCCTAAGAAGAAGAAGGGTAAACGAAAACTGGGTTATATGGCGAAGACACATGCTTTTAAAAGGAGGCTATTGTATATGTGCAAGCCCGGTTTAAACAGATAGTGTGGGGAAAAATATTTACTTTTACAGTAAACAGGCGGGGGGATTGGTCTCGCATAGTTGTACTGGCCGAAATTAGCGGAACACACGACAAACGTGTTTGTACTGTGTGTGACTCCCATCCATTCCTTAGAGAGCAGGTTATGATCGAAGTGTGCGGGAGTTGGTTGCGATATGTTTGCGAACATTACGTTGCATGTACTCAGTTGTACTGTAATAAACAAAACAAAAATTGTAAACACTCCATGTCCTATATAGAATCATGTGTTGTGGCGTGTAGGTTAGCGTCTTCGTTTGCGGTGGACATCTACTTGTAATTAAAATAATAAATCTTAGTTCGGAGTAGGAATTTTGTCGAGCTGGAAATCTGTGTTGCATTGGGCAGGTAACTTCGGTTCTGTGGTTGCTGTATTGTCGAATAAGGGTGTTGTTAGGCCAATAATTTCGAAAATTTTTAGTGTAGACGGCCGGAATCGGTAAATTATTTCACGTATTTTTCTTTTATTTCCACTCTCCATTGCACAATAGGGATTAAATGTCATCTGGGGCGCTGGAATATCGGTGTCAGATAAATGTAGTTTGCATCGTAACAGGACATAGAGATTTCTTAGATGGGATGTGTACTGCTGTAGCAAGGAAATAAGAGGTAAAATTAAAATACCCGAACTCTCGGAATGCGCAGTTATATCTCGATCTAAGAAGAAGGAAACGTAACAGGGCAAGATCGCTAAAGAGAGAGAGAGTGTTAAATTTCGGAACTTTCGGCATGGCTCAGCTCCATTAAATAAATGCATTGCGAGCTATCCTTCTCAGAATGGTGCGTCTGCATAGAAGGTTTTGATCATTTGGAGATGTAACTTAGGTGTTTTTGTTTAAACACTTAGCATATGTTACTTTTATTTAGTCTGCCGAGAGAGCGCTCTGCGTTCTGGACGATTGTTAACGGTGCTTGCAGATGTTTATTTAGAGACTTTGTGCTAAATGTCATTGCCGATTTTCGTTATTTGGAATTTTTGTATAAACGAAATAACAGGTTTTCGCTTGGTAGGCGATGTGAGATGTTTTATTTAGCTTTAAAACATATCGATTTCGTCCCTATGATGGGACATCATCAGTGCAGAATTGCAAGTCATGATGACCTATGTGCTCTGCTTAAAACATTTAAAGGTCTTGCCGGTACAAGTCAGGGTGTACGTAAGCGGCTACCGGATTTTATTGTTGTGACTTGTACCGGCAAGACCTTTAAATGTTTTAAGCAGAGCACATAGGTCATCATGACTTGCAATTCTGCACTGATGATGTCCCATCATAGGGACGAAATCGATATGTTTTAAAGCTAAATAAAACATCTCACATCGCCTACCAAGCGAAAACCTGTTATTTCATTATAATTCTGTGGTGGGCTGGCACACAAAATGGAATCTAGTTTTGTATAAACACTATGTCGTATTCTGCTGCTTGCCGCTGTTGTTGCTGTTTTATCGACAGAGTGGTTGGCATACAAGTTACATCCCGTTCGATGGCTATTGCTTGCATCGTCTAAACGAAGAGATACATTTATAGATGCAAGGTTGTGGTCGAGTTCCGAAACGGACAATTTCATTTCTTTACGTTAATTGGCTCTGGTTAGAATTGTTTTTGTATATCGAAGAAGTTTATGTTAAGATGGATACGTAAGTTTGTGGCGTTTATTATCTAACCTGCGCTATTATTATTAAACACGGCTGGAGAGAGATGGGAATGTAAATTCTTACTTGCAAATTTTGCATACGAGTTTAACGGTGCTTTGCAGATGTATATTTAGAGACGTTATGCTAGATGTCACTGCCGATTTTCGTTATTTGGAATTTTTGTATAAACAATATACCGTCTTCTGCTGCTGCTGTTACGTTGTCGAAAGAGTGGTTGGCATACAAGTTACATTCCGTTCGATGGCTGTTGCTTGCATCGTCTAAACGAAGAGATACATTTATAGATCTAAGGTTGCGGTCGAATTCCGGAAACGGACCATTTCTTTTCTTTTCGTTAGAATTGTTTCTGTATATAGAAAGAGTATATGTTAAGATGGATACGTAAGTTTGTGGCGTTCGTTACCGTAACCTGCGCTATTATTATTATTAAACACGTCTGTCGGTTGTAGTCTATGCGAAGAGCGTGGAGAGAGATGGGAGTGTAAATTCTTACTTGCAAATTTTGCATACGAGTTTTAATGTTTAATACTACATGCTGTAGTATACGAGACCAACTAAGCATTTCTGTTCTAAATTGTTTTTTAGCATACGAAGAACACTATGGTAGCTTTATTTTTTTCCAAGAATAATAATAAACGGCGGAAATTGTTGTTGTTACATAAATCGAGATCTGGCGTACGGATCGCTGCGGCGCGCTTAATAATAAATATGCAATTTAATTGGCTGCTGACCTGTCGGGGCGCGGTCGCTGTAAAAAGAGAGCAGGGGTCGGCCTGTGGGGGCGGTGTCGGTGCGGTCAAGACAATCGTCGCGGTATTGTTTGTTCTCGCGGGTAGGGCGGGTGGCGGCGTCCTTTGAGAACCGGTCGCGAGTGTGGGAGGAGGAGGGGGGTAGCATCTGTCGGCGGCAGCGGCGGCGGAGGCGGCGGTCCGGCAATCGGCCGAGCGAGTAGGGGTCGCGGGTGCGAGTACAGACATGTCGAGGGGTCTACAGGTCTGGACCTGTCGGAGGTGCCGCCTGTCTGGCGGCGGTGCCGGGGGTTGGAGGGGGGCGTCGAACCGACCGGGTGTGTGGTCCAGGGTGCGAGTACAGACATGTCGATGGGTCTACAGGTCTGGACCTGTCGGAGGTGCCGCTTCTCTGGCGGCAGCACCGAGGGGTGGAGGGGGGGGGGCGGAGGGGCGGGGCGTCGTGTGAGGCCGAGGGAGGTGTTGCAACCTGTCAATCATCCTTAACTGCGTTATGACGGCGTCATTTGATTAGCGGTCGGACAAGTAGCGAATCAAAAGGACCTAAATGTAAACTATCATCCTTAAGTGCGCTATTGTTCGAGTTTGGCGGCATCCTTTGATCTGTGGTTCGGCAATTGGCCGAGGGATGTGGGGTGGGGCGTAATTCAAATTTCCCGCCAAAAAAACAAAAGACGCGCGAATTTCAGTGGGGCGAAACCGGCACTACCATACTACTGCTGTCCACAAATTATTATTACTGGTTGTGGCGTTCTTTAACAAGGTGATGAGTGTTCTATGAAGTGACCTGCAACTGTGTTGCATGCCTACGTGCGCTTCCGCTTTTCAGTGGTTTCTGTGTTCAAAATTATTCTTAATTTCACACTTGTCTTTCACAAATATATTGAATGACAGTCATTGAAGTTCGTTGTACCGTAACTTCATTTCGTTCATCATAATCGGATGTTTTCGGGTGGCCTATAACTGTGTTCTTCATGGATTTAAATACTGAAAACTGCATCCATTATGTATTTTTATGCTTAGCACGACGCATTTCGAGAATTTTTCTCTCTTTTAGTGCATCTGTGTACATAAATACATCGTGACGTTTCCATGTGTGGTTTTATTCAGATCTTTCAAAGATGTAGTTTTTGGAGGTTACTGTAATGAGTGAAATCGCAGCATACATAATAAAATCTTGGCAAATTTTTAAATACTAAACAGTACGTCTGTCTATATTTGCTGGTACTGTGTCTGCTCCATTAAACTGGATATCACAACACAAAAATCGTCACTTACACTGGTTTTTGTACACAGGTAGGTCTAAGTCACGAGTATTACGTTGCATATTCTGAGTAATGGAAGAGGCACAATACCTTTAAGCAGACAGAAAAATTTATAGTTCCTAACATTAGGATAAAACACACACCTCAATATTTATTATGTCCGATTTTTCGAACTTGTGTAGCTAACCTAAAAGAGACAACTGCAGTGCAAGTGTGTCAGGAAATCACACATCGAAAAGTCGAAAAAGTAGCGTACTTATGTAAACAAATGCACTAGAAGATGCGAATATATCCTTGAAATTCGCTGTGATAAGCAATAAACTTCCCTAACTAGTGCAGTTTTTCATTATTTAAAGCATGGAGGTTAACTGGTATGCCGGCCTTGGTGGCCGAGGAGACTGAGGCGCTTCAGTCACGGTCTGCACGGCCACTACGGTCGGGGGTTCGAATCCCCCCTCGGGCATGGATATTTGTGCCGTCCTTAGTTGTAGGTAGTTGATAAGTAGTTGGAAAGTTTAGGGACTGATGACCCCGTAGTTAAGTCCCTTAAGCTTAACAAACATTTGAACATTTTGTTTGCAGTGTGACCACGCCGGCGGTCGATGTTGTCAGTCGAACTCGGTCGACGGCGTCTGACGACGGTCTGTCGGTGCCACCGTGAACACAGCCTTAGGGATGGGGTATGAGCGCTCTCGAGATACGCGAGACGCTAAGACAAATTCTCGGGAAATTCTCGAGTACTCTCGAGAAGTTGTCGACAGTGCTGCACTCTCTTGAGACTGGGTGTAACTACTCTACAAGGAACGGTTGCATCTTCCGTATGTGTGAGGAAGAAACATTATTATTATTATTAGTAGAAGGTTTTACAGAAGACAAAAATCGTTGAATTATTATTAAAACACGCATCTTATACAAAAAAGAACTTCATTGGCACCAAAAACAAATATGCATTCCACATGAATTTAAAGTTAAATAAGAGACAAATCATACAACATGTTATGCCCAAAAGTTCGTTACATATATTTTATTAATTGTAGAAAAAATTCGGCAGAGCTTACAGTATTAGCTAGCGTTGCGTATATAAGGTTCCGTCCTTATTTCAGCTTAAAGTTCTGGTACTCTCTTTACACAACCACCACAACTTACAACTACAATACTGACTGTCGGTTGTTATGTCCTAAATCAAATGTTCAAATGTTTGCATAGCTTATGGGACTTGACTGCGGGTCATCAATCCCTAAACTTACAAACTACTTATGAACTAACAAATACTAAGGACGGCACAAATATCCATGCCCGAGGGGGGGGGGGGGATTCGAACCCCCGATCGTAGTGGCCGTGCGGACCGTGACTGGAGCGCCTCAGTCCCCTCGGCCACCGCGGCCGGCTGTTATGTCCTCATACTGTTCAAAAGTTTGGATCGTGTTAAATTTGATGGTTCTTGCGTGTTATTGCAGCCAAATTGAAAAATTTCCATCTCACAACTGTATGAACTATCGCACTAAGGTTTCCGCTCCATTACGATCCGTATCATTGTGTCTAAAAACACAATTTAAAATGTATCCAAAAAACTTCTAACAGTAAATCAGCCAAATGCGTTTAGGACATTTCTGGTCTCATTTTGGTAATGTCCTTCTCGATAAACAGTGAAACGTCCCCTCGTATTTGGTTCCTTTGGGTTTGGGTTGGCTGATTTACTGTTAGTGTTTTGTATACATTTTAAATCTGTGTTTTTAGACGAGTTCACTTTCGATAGTAGCAATATGGTACGTTTATCTTTGGTAGTGGATAGCGTTTGGACTATCTCCGATATAGCACAGCAGATAGTTAGCAGTCCACAACTGTGCCTCCAACTAGCAACTTCTTATACTGTGAGGAATGTTTATCTGTTGGTATTGCGCATATGCTACAGATATTTTCGGCTTGACGTTGCCTTAGGGAAGATATGCTTTTAGAATTCAAGGTAAGCCAGTTCAGGATGAACATAATTTGTTATAATGATGTGGATCGTATTTAAGGTTTTAGTGTTTTAGTTTTAATTTACGTTTTCCTTGGCTTTCTTCCTTTTAGAACTTTAGAATGGGCTAATGTAGGCCCGAAACTTGTCGTTCGGACATTTTTACATTGTGACAACCGGAGCGGAAACTTTAGTGCATATGTTTGATAGCTAGATGTATTGTGTAACTTTAAACGTGTTACCACGTCTGTGGTATTTTGTGCTACACAACGGGGCTTTTCAACAGACATCTCCATTCTCTGTAAAGTACTGCCAGCTTAGTGACTTTGGTTTTCGTGTATCCAGTGCTCATATTTAAATGATAATCACAGCGAGTTGCGACCGTTGTAAATAACCGCAGCGCGTGGCGTGGCGAGGCTTGCTGCCCCAATCCGCCTGCCAGTGACACGCACCGCAGCGCCGCTTCTCGCCAGCTTCTCGAGAACCGCTCGAGCACCGGCAGCTCGAGAAGTTCTCGGTGCAATCGAGTTGCCGCGCCTCACACTCCCATCCCTAGTGGCGCTGTCGGTGAGAAGCTAGCGGGCGAAGGGCGACCGCCGCTTGCTTTCACTTCACCGCTACACACCTGTATCACAGTGTGACGATACTGCTGGCCGTCTCATCTCAATGTTATCGTACGATACCGTCTGCGTCGGACCCGGAATCTTGTGGTGTAATAGTGATATATTTTGCGTGTGAATTTAGTCACAAACGAAATAGCCAGTCTAGGAATCAGTGTAGGGCAGTGTCTCGGTGATACTGTGATCAAAACAAGTGATAGATTTCATTAATTAAGCGATTTGTATAAGATGTTTCCAGACAGTTCTATAAACAATACTTTTGTCATTATACATTATTTTAATAAATAGACAGACGAAGGGTACAAACTTATGTAAAACAAAGTCATGAAAATAAACAAGTTGTATTGACCAGCCAATTGTGTTAATTAATGTAATAGTCGAAATTCAATATTGTAATTCTTTGTATATATTGACTGACGTGAGATTTTAAACCTAGTTTCAGAATTGACAATATATTTGATAGTACAATATATGTTAGGAACATGTATGATGTACGCATTAACAAATTAATTGACATTTAACATCGCACTTTGTTATCAAACAGAAAGGACGGCGATTTCGACTTAAAAAGATACACGCCATGTAAGATTATTGTATGTATAGTTTTCATTTTATATTGTGATTATTTTTGTATACATGAAATGTTTTACTGTTGTGTTTGTTAATTGTAAATTAGTATATTCAATTGTTATGAACAATGCATAATGTAAGGTCATTATTGCCGATGTTATATATTTGCCCTCACCGCCTTGCGTGGGGGAGTTCGAGTTTTGCCGCTTCTGAAGTACTTTGGAATCTATGTCACTCCGTGTTGTTGTGGTAATTTGTGTACGCAAGTTTAAAGTTGCAATGTTTGGTGGAGAAGCACGTTGAGTGCAAATTAAAGAAGTGAAAAATTGTACCTACGAGTATTTATTTCTACCACGACGCCCCAGGACAACAATGTTGCAGCGAGTAGAACCCCCATACATCGTAATGTTGAAAAACTGAGTATTCTGTTTGAAAGTGGTAGAATGAAATGTAATTACTTAAGAATCCATAAAAACATTACAACAGGCACTCGCGAAACTGTGCAGGGGAGAAAGTGCAGCAGATGCGATGTTAAGCCCTTTCCACACGGGAAGTGAGAGCTTACGAGATTACCCATGATGCACCGGTCACGCCGTCCGCGTACAGTGTAGACGCGTCCACTTGCACAAGATGCACGCATACGGTCGCTAGTAGACGGAATAGGATGGATCCTATTCTCACGCGTGTGGAAGTGCTTCGCGCATGCGGAGACGACCGAATGGGGAACCCAGTTGACAAACGGAGCCAAGATGGGAATTTGTTTGAGAAAGTGTACTTGTCTCCTGCTCAGCGCAATGTAGTTTTTCGACTCAGTCGTAAGTATTATAGGAGGTGATACTGTAGAGGAATTGCATTAAAAATTTAATATAACCTGTGTACAATTTTCATTGAATACAGAGATATAGCTGTTAATATGAAAACCAAACAAACTAAGAGCAAATGTAAATGAAGACACTTTCACTGATTTATCCGTCGCTTCTTGGTAGTACAACACACTGACTTAAAAGTAGAATTTTGTGTATGTTCTACGCGTTCATTTCCACTTAATTACTCGGTTTTTGGCTTACTAGGACATATTCAGATCTTAAACTACGTCGAAAACCGGTTATTTAAATAAAAGTCAATATGAGGATCTACTAAGAACCGACGAAAGAATCAGTCAAAATATCCAAATCCGTTTGTTGTACATACCAAGAGCTGTATCTCTGTACCCAATAAAAATGTTCAAATGTTTGTATAGTCTATGGGACTTAACTACGGGGCCATCAGTCCCTAAACTTACAAACTACTTATGAACTACTTACGAACTAGAACAACACAAATATCCATGCCCGAGGGGGCATTCGAACCCCCGACCTAGTGGCCGTGCAGACCGTGACTGAAGCGCCTCAGTCCCCGCGGCCACCGCGGCCGGCGTACCCAATAAAAATTTAACACACGTCATATGAAATTTTAACTGCAAATCGTCTTTATTACCATCTTCTAAAACATTTACTATTTTTCTTGAAACATGCTGTTGTTAACAGATGAAATATTTGTTTTTGGTGAACATTATGTGAAGCTTAATCAAAGTGAAAGGTCTATGTATAGACACCTGAGCTTGTTCATCATACACATAGGCGCCTCAAACCGCAGGGGCTGGAAATATGTAATCTCATTTTATAATATCGACGTTAACACATGTGAGCGACGTATTTACGCATGAACTGCACGAAAACAAATACAGTTTCACAGTGGCAGTCTAAAACACAAATAAATGTTTTAATCATTACAACATATCATACAGTTTCGAAAAGTAATGTTAACTCGGCGATTCATTTGCTGTAAGTTGACATCAAACGAAGTAGACGCGTGAAGCAGACGACTCAACAAATGCGTACCGTTTGAACGCCCCTTTTAGTTCGACGGTCTATCGCAAGGGGCGTGTTGCACCTCTCGTATAGAAAGGGCTTTAGCGCTCCAAGCGGCCAGTATGGGGTACCAGAACAATGTCATTACACAAAATGATTAGTTGCTTTCCTTTATGCTGTTGCTTTCATATTAGTCACTAATCGTTGTTGTGACTTCTCTAATACAAGACAGTCCGTGCAATCAATGTATCCATTAGGTCGCGGTTGCTTAGTGGTTACAGTGCTTACCTGGTAAGCAGGAGGTACCGGGTTTGAATCCCGGCACAAATTTCAATTCACTGCCTCGCTTTCAATTTAATATCTTTGATATGTATATCGAATCAAAATATGTCTCTGAACATCGATTTATTACCAAGTATGAGAACGTCATTAAACTATTAGTGAAGGTGTATTTTCATCTATTGCAGCTAAAAGAAAGGAGGTTTTTGTGCCATACTCATTTCGCTTCTTTATTTGTGAAGCAACACCAGTGGCCTGTAATACATTTTTTTATAATACTGTAGTACAGTTATAAATAATATTTTTCTATGTCTCACGGTATGACTGTTACCAATCTTTGCTATGTTACAATTTCGTACCCCTTTAATGCATAGTATAACTGATCAGCTACATACCTTATTTTTCCCATTATCTCTCAAACTGATCAACATTTTACCAAAAAAATCATTTGTAGCTGCTTGTATACATAGTGTTACATATGCTAGTAGCTCGTCCTAGAAATTATGAATTGCAGAGTGCTACTGAATGATTTCGAAAGTTAACTGCATTGAGTTACTCCCAACATGTGCTTTTGTTCACACTAGTATTCCTCCTTTGCCATGTGAAAGTAGTCAATCACATACTACTGTTGCATCATGGGTCATTTCGGAATTCCTGACAAGTGTGTTTAACTCTTCGCTCCAGTTCTTGAACCGTTTTAACGGTTGTGCTGTACACTTCTCTTTTGTGATGACCGCAGACAGAAAAATCCAAAGGATTTAGATCAGGTTATGTTAGAGGCCAGGTACAGATCCGCTTCGACCTATACATTTTTGGCCGTATCTGCGCGTTAAATGCCGTCTCGCAGCAGCAGCAAAATGTGCCGGAGCTCCATTTAAACTACTATGTTTACGATTAAATAATAAAAAAAATGTTCAAATGTTTGTTAAGCTTATGGGACTTAACTACGGGGTCATCAGTCCTTAAACTTACAAACTACTTATCAACTACCTTATACTAAGGACGGCACAAATATCCACGCCCGAGGGGGGATTCGAACCCCCGACCGTAGTGGCCGTGCAGACCGTGACTGGAGCGCCTCAGTCCCCTCGGCCACCGCGGCCGGCACGATTAAATCAGTGGAATGTGAACTAAATGCGATGTAAATGTTAATAGTGTAGTCTAAATTTCAAATTAAGTTTCACTAACTAGAACGATGTTTACGATGACGTCAGTGGCGGCGTGGAACCATACATTCGTAACTATCCCTCAAACGGCTCATTTGTGGACCCATGTTTAATGGGACATTTTTGCTCCTATTGTCGTGTACTTTCAACCGTGTAAGTTTGTGCCATACGTTTTGTTACATATGATCTTATAAGTATGCACTTGTGAATCCAATGAATTCATGCAAAGCTATATTTTCACGCAGTCCATACTCTCCCGTTTCTGATTTAAAATGAGATTAGGCTGGACTCTGTTATTTAATGTTTATAACGTATTTGTTATCGTTCGTAATTCATCTTGAATTCTTGCAAAGTAACTACTAAAAATAACTAATTTTAAGTAAAAACAAACGTGGTTAACCGGTCCTAATGTGAAAATATTAGTTCATAAATACTTTAAACATAAAATATTAATCCATAACCATTATAATTTGATATAAGGAAGCGGTATAACTTAAATGTTACTGTTATTTATGTGTGAAAGTCTTCGAAAATACACTTTTTCAGTCCGTAAGATATTTCACATGGATATTTCGAAAGCTTCTTGCGACCCTCCTAAATAGACAACGCGACACCTAGAGCAGTGTTATTCAACCTGTGGCTCGACAGAAACCCAGGCCTAAGTAAAAAATAAATAAAAATTATAAGTATTTAATTTATTGTTTAATATCTGAATTGAATAGAACGTAGATTGTCGTACAGCAAATACAGTGTGTTAACGACGAATAAGCTCAAAGCCTGAAAACTATTCAGAAACCAATCGATAAATCTAACAAATTCGATAGAGAATCTACTTCCTCACAAAGTGTCTATGCAGTGGAGCCTTTCTTAATGAGCATAATTCGCTTCTCACTCGTGCCGGAAATGCCAAACGCTCATTGTAAAATGTAAACTTTCATGGTCAAAATTACTAAAAATTTCCGGGCTTTTATGCCGTGGTCTAGTGGATTTATTATTAAAACCCAACGTTTCGTCCCCGACTGCGGAGGACATTCTCAAGGGGGATCGTGGCACTTTTGGATGTCCGATTCACACCCTGGCTCGCTACTGACTGAAGCCAAATTCCGTTTACAAGGGCTCGCGCGCAGTGGTGTGACGTCAGATGTTTTTGATATGCGTGCGCAATTCGTCGTTGCCGATTGCCTCCGTCCGTTAATGTCGTCCCATGGTGGAAGACTGTTACATTTCTTTTTCAAAACCGGAATCCAGATATCATTTAGTTTCACGCCCTCCTTCATCCTAATGAAATTATTGGGGTGTTTTACAAATTCTGTAGCCTCTCTATACAGTCTTTCGTGGTATCCACTTGTGGCTGCTAAAACTTGAGTCTTATCAAATTGAATAAGGTGGTCCTCTGGTTGAAAAACATGTTCAGCAACAGCTGATCTGCCAATCTCTCCCCTTCTACAGTTCCCCTTGTGCTCATCTAGTCGTTTATTGACTGTTCTTTTTGTGGTACCCACGTATACGTCCCCACAGCTACACGGAATCCTATTAATTCCTGCTTTTTCCAGCGGTTTGCGAGCATCTTTTGCCGATTTCAGGTGATCCAGCATCTTCCGAGTACGTTTGTAAATGACGGCAACATTCCGTTTCGTCAAAATTTTACCGATGCGGTCGGTGACGTCCTTAATAAAAGGTAGGAAGACATTAGATTTCACAGGAACCTTTTCATCGCTTTCAACTCTACGTGTCGGTCTCAAAGTTCTCCTTATCTCTGTAGACGAATAGCCATTCTTAAGTAAAGCATTACTCAGGTGTTTCAATTCCGCGTCGAGTAATTCCGGTTCGCAGATGTTCCTTGCTCTGTCCGCCAGCGTCTTCGTAATGCCCCGCTTTTGCTGTGGGTGGTGGTTTGAATCCCGGTGCAGATAATTTCAAACGCTCATTGTGCAAATTTTATATTTCTGTCGTTAATCAAGTAAAAATAGATTAATTGCGTTCTATTCCGAAAAAAATAAACAAAACCAACGTGTAAAAATTCACAATAAAGTTGTATCAACAGAAAGATAATTACATTCATTGCCTTTGAGACTGCAAAATAGTTTTGTTAGGGTACGTAATAATGACGGGGGTAGGGTTCTCCAGAATATTTATTCTTGTAAGGCGTCGCCGGAATATTTTTACTTGGAAAGGGGTTGCACATTCTGAAAGGTTGAAAACCACTGCACTGGTGGGTGGCAATCAAGAGTTTTGGAACCACTAGCTTAGTCGATGACTGCGAAATAAAGGTTCTGTGACTGACCGCCCGCTGCTACACCAGATAAATTTTGGAAGCAGCGTGGACTGCTTTAGCCCAACACAACTGGTGCGTCCTTAATTCAACGCCTATACGCCTGTTGCAGCGGCTATGTTCAACAAAGGCGGCGATACTCGATGCCGATTTCATCATCCTTCCCACTTCACATGTGGCTGTAGTTTGAGACATGTAATCAGTACAGTGTGTTATCTCCCAAACAACACTGGCTGTGTTTTCGGTTCTTCTAGACGCTGCATTCTGAATGACCTACAGAGTATTAATGATGATTACGTTCATCTACATACATACTCCGCAATCCACCGTGAGGTGCGTGGCGGAGGGTACACTGAACCACTACTAGGCATTTCCTTTCCTATTCCACTCCCAAACAGAACGAGGAAAAAAATGCCCTAATTTCTCTAGTCTTTGTCTTTGTGATCACCATGCAAAATGTAAGTAGGCGGCAGGAAGATCGTTCTACACTCAGCTTCAAATTCCGTCCCTCTAAATTTCCTCAACAGAATTTCTCGAAAAGAACGTCGTATTTCCTCCAGCACACCCAATTCGAGTTCCCGAAGCATTTCCGTGAAACTCGCGCATTGGTCGAACCTATCAGTTAAACGAATCAAGCTGCTCACCTTTCAACTGCTTCTATGTCTTCCTTTAAAATGATCCACTGCGGGTCGCAAACACTTGAGCAATACTCAAGACGTGGTCGTACAAGCGTTTTATATGCGATCTCCTTTACAGATGAAGTACATCTTTCCAAAAGTCTCCCAATAAACCGAAGTCGGCTGTCCGCCTTACTCACAACTGTCCTTACAAGTTCGTTACATTTAATATCGCTCTGCAATGTTTCGCCTAGATATTTGAACGACGCGACTGCACCAATAAGCTCACTACTAATGCTGTATTCTAACTTAATGGGACTGTTTTTATTACTCATGCGCATCACCTTACATTTTTCTATATTGAGAGCTAGCTGCTATTCTTCGCACCAACTAGAAATTTTGTCTAAGTCATCCTGTATGCTATTACAGTCAACTAAAGACGACGCCCTCTCATACACTACAGTATCATCAGCAAACAGACGGAAATTACAAGTTACTCCGTCCATCAGATCATTTATAAAGATACAAAATAATAGCGTTCCTATCACACTTCCCTAGGGCACGCCTGACGATACAATCGTCTCTGATGAACACTCGCCGTCGAGAACAACGTACTGCGTTCTATTACCTAGGAAGTCTTACAGCCAGGCTCGTAATGTAAACTGTGTGGCTAGAGAGATGCGAGGATGAATTGCTGTGTGAGCGTAGCTTCTCTCCAACCTCCACGCTGGCGTTATTAACGTTGCGTTTGTTTATGGGTATCGCTTAATGCGTAGTGCAGTGTCTGACGGAACAATAGTTGGTTTATGAACGGGATAAATTGCAGGGCGTATGTCTCAGACGTCATAATTATACCCGGAAGCCTCCATCCGCGACGCGTGGGCGAAGACAGCAAAGGGCAGAGGAGACTGCGAAATAACCCGCCAGCCTTCATGAAATGCATGAATCGCTTACAAGCAGCCTTGGTTCTGTGTACATCTTGGCGGCTGACACCGTCATTGTACATAAATCTAGCCTCGCATAAGCTCGAGGAGTTTCTCTGAAACAATTCTTTCTCACGACCCGAAGAAACACACCCAAACCTGCAATTACTTTTATACATCCCAATTTATGTGTCTCCCTAGAATTTTTACTCTTTACCGCTAGCTCTAGAAGCAAGAATCATACTCCCTGATATCGTAGATGTTTTATTATCTTACTAGCTGAAAAGCCGGCTTTGCCCAGGTATTTAATTATTCATGCCTAGAGTTAGTACTTCTATCTCTTCTCTCTCTGTCCATCTCATTTTTTCCTAAAAACATGCTATATTTATCAGAGAATAAATAAGACAAAAGGCTGTCTCGAATAATGTACAAAATCATAATTACAGTAACCAAACAAATAATCAAAATACAAATCACATATAAAATGCGTAGGTTGTGATATTCCTGGTCTGTGGCCATTTCATATTTCTGGCCGCTGGCCGTTTCTTTGCTAACGTTGTACGTGTCTTAAACGCGGAAGAAAGACAGAAGTGCAGCATATGTTGAAATGTGGGGTGGGGAGCAGTAGCATATGGCACAGTAGGTGCTGGTTCCCATGGGAAAGCCCGCCTAGGTTACTGGCACTCTCCTCGCATTGGCTGCTGCATTTCACGTCATGTGATTTCTTTTGAAATTAGTTTAGTTTATTGTATACTAAATATTAATTATTCAGAGCTGAGAATTTATGATAAATAGCTCTCAAGGACAGTCTAGGTTTTGACATTTTAAAAAGTTTAAGGTGCCTTCTCTTATTGTAACAAGAGAAGAGAGATTTTTGCAGAAGGGGCGAGACGGCCCTGTTTTGGCGCGAAATAGAGCGTCAGGTGCCCTCTAGTCTCGCAACGCGCCGCAGTTTCAGTCTCGAGCTGACCACTATTCGCGCCGGACCGCGCCGGTCATGAGTAAAGTTTTGTGCAATTGTGATAACAGTCGAGGTCTCAACATGAGCTATGGGCAGCATAGGCCGTGTCATATTAACAATAGTTGCTCATATTATATTATTTAATTACTAAATGGCATCCCTGAAAATTAAAAATCTCGCGAGTCGCTTCTTATGCTTTCCATCATAAAAGAACTTATTTTAATTTCACTTGTATCCTGTAGAAGAACCAACGACCTGTGTGCTGTCTTCTGCGCTGGGGACACAACTATAGAAGACAACAGGTTAGTCAGAAGTTAATGCTTTCCATAAAGGCTTGAACAGCAACTACGGCACCTCGTGCGTACTGTAGGGCGGTACAAACGCACACTGCTACGCAACAGCATCCGCAAGGATGTGGAGGTTTTAGGGGATTTGTGGGAGGAAGCAGTACTAACTTCTCCGTCCGCAAATAATAAAAACTCTAGGAAGCTTGTAAGGTCTCATATTTATCCAGTCAAATGTTGTTCAATTGTACAGATTTTCAGTTATGTATTCATTTGTATAATGGTTGTATGTCATCTCTTGGGAATACAGTTAGTGGTAAAGAAGTAATAGATTAATAATCGTTGCGGGATGGAGTGGTTTTCCATGAACGTTACTGTTTATGTGCTCATATCTCATGAACTACGTGTCGGAATGTGATACAATTTCGAAGCTACATTCAACTATATATGTGTATACTGTCTTTAAAATTTCCTGTCGCTGCAATTTGTAGTGTTCAAATTATAAATCGTAACGTCATACCGAAAACCGTAGTTTTACTCCATAAACAGCGAAAAAGTAGTAAACGAGAAACCTTTTTCCTTTCATCATTTTACTATGGTTACCAGCGAGAAAAAGTTTAATAAAGGTTTGAAATAATGTTTAAAGTTTGTTGCAAGTCGCTTAGTACTCTCATTATCATACAGTATATTTCGAAAATCTCGACGCATTATATGGCATTTTTTGCTATTTCTATTGGTTATGACGTAATATCTTTTGAACCATGTGCCGTATGTGATTATTAACCATGCAGCAATTGTTACCTCACGGTAAGGAATGTGTGTACCAAATTTGGTTGAAATCGGTCCAATGGTTTAGGAGAAAATGAGCAGCATTGTCGCAAAATGCAGCGGTTTTCGCGCATCTCATTGCTTATGACGTCATATCTCGTGAACTACATATCGTATGTGATTCTTACACTTACGGCGACCGTCCTCATAGACCGAAGCTCACGTGTAAAACATTTCATAAAGTTTGGAACAAAACTGTAGATTTGTATGCAACACGTCACACATACGGAAACTCTGCTTTATATATTAGATTCATTCTTCCAGTTTTTCACGTACGTCTTTTTTCTCAGGAGAAACTACTCATTTCTTATCATACAGTATGGAAATCAAAAATTTCTCAATTTTATCAAAGTTATTTTCAGAAATAAACTCGCAGCCGGTAGAGAAGGGAAATACAGCGTAACTAGCTCCTAAGCCCGGTATTTTCAAGGTATATATGCATTTTTCCAGTCTTATAATAGAAACGAAAATAAAAAATCGGAAAACATTTCATCTTCATGAAATCTTGAACAAGCTTATAAATTATGAAACAGTAAAGAACAAAGAAATATGTGTAATGTACAAAATTATAAATGCAGTATCCAAAGAAAGAAAAATAGTAATAAAATACAAATGATGTATAACATTAATTTAATTCAAAAGTTGACTATAAACAATATTTATTCCATCTCGCTCATCCCTTTCTGTCCATCGGCTTTTACCTTACTACATGTCCGTTTAAGTTTCGTTTCATGCAGTTCAATACTTATGACACCATATACCCTTGCCTATGTGTCCTACAGTAATATAGTATTCCTGATTTGAACAGTGCAATAGCAGGAAACTTTGCGAAGAATAATATCGATTAATGAAGTCTCGTAAATGACGCGTCGCGTGATGGGAAAGTTTTTGTGACTCATTGTTTACGACATCATATCTCATGAACTATGTGTCGTAGGTAGTTTTCAACCACACAACTATTGTTGTCTGATAGTAAGCAAAATATGTGTGCCAAGTTTAGTTTAAATCGGTCCTTTATTTTAGGACATGTGGAGAAGTAGCGTGTGATGATGTAGTAGTTACTCGGAAATTTCATTGTTTTGACGTCCTATCTCTTAAAATATGTGTCGTACTATGGCGTAAATTTGAAGGTAAATTCATTGGTATATGTACCTAATGTCTGTAAAACGTGAGGTGAATGGTGTTAGCAGTAATGGCGTAATAAATCTCATGTGTGATGATGCGGTTTTTCATGAACCAAATTGTTTATGACTGCATATCTGATGAACTCTATGTCGAACTGTGATATAATATCGAAGGAACATTCAGTGGTATGTATGTCTCGCGAATACAATTTTAATTGTACTAATAACTTGTAACGTCATGCAACATACCGTAGATATGCGTCATGAACACCGGAAAAATAATAAGCGATAAACGCTGTTCCTTTCATCATTTTCCTGCGGTTGTCAGCGAGAAAAAGTTTCGTAAAGATTTGAAATTATGTTCAAAGTTTATTTCAAGTCGTTAAGCGCTCTCATTGTCAAATAGTTGACAAATAAATTCAAGCTATCACGCGGCGCAAGATGGGGCAGTTTTCTTTGTCTATGACGTGATATCGTCTGACCTATGTATCGTACTTGGTTTTTGTAACAATAGCAAATTATTCCTGATTTTAAAGAATATTTGTACCAAATGTGGTTGAAATCGGTCCATCAGTTTAGGAGCAGATGTAGAATATTATCGCATGATGTGGCCGTTTTCACGACTATCATTGTTTATGATGTCATATGTCCTTACGTATGTGTCGCGGGTGGTTCCAACAAGGATTGTTGGCTGATAGTAAGGCATATGTTTACCAAGTTTGGTTTCAGTCGGTCCAGTAGTTTAGGCTGAGATGTGTAACGTACATAAATACACAAATATCCACATATCCACATACACACATAAAGTCTATTTTATAAAATGTATAGATTACTGCAGATTTCTTGCTACACAAATGTGCTTAAAGCAGACTTGCAGTTAGTTAGGTTAAGGTGTGCTTTGAACCTAGTATAGTATGTTCTGCCTCTTTTCCTTTATACTATATCTGTCTGTTCAAATGTCTGTAAATCTATCGGACCAAACTGCGTGGTCATCAGTCCGTAGCTTACAAACTACTTAAACCTAGGTAAACTAACCTACGGACAAACACACACACCCATGCCCATGCCCCAGGGAGGACTCGAACCTCCACGGCGAGCAACCGCGCGCTCCGCAGCGAGACGCTTTAGACCGCTCGGCTACTCCACCGCGGCTATAAATGTACCTTCTGCAGTACCATATATCCATATGCTAAAGCATTTATTATTGGTATAGTGTTATTTGTGCCTATACTTCTTGACAATGATATGTGGTACAAAAAAGGGCTGGTTGCACGTCGTTATCATGTAACCGACTGTGTCTGAAATATTACCGAACTATGTGATGCGCATTGCCGCGGTGGAGTAGCCGAGCGGAAAAAGCACTTCGCACGGTTGCTCGCCGTGGAGGTTCGAGTCCTCCCTGGGGTATGGGTGTGTGTGTTTGACCGTACGTTAGTTTACCTAGGTTTAAGTAGTTTGTTAGCTACGGACTGATGACCACGCAGTTTGGTCCGATAGATTTACAGACATTTGAACATTTGTGATACGCATTGTTGCCAGACCGAATATTTCTTCGTATCCCTATATTCATTCCCAGATTTCGCTATAATATTGAATGTTATTTTTCATATTGCCTTCACAAATTATTGATAATGTATAGGCTAAATCAAGATCGTAATCTATAAATAGGTATCTACGTAAACTTCTAGCAACATAAACTGCGCAACTGTCGAGGCCATCGATGACAATGATGTACTTCAAGATCGTGCGTCATTCACAAGGTCGCAGTTTATATAACAAATATAGTTTCATGAAAGACGTAATTTTTTTTTATTTTTTACGGGATTTGAGGAACCTACAAACTCAGTCTCAAGCAATTTTGATAGCTTTATTAATTAAATGTTTCATTGTTTCTTAATATTTCTTCAATGAATCATTTTGCAGAGAAGAATAATCTCGCTTAAGCTCATTCATTTCTTAAATTTTCTGTCTTGGTACAGAATAGCCACTTCCTTAATTAATTCAATAATTGTTATTTTCGCAAGGGGCCAAAGTGTGGAGGTAATTGGTCTTACACATTACTTAAACTTACACACACCGGAGCCCGAGGGAGAACTCGAGCGCCGGCCGCAGTGGCCGAGGGGACTGAGGCGCTCCAGTCACGATCTGCACGGCCACTACGGTCGGGGGTTCGAATCCCCCCTCGGGCATGGATATTTGTGCTGTCCTTAGTCTTAGCTAGTTCATAAGTAGTTTGTAATCTTAGGGACTGATGACCCCGTAGTTAAGTCCCATAAATTCTACAAACATTTGAACATTTTTTGAGAACTCGAGCGTCGAACACGGTCTAGGCGTTAGCGAGGATTTGATTTCGGGAGAGTTTTCAGCAATACTTCACACTATTCCGTTTTTGGTCAAGCGTGAGCAATCGCGGCACTCATCTTGCGGATAGCTTTCTCATGTCGAAATATTTATGCAAAATATTTTGTACCCGTTCATTCGAGATGCCCACAGCGGTAAAAATCTCACACACCTTAACTCTTCTGTCATCGATCATCATATAAAGGATTTAATCAATGATTTGTGGAATCGAAACCTCCATAGGGCGTCCATAACATTGTCACTTATGCCCATTTTTTTAAAAACTGTCTTGTCCTCTCTCGTTATGGGGCATCCAAATCTGGAAAGCTATATTTTTAGACTGACCCATGCCTCCAGCCCTGGGGTGAGGCCTCCAAATCTTAAAAGTTACTTTTTAATACTAGTAAATGTATTTTCAAGTGGACGGAGAGCCTCATTTTGTTTTGCCGCCGCCCCAGGCCTCCGACAGCCTTAGTCCGCCATTGTTGTTCCATTTAAACATTGTTGTTATTCTTTGGAAAATAACACAATATAATACTCGTATGTTCATAGCTCCGCAGACAGTGTAAGGTTTCTTATGGTGACATACCGCAATATACAGGGTATTTCACTAAGTGTGTTTGCCTCTGTAACTTATAAAATAATAGTGACGGGAAAGTTTAATGCGGTATGTCAACACAAGAAATGGTACACTTTCTGCGGAGCTATGAACATAGTTTATTGTATCATTTTCCAAAGAGTTACAG